>JAANDG010000078.1:320000-364970 GCA_036852015.1 Pelodera strongyloides
GTACAGAAACAATGGCTCTCTTCTTATGAAAAAGGCGAATGTGTAGATGTTATATACTTAGACATTGCAAAAGCCTTTGATAAGGTGGTTCACTCCAAATTGCTCTTCAAACTTCAAATGCTGGGCTTTCCTCTTCAGTTAATTCACTGGTTGTCTGATTTCTTAGCGCGCAGAACATTTCAAGTAAAAGTAAATGACTGTTTGTCTGATGAATTTAATGCTACATCTGGTGTGCCTCAAGGCTCTGTACTTGGTCCTATATTGTTTCTTTTGTATATATGTGATCTTCCCAATGTCATTCGAACTTCTCCTAACATACACATACGCTGTTTTGCTGATGATTGTAAAATCTACTGTAGTTATCAACCACATGAAGCTTTGAGTGCCAATCTCTCGTTAGAAAAGTCGCTAGATACGTTGTCGAAGTACTGTATCGATTGGCAAATTGAGTTGGCTAGTGAAAAATGTAAGGTTCTATGTATGGGAAAGAAAAACTGTAAGTATAAGTATAGTGTGAATGGAACTCAATTGGGAGTGGTTTCTTCTATGAGAGATTTGGGAATTCAGATACAAGATAATTGGCATTTTGTTGACCACATTTCTAATATATGTACGAAAAGTATGGGTGTTTGGTATGCTCTTACTAAGAGCATTAAGCAGCGAAATCCTCTGATTCTCGTAAAATCGTATAAAACTTGGGTCCGTCCTCTGTTAGAGTTTGCAAGCGTTGTCTGGAATCCGTATCTCAAAAAAGATAAACTACGTGTCGAAAAAGTGCAATCAAGAATCACTCGCATGATCTTTCAAAAATGTTACCCAAAATGCACCCTGATCCCATCTTACTCAGACCGATTACGTAAGTTTAACCTGCTTTCATTGCAACAAAGAAGAATCCAACACGACCTTATATTCACATTCAAACTTTTGAAAGGCGAACTAGCCAACTCCTTCAGTAAATATTACGTAATGAAGCCTACTCGAGGACGATTATCGTCGTTTGAATATCATGTTCCTTTGGCAAAGCGTAACCCGTTTTATCACAGTTTCTTTCTGCGTACGGCCAGATGGCTAAACAAAATGCCAGAACAATTGCTAAAGGCACATGATTCTAAAACATTTAAAAGGCTATTGAAATCGTCGGACATCACTCAAATTCTAAATAGTTTCGAAGAAAATGACATCACAGTCGGGTTTAAGGAATATACCTATATTCCAAGAACGAATTAATCATCACATTCATTTAGAAATCTTCTAAAAATGGCCATTAGTGTTTGCAGCTACATCTACAACATGGAAAAGTCACGAAGAAACCTAAATATCATATTTACTTTCACCTCTGTTATTTCGTTTCGTATCTATTTTCAACTGTTATCTACATCGAATCGTATTTGTTATGTTTATCTGCGTTCTAAAAGAATTATATCAGAATCAAACATGTGCAAACATGTATGTATGGAACCAACCTCAGTGAACAACTCATGAAGCAAACTTGTATTTAATCATTTTACCTGTATCCTTGAGTAGCACGCCTGTGGCTTATCCACAAAAACTACCATGTGCGGTATATGAATTTTCGTGCATAGCGCATTCGAATTACTGCGGGTGGAGGTATATTACGGATGCTAGAATTTGAGAAAGGTGGCTAGGTAGAAACTATTCTTAGGCATGCCGTAGTATATCGATTTATCTTATAATTCACTATTGTGTGTGTTATGTTATTGTTTTATTTCCTGAGGTAATGCACAAAAATTCAAAAAAATCAACTATGGCGAAACACTCAATCTTATTGGTAATTGATTTGTTGCAAGGTGTTACTCTTTTCTTATAAACGAACATCAAGCTAATCGTTACATGCGGCTTAATTTGCCAACCTTCTCATCATCATTTATATGATGCACACTTATATATTTTATATATTGTGTCAATAAATTATTATTAATTATTATTATGTGTTCGAAGAGTTCGCGAATAGATGTTTATACTAAAGTGCAGACTGCTAGCCTAGTGAACTCAGATCATTTATCCGGAGCTCAAAATCCATGGAGTTCAAATGTTATCAAGCTATAGATCAATATTTACAACACTTCCACGGCCCGCAAGACGAACAGAGAGAGAGAGGGAGTGAGAGAGAGAGAGAGAGAGAGAGAGAGAGGAGAGAGAGAGAGAGAGGAGAGAGAGAGAGAGAGGGAGGGAGGGAGGGAGGTTGAGATAGAGAGAGAAGAGTCTAATAGTGAAGCTAGGATGAATATGAATATTCCCTCCTCGTTTTATGCAGAAAGCAAAATAAACACCTTGGTTCGGTGTCTCTAACCGAGGTATAAGATACAAAAGGCACACAGGTGACGCAACTTCCTTTGTTCAAAGGTCGGTGTTTTACATGGTTAAATGTTTATTAGACTCTTAGAAGGAGCGCAACGCCATAAAAGACGTGAAATAATTCAATGCGTTTAAAATTCAAAGTAATAAATCTAATATAAAATACGAAAAAATGTATAGAATATATATATCCACCAAAGATAAAAAGAAATTCCACAGAGAATAGCGTAACTGACATATCATCAAAGAAACTGTATTCACATAAGCAGCTAGCAATTTTGTAGTTTTAGACTAGTTTAGCCACGTTACACTGAGAATTTCTCACGCTTTTCAGCTAATTGTAGGTTGAAATGAGAGGAAAAAAAATTTGGAATTGAGTTTTGATAGGTCGCAGGCTCGCACCGTGTGGTCCAGTTACTGTTTTGTTTGATGTTCGGAGGAGAGAAAGATGCTATCAAAACGACGGCCAATGTAATTAATGATCCTCGCGCAATGAATATCAAAAAGTATAGATCAGAGCACATCATAGTTCAATCGCATCACGGAAATGTGTTTTCTTCCTCCCGGTTGATAAAGCAAGCTTACGAAATAAGTTAAAGCAAAATACCGGCCGGTTTTTGACACACATCGAGTGCACTAGAATTGTGTATGCGAATGAACATAGTTTAG
Organism: Pelodera strongyloides; assembly: GCA_036852015.1. Lineage (NCBI taxonomy): Eukaryota > Metazoa > Nematoda > Chromadorea > Rhabditida > Rhabditidae > Pelodera > Pelodera strongyloides. The sequence continues at coordinate 322,986 of JAANDG010000078.1, forward strand.
AATAAAAAATCGAGCTAAATTCGAGCAAATTAGCATAAATACGTAAGAATTCAATTGTCCACGATGCGTTTCAAAAACCGGCCTGTATTTCCCTTTAAGAAGTTAGTCAAGCAAGGATTCTAACTAAAATTGATATATAGGAGGAATGTGTTAATATTTTAAAATCTTTCACTTCTCTGATTATCATAAGAGACAATTTTGTCAGCGCTCGTTAGATATTCCGTCGCGTGTCAGAGACGAATGATCCTAGTCACGTTTTATATTTTGAGACACATGCAGGTGCATATATTTCAGAATCTGGAAATATTAATGAATTAAACGTACTGATAAAACAATAACATCCATTTTTTAGGAACGATTGCACCTTTTCCTAAGACAGCGAGCTGCTGCGAGCTGCTGCGATCTTTATTGTTAGGGCTTTCTTTATCCTGCTTCGAACTATTTGGATCATATAAAAGTTCTTTGTATTGTGTGTTTGTTTCAGTTCAAGTACAACGATTGCTTCAGATGGTTGGAAACGTTACGGATCAATAACTCAGCTACAACAGCAGTATGATCACATGTTGATCAACCACAAAACAATCTCTATAAAGCTACTTGTAAGCAGGCATACAATATTCTATTAGTACACTTATAAATAGCCATTTGTTGTAATGTTATAGTGTTGCTTGACAAACACTAGAAATCAGCACAATTTTCCAAAAAATAATCAAGAGAGGCACACAACGTTCAATCCGAAGAGTAATAAAGGCTACGAAAAAAGGTGGGGCAATTAAACAGCTTTCTTGACTATAAGGAGAAACCATTTGCGAAAGTTGAAACCGTTTTATACGCAGGTAACTCAAACCCAGCGTAGACCTCGTATTTTAAAAATCGAAATGCCGGCCGGTTTTGGAAACACATCGAGTACAATATCATTCTTATGCAGCTTATACAAGAGCACCATTAGTATAAAAAATCGAGCTAAATTCGAGCAAACTTGCATAAATAGAAAAGAAAGCAGTTGCCCACGATGCGTTTCAAAAACCGGCCAGTATTTCGCTTTAACCCCTAATTTGCGCAATGCAAAATGCAACGTGTTTTTAAGACAGGGCTATTTGTTTCTCTTCATTTCCGCTACTTTTTTCTGTCTGTTAGTAGGCGACATCGAACATCGAACTTTGTTCATTGCCTTTACAGTTCACCCACCGAAACCCCCTCACAGCCCGTATTCTCGGGACGACGGAAATGTTCCGTTGGGGAACTCATTTGTATGAAAATTTTTCCTCAAGGTAGTCTAGATAGTCGAGAAATTTGCATACAAATGAGTTCCCCAACGGAACATTTCCGTCGTCCCGAGAATACGGGCTACAATCGTTTTTTTTTCTCTTATCAGACTGTTTGTTTCCTTGCCTCACTATTGGGAGGCAAACATCACATAATATTGCTTCTTTTCGCCATATCAACTTTTGTTACAACCTCATAGTTTAACCAACTTAGATATTGGGTGATAAAGTGATGGATTGATCAGTCCGGAATGCAAAAAGGGTAATTGTCCTAAATGTCTTACATGCAATTCACCATAACCCTCCCCAAGGATAAGTCATGTACCGAAAAGGATTATGTAAATTTCCGTAGCGCAAAAAATTGATGCAAGTAGAGAAATTTAATAATACATATTTACGAGTGCTAACCTTTCTAAATTCCTGCACACGGAAAAAATAATATGCTGAAAGGTCCTGTGCTACACGCTGAAAGGTTGCATTAGTTTACTAGTTTAGTTTATTAGTTGCATTAGTTATTAGTATAGGACAATTACCCTTTTTGCATTCCGGACCGATCAATCCACCACTTTATCACCCAATATCTTCGTGAATCTTGAAATAGAACACTACTTTTTGTATTCCAAATTTTTATTATTCCGTATAGAAAATAAAGGAACCAAAAAACAGACACAATTTAAGGTGAACCGATCCCTTTAAGAATAGTTAGTAAGAAAAAGTCGAATCGAGTCGAGTCAGCTATTGTAAGCTTTGTTAGTTTCACTTTTCCCTAAGGCAAAAACATTCTGCGAGCCTAGGGCTTTCTTTGTCCTGTTTCGAAATATTGTGTATCATATTGAAGTTCTTCGTATTCGGTGTTTATTTCATGTCAGGTACACTTATTGCTTCAGATGAGTGGAAAGCATACGGATCAATAACTCAGCTACAACAGCAATACGATCACATTGTGACCGGCCACAAAACGATTCTATAACGGTAAGCAAACAAATTTATCTTGGAAAAGAGTCCTTGAATGGAAAGTTTGGGTTCCATCATGTCTTAAATCTACAAAAAGAGGACAATATTTTGAATTGGATTCTATAAAAAGTGGACAACATTCTGCGTTTAAACTCAAACCAGGCCTTTTTAATACACAATATGGCCATTTCTTATATGCGATAAGTATTCCAGTTTTTTTGCCAGGAATTTGCTAACTTCTTCTCATTACCAGGTCCAGGCGTTGGGGTCGCACCAGCTTTTGGAATAATATAAGTTGCCTAAACGGTGGCAAAAAAATCTGAAAACTAATGACATAAAATAAATGGCCAGTTTGTGTATTAAAAAGGCCTGGTTTGAGTTTAAACGCAGAATGTTGTCCACTTTTTATAGAATCCAATTCAAAATATTGTCCTCTTTTTGTAGATTTAAGACATGATGGAACCCAAACTTTCCATTCAAGGACTCTTTTCCAAGATAAATTATTGTCCTCTTTTCACATAACCAAAATTACATCTTTTAGACGGAAACCACCCTCCTTTTCAGAAGTTAAAATAGCCTTTTTCAAGAAATATTTTTGTGGATATCAAATATTTTCCCTTTGCTTAGTCCCTCGCGATTACAATCGAAAAAAATATATCCTTGTTTTTTGGTAAAAGCATTTTGGACTTTGGTACTGCTTTACTTTCACCAATAAATACCGTGTGCCAGCGCAAGATCTCACACTATTTGCGTCCGTGTAGCATTTACATACTAACCACGGTTCCCACATGCAACACGAAAAACTGATTGTGAACAGCTAAAAAAAATCAGATGCGTCTACCACTCGTCTTTGCCAATTCTTTGCCGGACTCTCGCCAGGATCTAGCAAGTGTACGATGACGATCACCCTTTAGCGAGAATCTGGCGAAGCGAATGCGCGGTCGCAGCGCTCACTTTTATCTGGTTCTTTATCGATTTTTTTTGCATTATCGTACATACTACCTTTCGCCGCGCAAAATTGTTGCGCCTGGATTTCGCCGCGTATCACTCGAGTTTCATCTTTGGGTGTTACAATTTCGGGTTTTGCGAGGTACGAGGGTGTATGGAGTATGGTTAATTGCTTTTTACAGGTAAAGGTAGTTCTTACAAAAGAGGCAATATATATAAAAGATGGAAATAAAAAAAATGTGTTTTGTAATTGAGCAGTTAAAGTGAATTATCAAGTAACTAGTTTAAAAAAACTTCCAGTTAACGGCCCGTATCCCGCGCGAAGCGGGGTAAGCATGGGGTTGACACGACTTGCAGGATACCATGAAGATACGGTCCGGCTGTCGCATGCCTGCCGACCTCGTATGCTTACGGCGCTCGGTGGTTTTTTTTGCACCCATGAAGCGAAAAACCACCTTGTGCACCTAGACTAGCCGAGATGGAACCCCCGACCTCTGGATTGAGAGTCGGGTGCGCTACCCACTAGGCGACTAGGCCATACGACCCACGAATTAACAAGTTAATATTAGTAAAAAAAAGGATTTGTAGCAGGAAAGGCCGTGCGCACTTGGTAACGTGTGAGTCGCAATAAGCGACTAACAATGCTTACTAAAGTTCAAATCCAGTCACAAATCTTTCAAAACTACACCCCTTATTCTCAATGACGCTCTACGCTCGTGTCCATTCATTTTTGAATATTAATCGGAAACTTAGCTTGTCACAGAGCTTTCGGCAAGCTAAATCTTAAGAAATCCCCTTTTCTTCTGTGCGTATCAGATTTTTAATAAATAATATGCCGTGTATGGTTTCGAAATGTGCACAATCGAATTGCTTCTTGCTATCCTTATTACGTAAATTTCTGATGATACTCTGCATGAGTTTCCTATTAGCATGCCATTTGTACATGGGTACTTTGTAGGTACAATCGAGCTATGGAAAAAACGACCCTATCAAAACCCTCAAAATCGGGCCGTGATGAGGCACATATTGGGTTTCCATTTTGTTGTGGAGGAAAACAAAGTAGAAAAATAAAGACAGTTTAATCTTAACCTAATTGTAAGACAGAGAACTCTTTATAAAGTAATAAAAAAATGAAGAACAAAGACTGCATGTGCCTCTTCGATTAATTTTCGTCTTTTTTTGATTAACCCCTTCCAATTAGGACGAGTTTTTTTCCATTTAACCAATAATAAGAAGAAAGTAATTAATAATTGCTAATAATAAGATAATACTAATTAATAATTACTTTTGCCATTCATGTACAGCCTAAATGTACCCTGAAAGACGCGTGTTATGGGGTCTCGATGTATGACAAAAATTGCCGGATTTTGCTTCCAAGTATGGCTTTAATTACCGTAGATTGGCACTACACGAGTACAACTACAGACCGCCAAAAAATGGTCCCGCGGCGGTAGCCACAGGACTATTTTTTTTCGAGCGTGCATAAGCTGTGCATTTTCACCTCGTCTAGTATTATCAATGGTGCATTTTCTAACTTTCAAAGGTGTATACACGAGATTGACAAATAAACCAACCGAAAAAAAGGGCTCTCGGATGAAACCCAAACTATGTTAGCGCTATCGCGCTAACAAAGGATATAATATTCTAAAAAATACAGTTTTTGTACACTTATAAATAATGTAATATGTTGATTGGCAAACCCTAGAAATCAGCACCGCACAGAAGAAGGGTCCAAAAAATAGTCAAGAGACAAAACGATAAACTACTGTGGAATAGCGAATGGCTGTTCATAAATGAAAGGTTGCGGTCAAAAAAAATTAAAGTCCGAAAAAAAAACGAAAAGGGGTCCGAAAAAAGCTTGGTCATAAAAAGTCACTACTCTTTGCGGAAGTCGTGCTACGCTGGTAACTCAATAAACCGCAGATCTCATTCATATTTTAGCCTTAGCCCACAGTTTATCCAATTCAAAACGTAACGTAATGTTTTTGATACGACTCTCATAATTTCCCCGTAACTCTTTTTTCTGTCTGTTAGTAACGTGCATCGAAACTTATTTTGTTTTTTTGTCCATTGGCTTACAGTCCACAAACAACTGTTTTTCTCTTATACTTGCCTCACTAAGGCGTGCGCACATTATCACACATTATTTATTCATTATCATTTCGTGTTATTACTACTGTCCACTACTTTTAAGAAGTACATACAACAAATATTCTACTACAAACTACAATTTATTATTCACAAACGAGCATGCTACCCGCACCTGTGCGAAATTAACAATCACAACATCGACGATTACGACGTGGCGGACAGAGTCATGGAGAAAAAGCAGAAGATCTTTCATGTATTTATTCTCTTTCTGTCAATAATAGGAACTTCCTTACTTGCAATTCACCCATCACACTCAGAATAAGTCAAGGTCTGACAAATACTACGTAAGTTTTCATTGACGATTTCCAAAAAAATCCACCGACACGCGGCTGCAGATGAATCATTCTCTTTATGCATTATTCAACAGGGAGGAGGCTCAGCTTTACTATCACGTGAGTAATAGTAATGTGTATCCATTTTAAAATAATTGTTTCTAGAAGAAATTCTGTTTTGGGGCAATACTCTTTTTATTTTGTAGATCTAATTTCGTGCCTGGAAGTCAAGCTTTTTCCGTTTTGTATACTTGTCCTTTATCTATTTCTGTTTATATATTTCCTCTTGAACATTTTTTACTCGCAATTTTTTATATAAATCGTTTTTATTACTAGCGGCAGCACCCTTTCTATGTGGCTAAGTGGCTATTACGTACATATTTACATCCATGCATGTGTTTAGACAGTGATTTAATACACATCAGTCTTATTAAAGGGATCGGTTCACCGTAACTTGTGCCTGTTTTTTTTTTGTTTCTTTATTTTCTATAAGGGATAATAAAAATTTGGAATACAAAAAGTAGTGTTCAATTTCAATACTCACGAAGATATTGGGTGATAAAGTGGTGGATTGATCGGTTCGGAGTGCAAAAAGGGCAATTGACCTATACAAACAACTCTGAACCTCGGACGCGCAGCGCAGCAATGCATTTGCGCGGACGCCGAATTGCAGGAGCGCGTCCGCGCAAAAATGTTGCTGCACTGCGCGCAAACGGACCACGTGCATGCACAATGCCTCCCCCGCGCACTCTTTTCGCACTATAGCGCCCTTTTAAAACGATACAAAAACCAAATAAAAAGCATAAAAAGGGACTGAATTGGTTTATTTGCGTACATAAAGTCATAACACACAATATAATAACAACTAAAAACAGAAAATATGGTAACTAAACAGCATTATACAGCATGAATTTTCGTGCATAGCGCATTCGAATTACTGCGGGTGGAGGTATATTACGGATGCTAGAATTTGAGAAAGGTGGCTAGGTAGAAACTATTCTTAGGCATGCCGTAGTATATAGATTTATGTTATAATTCACTATTGTGTGTGTTATGTTATTGTTTTATTTCCTGAGGTAATGCACAAAAATTCAAAAAATCAACTATGGCGAAACACTCAATCTTATTGGTAATTGATTTGTTGCAAGGTGTTACTCTTTTCTTATAAACGAACCTCAAGCTAATCGTTACATGTGGCTTAATTTTCATCATTTTATATGATGCACACTTATATATTTTATATAATGTGTCAATAAATTATTATTATTATTATTATATGTATTCAATGAGGTGCGTACGCTAACAAGTAACAACTGGCAACTTTAGGATCCTTATACTGTGCCGGCCGGTTCTAGGAATCAAAAAGAAAACATAAGTTATGATAAATAACAAAAAGAGCACCTAACTAAAATATCAAAAAACTACGTGGTTGCAAGACTAATAAACTAAACGAGTACGAGTAATAACACGCATCAGTCATGATCTGCAACTAACTGTAATTATCACCAATCTGGATGCACATTCTCTTGGTGCAATTTAATACATAAGTCTAATGTGCTACGATAATATACCTCTCAAATGTAAAAGATCCATAGAAGAATAATAAAAAAATACTATCCCGATTATACAAATTAACAATTCTGAGGAGGAACTAGACAGATGATATGGACAAGTGGCTCGAGCTTAACAAAATCGCTTATCGCTATCGAGCCAAGGCATTTTTAATCACCAAACCCTCGTACGGAGTCAGGCGTGACACCGTTTGTTGAGCGCTCGGAAGCCTCGAGTCCTTTGTTGCTCTTCATACTTCAACCGCAGCAAAGTGAAACGTCCAGGAGTTCACCGCCGGTTATCGTTCGTCCAATTTAGTAGCGATTGCCCATCCACGTATCCGCCGCCAACCATTTCGCAAGTAAACCTGAAAACAGTAAGAAACAGTACGTAAGTACACAACTTAATTGTTTATTTGCTGATTTATTGACCCTCAGTTATTACATAAGCCACATACTACTACATACAAAATAAGAACATAGCTTGAAAGAAAATTACATAATTACCAATGTATATTTACCATGTGTCTGTGTCCAGAGAAGAGACAACACACAACGCGCCAAACCTTATTTAATGAAGCTACACAATATAGAACACTGTAACTTCTTAAAGACTACAAAGCAAATAAGCCCTTATTTACCTGTTGAATGTAGATTGTGTTGTACCCGTCGCCAACGGAGAGATTTGTTTGTGATCTAAACTGAATACGTTATCGTTCAACATATTGACTTTTAGCAACATAAACATTTGCAGGAATTCGACTCGGTTTAAGTCATACGCCAAAGTACTTTACGAATTTAGACATAAAATAACATCAACATACAGCAGGACAAACCTAATCACAGCACACCATGCAGCAGGCTATCCGGTAAACCCGAAACCCATTTCTTGGGGAGAAGCTGTACTCTGTAGCGAATTTTGGTCCTGGTTCGGGTGCAGGGCAGCACTGCAATTCAATCTAAAATTTTGATGATTCAAAAAGTTACGGCTATATTCACATAGGAATTGATAACTTCTCTGAGTGCTCACTGGTGCTGGTGACATACAAAATATCATTCGAATTCTACAGCGAGAATGTCAAGGCAAAAGGCAGTATCTCAGGGAATCGAATGTTGAATATGGCCTCTGAAGCAAGCATAAAGAAAATTACATAATGATTAGGAAACACTTCTGCAAACTGCACGAAAAATTCATAAGTAAAACGGGAATATCAAAGAAAACTACCTGGAAAACGCCATGAAGCTGTTCAATCGCTTAAAGAATGGGATCATATGTGATGTCCATTGAAACCTAGAACATTTGTGGATGCAGCCATAAAAATAAGCACTCATTTATACGAAAGAACTTTAGACAACAATCGGCACTTGAATACATACCTTGAGCATTGTACTGTGGTGCATTCGAAGTCCCGATAGACGAACCCATCCATCCATCATGAACTGCAATCTTCTTAAAGTTTTATGTATAATACATAACAACACAAAAAGTCGATATAAGCGCAATCTTGCAATTTGTAGGCAAACTTCACGTTATAAGCTGGAACAACTGACTATAAGCTTAACGATGCGCTAACAACAAAGTCAAACATAAGAAAAAAGAATAATAACAAGGATAAACATCTTATACTTGAAAAAATTTAGTTTCGGAACTTTTTTTTGTGCACCGTTTGAACGCTTTTGCACTTTTTCCGGCAGTTTTGCGGCAAGTACAGTATGCTGGGTACGGTACTCCACGCACGAAATAAAAACCCCATTTTACCGCGCACCTACCCGCGTAGTTTGCTAACTGCGCGGAACGCGCCAAAGTACGCGCGCGTTCACAAAAGCGCGGATAGCTGCGCGTGCACTCCAATTTGCGCGCCTAGCTACGCGCGCGTCTGCGCGTCCGAGAACGTAGAAGGCAGGACAATTGCCCTTTTTGCATTTCGGCCCGACCAATCCACCACTTTATCACCCAATCTTCGTGAGTATTGAAATTGAACACTACTTTTTGTATTCAAAATTTTTATTGTCCCTTATAGAAAATAAAGAAACAAAAAAAAACAGACACAATTTAAGGTGAGCCGTTCCCGTTAATACCATTACAACGCTTGAGCTATCCTTGGATTACTTTTTGCATAGACACTAACATATGGTGTTCCCCTATAAAAAGACGAGCCGTTCGTTTACACTTTCATCCTTCAGCTTGTACAAGATATGAACTCCGTCTATAATAAATTTCTCGACTAACGTCTATTATTATTCATAAATAATCTGGGTTATGCGAGCCCAATGAATATTTATAGCTATTTTTTCGGTTTTTCAATTGGAACCGCTACAGGTAAATATTTTAAAGTATTAACCACAGTTCACAGTATTATACTACTTAGGGCGTTCGAAATATAACAAAACTTTTAATCTTAAAAAAATATTAAAATGAAATTAAAGAAAAATATAAATTCTCTAGAAATATTTATTATTTATTATACTCATTAAAAAGAGCGCAACGCCGTGAGAAAACCAAATTAACAGCATAATAATTATATCATGAATTTATTATATTATGAAATTATTGAATGATATTATGATTTCTGAATAATATAAATTAATTAATAAATTATTGCAGGTATAAAGTGCACCGTCCGGGAGCCGAACCAGGGCTTGATGCTATTTTTCAACATCCGTTTCTTCAACAAACAATGCCGTTTCCGTTGGTAATAAATATTATTTTCTACTAGTGTTATCATACATTTTTCTATACACATTGTATTGCTTAGTGTTTCCTCATTCTTCGTTGCCTGTTACCGGTTTTGGCATAAATATTACATAAAGGTATTATAAGGAAATATTTATTTATAGTTTGCATATTATGCAAACCCTCAGTTCTCGAACACAAAGCGCCGTATTTGACAGTATGCACAAGTTTTTATATAAATAAAAATCTACAATAAATATTTATAACGTTCGAAGTTCGAACACTGGGTGAAGGTGAAAGGGGTAATAGCTCTGAAGCGGGTTTCACCAGTCATTTACGTCGACAAGCTTACGAAAGTGTATGAACGTTTTTCACTTCTAGTATTACTTCTAATTGTAAGGCTCCTGGTATTACTTCTAATTTTAAGGCTAACAATTGTTGACGTAAATTGTGTGAAACCAGCCTTTGCACTTTTTTCGGAGAATCATATATGACTACAATACAGATACACTGAATAAATCCGCTTCCAGTTTCCGAACTATAATATGCCTCAATAGCTAAAGCTTTTCGGTTTATACAAATTTAAAAAAAAACAGTAGCGAACTATAACATTATATCAATGGATAAATTTCAAAGAGTGAAACAATTTAATTCAGACATTATTACGCACGTTTATTATGAAAATGTTAGAGTATAGAGATCAGTTTTGCTGCCTAGGATATGGGGCTTAATGGTTATGTTCCGACACCAAGTACAACCGTGTGTCACGTAACTAACTGATGTCATAACTTCCGTGAAAGTACAAACTTTGCTTTCGCAAACGTAAAATTGGTTGGAATTGGGTCAGAACAAACAAAATCAACTAGAAAACGTACATGTCTTTTCAATAAATAACATATTTAGTACCAATAATAATCATAACAAATCCCTTAACCGTCAATACTATTCGTGCTGTGGTGAGGTTACAATCTAATCAATAATACTACAAAGTACAAAGTACAAACAACAAAATATAATCCAAAATAAGAAACAAAAATATGCACAACAACGACCCGTGTTAGAGCATCTGCGCATTGTGGCAACCACCGGTCGATTATACAATAAAATAATGTTTAAATATTAGCACTTAAAATAGTTCTCTAAAATTAAACTTTGGAATAGTTTTTCACCAACATCTACTCATCTTATCTTGGTTAACAGTGAGAACGCACTAGTTATCCTCGCGAAAAAATATACTGTAGATGTTGGTGTGGATTAGATGGTTTTCATACAAAACTATCACCAGATTATCGATCGAATACTGTGTAAATAGTGAAAGAGCGCGAAAAAGTATCTGTACTTCAATATATGGTATACTGGTTACCTGAGAACATGTACGCGAGGTTACTATGGACGGACTCTAGGTTTTAGATTACGATGGGGTTTCCAATTTCCAAGTATCCCAAAAAATCACTACAGTATTTCTGCACGAAACTTGCACATATAATATAAAAGTAAAAAGTATGCTCGTGTAGTTCCAAAATACTGTATACATTTTCACCATACTGGGAAACCCCATTATATTATGCTAACATCGGTATACCAAGAATTTCACAAAAGTTACAAAATAGAGGTACACCGCTCCCGAAATATCCATAGTTAACATGGTGTAAAAAAATCTAACAAACAAAGGTCGACCCTCATACAGCACAGCTGCATGTCATATTCTTTGGTAAATAAAAAGATCATACATATCATGCATTGAATGCAAAACTGAAATCAAAACGGATGTGCCTTGGAGAACGTTGCACAACCCTGACATTTGAACAAGTAACAATTAAAACATTAAAGCGATATGGCAAGTGGTTTGTGTTTCATTCTGTACCAAAGGGCACACAACAGCAAATACGCTTCACCAACCACGTGCCATTTCACTTTAGATAAGAATAATATTCAATGAAATGAGAAGAATCGGTCATGAGACTAGTCCGGAATGATAGTCCGATATCATGCCGGAGTCACCATTTTGGTTCAAACCGGCCCCGGGCACCTTGTCCTTATTTGGCCGTTGTATTGATTCTTCTTCAGGTAAAGTATCCTCCAATTCTTCATTTTCTGGCGTGACTGGAGAATCTGAACGAGTAGAAATTAAAGAAGCCAACAAACTTTACACTGTACCTTTGGAATTTTCCCGACCCGAGTTCGTTAGGAGTCACTTTTGGTTGCGTTTTTCAACTATGCATATTGCGGAACACTATCTGACAACTTTCAGGATAATGATTTCAAAAGCCTAAATGATTTCAAAGTAAACTGACTATTGATTATCGGATCCTCCGGTCGATCCGACCCAGATGCGTCCGATCGGTTATCTTCTGATGGGGGAGGTATTGAGCTGATACAACCAGACAAATAGGCTGAGTCTGGTGGAACTCCCGATGAAGACGGCTCCTCGGGCACTATCTGAAGTATGAACTTTGTAGTTTGCAGTCTGTAGTATGTAGTTTATATATGATTTTGAAGTTTGATCTCCGTGTTGATAACGTACAACTCCTGCGCCCATGGATAGATGCTCACCTCATGCACGACGTTCTCCCTGGAAGCGTCGCAAACAGTTTCTGAAGCAGACGACTCGAGTAGAGGAGCTGCTTCGTTATCCATAGGGGACGTGGCTACCACTACGGTACCGTGACGAGTCGACTCGCCAATACCGGAATCTACCGAATCTCCAGCAGAAGTTACCGCTGGTAGAGACAGTGGTATGGCGGTGGCAAAGCGAGGTGAAGGAATGCGGTGGTGAGTGCGTTGGAACCTGAAAAGAAATAATTAAGTTAATATGACTAAACATATGTTATCCCTCATATTTGCACTTGATTTGTCAGTTCCAAATAACAATTCGAATAACAGTGCAAGAAGACAGCGAGCTATATCACTCAACTGTCACAAATATGCAGTATTATTCAACACTATAAGAAACATGGTTTGTTGGTGGTTGGTTGGTATTACACTGACGAAATAAATTAAGTAATCGAAGGCTTGTCTGGACTAGGACTTTCCGGGCTAGTTCCGGGCTAGGCTAGGACAGGGCTAATTTAGTATTTTTTAAATTCAATATTTTAAAACAACCTACCATTGCGGGTCGCTATCACAGAAGTGTGTCATTCTTGACACGGCAGCGTGAAGTCTGGAAAGGGCGGGATCGAATCCAACCAGACGAGGATCCGACTTCATCGGACATTCCGTGAGAGTTGACACAAGAAGGCCTGCAACATATATATATAATAGTTTATTGATACACACATAGAAACATATGCAATCAAAAGAATACCCTAAGACGAACGGCTTCACAACAGTTGCTACTAACAAGGGAATACTAACTCCAGCCTCCGGTCGTAGCACAAAAGCATCGGGATTAACCCGAGACTCTTTAGAGAAAGGTTGTCTACAATTCTACTGATTTTCGTCTTACTCTGCACCCTGCATGCAAAGTTGTAACTACATCTAGCTAGTTACCTAATTCACCCTTACAAATGTTTCATGTATTCTTATCGAAAGCTAAAGAACTACCTCATATTCAGAAAAAGCTATGCACAAAAGAAGGAAACACAAACAGCGAAAAAAGATGAACATTAAGCATACAACAGTATGTAGACACGGTGTAGAGAACAAAATCGATAGCTCACCAATATTATCAGGTATCGTGTACTGCAGTAGTGGTGACAAAGCGTAGAGTGTGTAATTTGATGGGGTATAAGGGAATCGGACCGAAATCACACGGGCGTGTCTGCAAGTATATCCATAGAACTGATAGAACATGGTTTCATAAAGTTTACATTTATAGGACTCACAATTAGGCTGCTTTATAACTTATCGGTACATCAAAAGTACAACAACCGCATAAGTGTCATGGAAAATGTTGGAGAAATATTTACTGGAGATGTGAACATTCTATATAAATGACTATTCATTTGTAATACCGTAGAAGAGAGCTCTTTAGCCAAACGGTTTTCACAGCCACATATGAGTATTCTGGGAGATTTATCACAGAAAAATTGGGGAAAACTTGTTTTAGGTGGGCCTGTGCCCTTACAGTACTACTCAAAGATATAAACAAAATAAAACTTACTGTAACGCTAGATCGATCTGCGATTCAAAGATTGAATCAAAGGGTCCCGGGTTCATTGTCTCCAGGGGAAGTAACTTTTTGTGGCGTGACGTCACTCGAAGGGAGGCTCCGATTGAATTCACAATAATTATCTGAAAGTACAATAATTATCTGAAAGTACAATAATTATGCGAAAGTACAATAATTATCCGAAAGTATAGAAGCGTGTTCAGATCCACTTTGTGTTCGTTCACGGTTCACTAGATCAACAACTTTTCGACGGTATATCATGAGTTTTCGAAACGTATATCGCGAGTTTTCGAAAAGTTCATACTGCAGATGACTGCCGTTCCAACGTTCGATAAATTTATATATGAAAGTTTGTTTTGCCCGTCTGACAATAACCACAATGAGAAGAAGCTTATTGCATTTTACAAATGCATACAATGCTGCGCGATTTTTAGCCTAATTATATTGCATGTAAAATATGACAAGTACCGTTTTCAAGCGTTTTAAAAACCGGCTGTTTACAGCTTTAAGGGCTTTAAGGCAAACTAACCTTATCTGCCCGGACAATACTTCCGTTGATGTACTCGGCGAGGTTTTGTTCGATTTCCGCGACGTCCCACTTATCAAACTGAATACATTTACTCTTATTCAACAAATTATTGTGTGTTTGTTTTGATAATAAGGTAATATGTCCAGCTTCAAAAGCTTGCTCTTTTACTCAACAGTCGTTGAATACAGTCTTCAAAAATAGTATATTAATTTTCAAGCCAAAGCGCACAGCCCTGAGCCGAGTATGTAGACTTGTAGACTATGCTGCAGTTTGTAAAATATTATTATAGATAGTTGAAAGAATAAAAATTCAAAAAGCAAATTCTGAACCTACATGAACTTGAAGCCCAAACGTGTCTCTTAGTAGATGTGCAAAGGCTTGAACACATTCGTCATGTAGTACGCAGTCGTGGGCGTAGATTATCAACACCGAGGTCGAAGCTGCAATTATGGCGATAATTAGCTCATTAGGTAAATTAGTCCATGACAGGCGTAACCTTATCTATGCTGTCCATGCAACATGCAGAAGCACGCCCCACCTTGAAAAAAAAGTCAATTGCCAGGGCAAATGGGCGGAAAGCGGAAAGCCGTTTGCATACAGAATCTACAAATATGCAATCATAGTATGAGCCTGAAAATACTTCGAACTCACAATTGTAAATAAGTGGTGCTCTGGGTTCACTAGTCACTGCTCCTTGCGCTGGCGAGAATCTGAGAGTCAGAGCCTTTCCTCTACGTCTCTGCTTTTGCAAGAAGGCAATGAGGAAATAGAGGAGAACACCGAGAAGCACGAGCAGAAATAGTATGAAGAGGAGGAGATACCAGCTTCTGAAAGGAGAAATTGTGTTACGCAAAATAAGGCTTAGATAAGGCACTAGAAGCACATACCAAAGAAGAACTACGCAATTGGGGGGTCCGGCCAATTATCACACTGTGCCTGATTCTAATTATTGTGACAGCGGTATGCTACTTTTTCCATTTTCAAAGCGGAATGGCACTTGGTTTTGCACCTGTGCCCTTCTGGCTTCTGGTTCTATTGGAACCGGAAAAGCATGGATTACGTATAATACGTTGTTCATCAGTTGTTTCACAAACCACGTACAATACCTCTTTAAAAACTAATTTAGAATGAATACTTAGTAGAAAACGATTTTAAAAAAATTTACTTGTGATTTTGTGACATCGTCGATGAGTCGATAGTATGGGTAACATTTGGTTGTATGCATTCAGTGCATGGGGGAGCTGGCAGTTTGTCCACTCCTGAAAATACATTATTTATTTATTTAAGTATTTATTTATTTGTTTATTTATTTATTTATTTGTTTATTTATTTACCAGCCGTTCGAAGAGCCCTACGGGCTCTTCTCCGACTGGGGGAATCGGCCTTCGGCCGATTGTTTCCCTTTTTAAAAAAAGAATTGCTAAAATGTAAAAAGTTAACTCTCGTCTCTTTCTCTTCCGTGCCACTTACACGTCTCTGTTTGGGGAAACGTATAATAATCAGTTTGGATCTCCATTCGACTAATGCTAGCATGCAAATTTGCCATTGAAGGTGCTTATGTAGAGCAGATTGTTACCCTTATGATAAGCTAGCTCAACCGGTAGAGCGTTGGACTGTGAATCGAGAGGTTGTGTGCTGCTGTGAGTTCGAAGCTCGCCAGCGGCAAAGATTTTGTATGCTCTTTCAATCAAAGAATTTTCTTTATGAAGGGATTTCGTTGTGCACATAAAAACAAACCCGTGACAAACTCTTCTCCTTTATATAATAAGATTTATTTATTTATTTGTTTATTTATTTATTTATTCAATAACACCACAAATCACAAACCCATATGTGACGAGGAGAAAAAAAAAACAGATAACCCGTTACTACTGTAGCTCATGAGCAATCAGGCACAAACATACATATACGAAGGTTCGTCTTAGGTTAGGGTATCCTTTTGATTGCATATTTTTTTTATGTATCTATAAACTATTAACTAAGGGTATAAGTTATTTGGTTTTATTACGCGCAGATATTAGATAATTAGATAATCCATTTATTTATTTATTTATTTATTTATTTTCCACCAATAAAAGCGCTGTTACTATTGGTAACTAATGGTAAAATTCAGTTCATCATCATGAGCAGCGGACTAACTGCTAACAAACTACAAACAAAGTTTAAAAAAAGTTTAAATCTCACTGTGCAATCGGACTTTCTTCCAGTCGGCCGCAATACAACTGCACACGATGTGGGAATCATAGGGATCCCCGCTTTCCCCCTGAATTGGACACAGACATCGGCCATCGGAAGACCGTTCAACGGGGATCACAGAGGGAATGTAGTCCGTCTCCATCTGCAAAATTAACTTATACTTAATTAGCATATAAGACCCATTGTAATGGAGTTTCCAAGTATGCTGAAAGTTTACAGTATTTTGGAACTACACGATAATATTTTTTAATTTTCCATATTATATACGCAAGTTTAGTGCAGAAATACGGTAGTATAGACAGAACCACACCGAATTTTTGGGATACTTGGAAACTCCATAAGGTAAAAACTTCTTGTGTGGAAAATAAAGCACTGGGTGCCCTTGCACTTACTCGTTTGCTTGCTATACCAAAAATCGTGCTGACACGTATGTATGACTTCGCAAGAACACGAAAATCCCTTTCAACCAGGGTGTTCTGAAGCTGCCTAGTAAAGCTACTAATTTGTTGAGCTGCCAAGTTGCTAATGCGTATCCACCCCAGTCTACAGTAACACCACCCAACTCGCTGAACATTCCATTAAAATATTCACCCTCTAGCACATACACATATATCAAAATGTGCCTCCACAAGTCTTCACCCCCCTATGTATGCACATATTTTCTACCACGGGATCTTTGCCCCCGGCCACCAATTAATCTGCATACATGATCGAATCAACATCATTTAGTTGAAATATTATGTCATTCTGCCTCCCTCCACTTCCTTCTCTAATATAAGTTATCGTTTGTGAGTCTTCAACACTCCCACCCTTTTAATGTATGCAACTTCCGGTGAGAATGCGGCCATCCGTGAACTCTTCTTTTCTATGCACTCCCGAACCTCTCTCTCTCTCTCTCTTCCTCTCTCTCTCTATTCCTCTCTCTCTCTCTTTCTTTTCTTCTCTTTCTTCCTATCTCTCTCTCTCTCTCTCTTTCTCTTTTACTTTCTTCCCCGTTCTCTACATCCCTTCCCTCCCTCTAAAAAGCTTTATACTTGAAGCTTGAACCAAAGTTTTTTTGTCAGGGCAAAAACTAGCCACTCCGCGCAGCTTTCATGGAGAACATCAAATAAAAGCATACAAATAGCACACGTATACGCCGAGTCAAAAATGAACAAATCCGAATTATATCTTACCAGCCGTTCGAAGAGCCCTACGGGCTCTTCTCCGGCTGGAGGAATCGGCCTTCGGCCGATTGTTACCCTATTAAAAAAAAAGGAATTTCTTCAAACGTAAAAAAGATGTTCATTTACGTTTATGTGGAAACGTATAATATGGTTCTGGACTTCATGCAAATTTGCAAATTTGCTATTGCAATTGCTCTTCTATCTCCTATAAGATCCTCCTCCCATAAGCTAGCATAGCTCAACAGGTAGAGCGTTGGACTGTGAATCGAGAGATTGGGGGCTGCTGTGGGTTCGAATCCCGCCAGTGGCAAAGATTTTGTATGCTCTTTCGATCGAAGAATTTTCTTTATAAAGGGATTTCGTTGTGCACATAAAAACAAACCCGTGACAAACTCTTCTCCTTTATATAATAAGATTTGCGCACCTGCAGATTGGTAAAGTTGAATTCGCCAAATAGAACCGCTTTTCCATTTATGATTTCCGATTTCATATCCTTTGATTCAACGACCTCAAATAAAACGATAATTAAATTTATGGAAGAATAATGATTATCATTATTGGTAAACAACTACACATCGAGCAGTAAATGTAATCAGTAAAGGGATGAGCAGCAGAAAATGCTGCATTGCGGGGCTCCGGCAGCAGTACTTACCTGACTATGCAGCAGTTCCAGGCCGCTCTCGTCCATGAGACGCACTTCATAAGCTTCGAAGCAATAGTGAGCCGGCGCACCAACGAATTCGATCTAAATATTAGGATACATGAAGGACGAATTTTTAAAGCGAAATACCGGCCGGTTTTTGAACACACCTCGAGTACTTGCATTCCTATGCAAAGTTCTATGCAAAGTTGCTCGAATCTTACTCAATTTTTCATTCTAATATTTGCTCATTTGCATATGTTGCATAAGAAAGCAGGTGTACGCAATGCGTTTCAAAAACCGGCCGGTATTTCACTTTAAGAACAACCTAACATCTTATGCACTAGGTAATTACACTTCTTCCAACAGTAACCGTCTCTTTATAACAGTAGGCGTCTCTCAGGTTCGCGGCTAGTACTTAACTAACAACATCGCTGTCAATTATGGGGTTTCCAAGTATCCCAAAAATTCGGTGTGATTCTGTCAATGCTACCGTATGAATGATAAAATCACCAAATTTTTCTCGTGTAGTTTCAAGATACGGTAAATATTCAGCATACTTGGAAACCCCATAATCGAAAATACAGACGTGATGCAAGATTAGCAAAATAAAAATCCACAAGAACATGACATGACTGTCTGATTGTGAGTCTGAACTACGATATCTCGGTTTACAGAATTATCAAAACATCTGATTACACATAATTTATGAATGTGTATGAATATAATTTATGAATTAATACACAATGTAAGAAAAAGAAACAAAAAAGATTAAACCTGGATTGTTCTCGCCAGCGAGTGCAGGAAAATCCGTCGGAAGGCAGCCGTCCACTTGGAGGCTTGAGGATCGGCTGAAGGTACGCTTTGTATTAGGCAATTAGACAATTAACCGATAAAGTGGATAATTGTGTGCAGAAACTATGAACCTAAGCCACATATGTCAACGTGCCTTGAAAACGTGTGCAATTCTTGCGAAAAAAAAATAAAAAAATAACTGAGTGGCAACTTACAATGTGACTTGCACCATGAAGTTATATTGCTCTTGTCTTCCACGTCATGATCTGGGCTTTTTGGCATCGTTTGGTTTTTAAATACCTAAAATATACTTGAAATTACCAAAAAAAAATCATGTTTTATTTTACTTATAAACAAATTTAGACTTGGTGGTCTGTGCATATGTAGTCATGTCATGATGTTTGATAGGCCGGAGAAATATAAAAAAAGGATTATTTATAAAAAAAAAACTATAAAAAGAAGAAAATATGAATAAGAGAAATGTGGATAATCTTATTATATAAAGGAGAAGAGTTTACTTTTTTGTTTGTGTGAACGGAAGAAATTTAGAGTATCTAAAGGCTATAAAAGGAGAGCCGGAGCCCAGTCTTGAGCAAGCGAAATCCGAATCTTATTTCATGATTTTTCAGGATACGTTGCAAACGTTTCATACAAGTGTGATTACTGTTCCAGCATTTCAAACTTTACAAGACGCCTCAGGCGGCGATAGCCGTCTGGTATAATATATTGCTGGTAAGTTTCTATGAAATGCTCTCACCTGTGGCCTTTTACTTCTGCTTCTGGGAAGCGAGCGTAACCATATAGAATAGTTTTCCGAAAACTCGAAAAGACTGTCCGACGAGAAGTGAAATCGGGGCTGAAATTAAGCATACTAAATTTGAATCTCAGAAAAGTAATGTAGCTTTGTTTTCTTTCGTACAGTATGTACGACAGTACTCGTACCGTAATCAATTCGTCCAAGCCAAAGTGCTCATATCCCTTTTTGTCTATGCGTTCGTTCCCCATGCTGTTATTATTATTATCTTTGGTAAACCCCGCAAATCCAATAAATTCTCCCAGATCCGTCGCACATAACGTGTTAATTTATTGCCTATACAACCCAAGTGCAAGTTATTAGTAGACGCCAGACAAAAAGTAAAGCGCGTTTTCTCAGAAAATTGCCGTATGTATTGTATCTGATCTAATTAACGATCTGATCTAATTAAAAATTTTCGCTTCTGAGACCCCGTATAGATTTCCCTTCATATACATATATATTCTAGTGTGCATGAAAGGAATGAGCACATTTGAACAATATATGTTTTTTATGTTCTCGATGCTCCTCTCTTGTCTCCCGTTCTTTTTTTATCTCTTTCAAACTCCTCTCTCTCTCTATCTCTCTATCTATCTCTCTCTCTCTATCTCTCTATCTCTCTCTCTATCTCTCTCTCCCTCTCTCTCTTCCATACCCTGCAGACATTTTTCAGAGACCAAACGTCACAAGCTTCGGGTGATTTTTGGCCGCTTGAGCTCTTTCAAAAAGAGAAAGAGCCTTATACTTTTGTATGTATCAGCAGCGTCGTTTTACTGCAGTATAGAAAAATAAGAGAAAAACATGGGGCCTAAGGCCAGAGGAGAGAGACAAAGGATCAAAGTATATATATATATATATATGAACGTCGCAAACAAGAAAGGAGAGAAAGCACCGACTAGAATATTTACAGTAGCAAATATAATTTGTTGTATACAGCAATGTCACCACTTGAGCGTAAACACTATAGTAGAAGCCCTACAACAGAATAAACATGTTGTAAGGTCACCGTGTATAAGCTGGCAATGACTTATCTATTCATGGTTAGCAAATAGTTAGAAAATATTAATATAAAATATCGACAGATCTATGTATGTCCTACTCACCGAGGCGGCATCGGTTGTCCATCCGAAATTGCTGACGTTGAAGAGAAAACACGATCTGATCCCGTCTCCTTCCACCTCCAATTCGAAGGCACGCATCAAAAAGCTTTCGTCTAAATGAAGAAGGATTAGATGAGTCAAAGAAGTTGAAAGGCATAGAGATGGTTGTCCATATCTTTCCCCTACAACTGACACTTGGTACTTGGTACAACGAATACGGTTATTATCTAATCACTATACAAACAAACGAGCTTACAACTTGGATTTTGTTTCATTATCTCACAAGCAGCACAATATACTGTAGATTGTTTAGACATTTATCTTGTACTAGCCGTAGTGTATAGTATCGACCGAAATTACGGTTTTTATTTTGCCACTGTTTTGTAGGACATTCTAATGGGCTCACGGCTCAGCGCATGTCTTTCATGGATAAAATAATTATCTTCGAAAATGACAGTAATTAACCAACTATTTGGTGGTAATTGCCATGAGATATCCACGTGAAGTTGATGGTCCGCTTTATCTCGGGCCTGTGCGCGCGCGAAAGCTTCAACGCGGACGTCATGGGCTTCGGGCGGCACTAGAGCGTCGTTGTCGACCACAGCCACGTGAGACTCATCACAGGAAACTGAAATTATTTGTGGTTGGAGAAAAAAAACGATTAGATCAAAAAATGTATGCTCCTTGACAAATACCACAAATTTTCCCCCATATGCGGAATGACTAGGCGTCAACCTTCTACTTATTGAGCACGATTATAGTTGGTTCACAGTTCAAACGCAATAAACAGCTAATCTTTTAAGTTATTCAGCACTTTCGTAGGTATTTTCTAAAGACATCGCTAAAAATTTAGGTGTACTGTAGTGCCAGAGACGTTCCCTAAAAGATTTTGATTTTTGATTCAATTCTCACCTAAATTTTCGGCGGTATCTTCATAGCCTATAGTATAGTCAAAGAATTAGCCTATCGTATAGTCATCAGTCAAGGGCAATCTACTATACCATTGATATTGGTTAATTTGTTATTAAACATCTTCTTTATTCCGCCGAAATAATGTATCAAATCCCTACATTGCGTATTATTTTCTGCAGGAAAAATTTTTGCAAAACATTTTTTGCAGGACTTCAATGTATTCGGTTATATTAGTGCAAAAGGCAAAAGAGTTTCTACGTTTTTACTTGTGGATAGATATGATCTGTGGAAATTCAAACAACCAAAAATAGGGCTTCTGCAATCTGCAGCATTAGTATTATCGGGGATTTTCGTTAAGCCTTTTTAGAGTATATATAATCTGAATGTGAAAAATGAACCTAGGCTTGAGAAGTTCAAAACACAAGTGAAGATGTGTCCCAGATAGAGATTTTGAAATTTTGAAGCTATAATTTGCAGGAGACTGAAGTGGGCTTTATGATCAAAGAACGTTTAGACTTTGGAATTGCTATCTTTTTAGATTTTACAAAAAAAACCATTACTGTGTCGCTCTTGAACTACATAATATGTACCACATTAATGTTTAAATTTTAATGTGATAAAAAAAATGAAATTTGGCTCAGTGCTACCACATAAATCCAAAAGTCCCGTGTAGTATTTGTAGTCCCTTTCTAGATCGCATCATCTATTTTATGGGAAGGAAGTGTCCTTCTCAACGGAAAATTGGCGTGCAAGCGGCAACGTTACGGCTTACGACGTGGAAAAAAGATGCACGCCGTTAGGTTCTGGCGTGCAACTAGCCCGCCGTAACGTTGCCGCTTGCACGCCGTGAAGAAGTAAGGACGCCGCCGTGAAGAACTATATTTAGTGATATGTGTACGCACCAATATGCGGTGCTGACAGACATAGCCTGATGTTGTCAACTAGGGTTCGACTACAAAATATAGTACTTAGTCTAGTATAGCACAATACAGTGCAGTTGACTAAATCAAACTACAGTTTAAGTCAAGCTTGTGCAATTTAGAATTTTCCATGTTTGAAAAACACACGTATTATTGGTATTATGTACATAAATAACACGCGCCATTCGTTAGAGACGTGTCAATTCTGTATTATTCATTTCCTTTCGCAATTTTCTTGGAAAAGCGACTGAAGGCGGCTAATTAGAGGGTAATTCGCAAAATAGAAACTGATATCTTTTTGATCACTTCCGGGTTGTTACTTGCCGGGTAAATATGAATTTGGCATTTTGTATTGGTTCTTCGGATTTTGGTTTTGAACGTTGTCTACGTAAACATACACCCGTCATATTTTTTTGGGGGAATTGGGAGAGAGAGAGAGAGAGAGGGAGAGAGAGAAGATAGAGAGAGAGAGAAAGAGAGAGAGAGAGTACCGAGAGAGAGACGAAGTGAGGTGAGACGTTTAATATACTCCTTATTTACCCATGCGGTAAGGTAAAGTTCACACAAATATGTTTACACGACAGTGTCTGCGGTATGCATCCTGAAAAAACACGTGTAAATACCCTACTGCATAATTCGTTAAAAATATACAGTCTAAACAAGTTTGCGTGAACTTTCCGCGCGGGTAAAGTACAGGTGCGCTGTTCACAAAAATAGGGGCAACATGAGAAAATGTCAATATATATTTATTCTCGACCCTATTTAGCAAAAAGCTCCGGTCAGGTTACAATGCAGACTTCGAGATGCACTATATGTCCTTTATGAGATTTTACAACAAAAGAAGCCTTTCTCTGAAGTTACCTGTCCCAGATTCTACACAAAGTATTTTTCCCGTACTTTCTGTTTGCAGGTAAATTCATTAGAATTCAATTTTCAAATAATTCGTGCTTCTGGCTTCTGATGCCCTTCGAGTTCTACGAAACCCATTTAACAGGGTATATATGAGAGGGCATAGAGAAATATAGAGGGACAGAGAGTTAGAGATGAGAGTTAGAGGCTGCATAAATAATTGTTCTGCGTTCTGACATATTCACATATTAGTTCCTGGTAGAAAAGGTTGGCTTTCCATAGATCACATTCACAGATCTTAACATAAACATTAATTTTCAAAGATAAATAATTGGCGACAAGGGAAATTTGAAAAAATACTAGTTATTCACTTGGACAGAGATCGCTTATTAGTTCTTTGGGGAAAAGTGAATTTTCTTTGCTAATACAAATGTTTTGTAAAAGAAAACACAAGAAAAACTAGAAAACCCTTCCAAATGCTTATAATTTTGTAGTATTTTAAAAAACATTATGGGGTTTGCAAGTATGCTGAAAATTTACCGTATCTTCGTGCAGAGATACGGTAGAATTGACAGAATCGCATCGATTTTTTTGTGATATTTGCAAACGACATTACACGCCACATGTCCCTTGTACATGTGTCTTTCCCTTGCTTTACAAAGACATACACCATTTTTGTAAAACTAAACGTTTTTTTTTATATTACTTTTTTTTGGAGAATTGCAGGTGAAGCGGGAAAATAAGGAAATAACCTTCAAGCAATGATATGATGTTTTGAATACTTTATGAGTAGTTCAAAAATAGAAAATACAATTTTTGTGAGGCAAAATAAAATCTAATAGACAGATGTTATTTACATCAAGGACATAGTGGGTGGGAAAATAAGAAGAGATAATTTAAAAAAAAAAGAATGAGAACAATAAAACGGTTACAAAAAAAAATGAAAATGTAAAAATGAATAATGATTGTACTTACCAACGTGAACAGAGCAGGAAACGTTCTGAAAATAAAGAAATTAACAAAATTCTGAAATGAAATTCTTTTAGGTCAAGATCGCTGAAAGTCGTTAGAGCCCTAAAGACCATGTTGGTCAATCAAGACTGTTTATGTCTGCTGAAACTCGAATATTGCGCGGCGAGGGACTGGCGAATAAGGAAGGCGGCAAATCAACGCTGGAACAGATAAAATAGTGCGCGACGACTTCGCCACAATCTCGCGAAAATATTTATGGGACGTACAGGGTAGAGAACTAGCGAGAACCTGGCGATAATCCGCTGAGCGAGGTGAGCGGCTCGAAATAGGCGCGCCTATTGCTCTCGCCGCACAAGTTTCAGGTTGTACCAAATAAAGTACCTTATTGTGTGGATCGGCGCAGTCCGGGTGGAAATTGTCGGCCAATAACGAATCCAAACTAAGCACAGCCAGTAGTACGGTAAATAAGCGTTGCATTTCAATCAATGAATCATCACAGCTGATCAACTTATCTGAAACCAGGATAATTAGAAAAAAATTAGAAAACACATGATATTGGAAAGTTGGACGCGATCAGTACAATTATAGGACACTAGGGAAAATCAGCGACGTCTAAAAATGGGCTGCTGAATTACGTAGATTAAATTTGTACTTGACCAGAACCAGAAAATTTATTGTGTATAATAGTGAAGCATAATTTCAGCAATGCTATTTAGTGTTTGAAGGGGAAAAAATACAAATAAAAGTTTCTGGGTGATCATAATAATAATCAGTTTTATTCCCCAAGACACAAGACCAACGTAGTCACAACAGTCAACACTAAATTAGGTGTGCATAAACCACATAGTTTAAATTTCAGAGAAAAGTGGGCATTTTTACGTACACATTCGTCTTTTCCGAGATCACTGCTCACGCCTTGCACGAAAAATTTATTACGACTCTACTGCTTCCTCTGGTCTCCAACCGCGCAGCGCACCCCCAGCCAGGGGCGGTCGCCCTTTCTTTTTGCCCCCCTACGCGGCTGGCCGGTGCCCCCTACGCGGCTGGCCGGTGCCCCCCTGCGCGGTTAGCCCTCCAAGGCAAAAAATAAAAAGACAGACCACATCCGCAAAACAAATGCACCGAACAGGAATCGAACCTACGAAATTCACTCATTATGTTCTGGAGCCAGCGCCTTAGACCACTCGGCCACAAAGCGCATGTCTAATAATCGAAAAGAAACATTGGGTGGTGACAGCGGATACTTCGAAATTGCGCGGCTGGGTGCGCGGTTGGCTGGGGGCCCCCTGCGCGGTTGGCTGGGGGTGCGCTGCGCGGTTGAGGACCGGAGCCCCGAGGCACCGCGCACCCAGCCGCGTAGTTTGCAAACTACGCGGCTGGCCGGGGCCCCTCTGCGCGGTACGCGGCTGGCTACGCCCGCACTCCAATTTGCGCGGCTGGCTACGCGTGCACTCCAATTTGCGCGGCTGGCTACGCGTGCACTCCAATTTGCGCGGCTGGGTACGCGGTGCGCTGCGCACCCAGGAACGTAGTCTGACGAGCCTAAGCCTAAGCCTAAGTCTAGATAAGTTTTCTAGTCCAAAAAAGCAAAGATTCTCATGGCAAATATAACTAATTTATGTGTTTGATTTTCAGATTCAGAGACGAGAATTGACTTGAATGGTCAATAGCAATTTTGGAATGTTTTCCATATTCAAAATATTAGAGAAAAATGAAACGAAACGGTAAATAGATTATTTAAATAAAAAACGAAGAAGAAGCCATTGACTACGTACTGTAGTTATATTATATCCATAAATAGTAACCAGGCGATATTTAAAGTTTAGAGTTTACGTAATTCGATGATATATACGTTGTATTGAGAATGATAATAAAATATAAAACCGAAAATAGCCAAAAATAGCCAAAAACTGCCGTGTTTTGTAATTGTTGATTGTGGTAACTTGTGGATTTATAATTATTCAGCATCACTTGCGCGGTAAAAAAGAAGTGCCCCTTAGGCCCTTAACGTCTGGATTACGAAATAACTACGTTCTGGGGCGCATAGTGCGACGCATACTTTCCCGCACGTTTTGGGCGTGCGTGCATACTTTCCCGCATGGTGTGGCGTGCGCGCAGACTTTCCCGCAGAGCTGCAGACTTTCCCGCATACTTTCCCGCATACTCTGCCATCATGCGGAAACTCGCTGAAATTACACTTTGCGACACTTTTGTTCGCCCAACCATGCGGCAGACTTTCCCACAGACATAACCGCGAGGCGCAGACTTTCCCGCAGACATACCCGCAGACTTTCCCGCACACATACCCGCATGGTTTCTTGCAGACAAACCCGCCACGCAAAAAAGTTGCCTCCCTAAAACGCTTAGGACATAGTCCAAATGACTGCCAGCCGAGAGACGTCTCCGCCTTTCCATCCTTTTGCCACATGTGCGGTTATGGCTGAGTGGTTGAAGGCGCTGACTACAGATGAGTGGTCAGGGTTCAATTCCACCCATGTGCTTATGTCTTATGAGGCTTTATTCATATAATATAATATATGTTATGTGAAGTGTTCTACATGGCACATAATATGTAATATACTAAATTACACAATAAACAAGCATTAAATTATTTTTCGAATTTTTTTCCCCCTTTAGACATATCCGCACGGTGCATCGCAGACTTTCCCGCATGTGCGGTCCTGCAAACCCGCACCATGCGGGAAAGTCTGCGGTGCACCGTGCGGGTCAGGTTCAGAGAAGATTAGACATCTAACTTATGAAACAGGCACTTTATTCTTTATTTCACAACTTAAATACTAACAAAACACATAATGAGGGATGTGAATAAGTATCCCCACGGATTCCAGCGCAACTCAGGTATAGCACCAAAAGTAACAAAATTAGTTTTCTCGTGAGCCGTAAACTCTAAACTCTAACACATAACATAACAAATAGACTAGAGCTCGGCGCGCGCTGCGCGCGCGCCTCGCTCTAGCGATATGGCTTTAGCTTTAGCTTTTGATTTTGATAAGTTAACGATTTCAATTTTTGAAGTTTAGGTTCAGATTGGCACTACAATGAATTAGCTTCATCTTTATTTTGAAGATTTTTATGAGATTCGGAGTTTAGTCGCTCGCTCGCCTCGCTCTAGCGATATGGCTTTAGCTTGAGCTTTTGATCTTGATAAGTTAACGATTTCAATTTTTGAAGTTTAGGTTCAGATTGGCACTACACTGAATTAGTTTCATCTTCATTTTGAAGATGTTTTTGTGAGATTCGGACTTTAGCCGTTAGCTCGCTCGGCGGGCCTTCGGCCCGCCTTCGCTCGCCCGACGTTCACTATGCTTTAAATTTGAGCTTCGCATGTAATGTTACTTTTGAACTACGGCAAATTTGCACTGCGACTTATTTTTGACGTCATAGATTCTGAAGCAGAAGCGTGATCGAGAATCTGCCTCTGATGCATGCTTCGCTTCAGAGTCGATTTGCATCGTTACTTTTGATCTACGGCAAACTTTCCACGTCGACTTGTTTTTAACGTCATAGATTCAGAATCAGAAGCGCGATCGAGAATCTGTCTCTGATGCATGCTTCGCTTCAGAGTCGATTTGCATCGTTACTTTTGATCTATAGCGAACTTTGCACGTCGACTTGTTTTTAACGTCATAGACTCAGAATCAGAAGCGCGATCGACAATCTGTCTCTGATGCATGCTTCGCGTCAGCATTGAAGTCGATTTGCATTGTTACTTTTGATCTACGGTGAACTTTGCACGTCGACTTCTTTTTGACGTCATAGATTCTGAATCAGAAGCACGATCGAGAATCTGTCTCTGATACATGATTCGCGTCAGCATTGGAATCGATTTGCATCGATACTTTTGATCTATGGCGAACTTTGCACGTCGACTTGTTTTTAACGTCATAGACTCAGAATCAGAAGCGCGATCGACAACCTGTCTCTGATGCATGCTTCGCGTCAGCATTGGAGTCGATTTGCATCGTGACTTTTGATCTACGGTGAACTTTGCACGTCGACATGTTTTTGACGTCATAGATTCTGAATCAGAAGCGCGATCGAGAATCTGTCTCTGATACATGATTCGCGTCAGCATTGGAAACGATTTGCATCGTGACTTTTGATCTACGGTGAACTTTGCACGTCGACTTGTTTTTGACGTCATAGATTCTGAATCAGAAGCGCGATCGAGAATCTGCCTCTGATACATGATTCGCGTCAGCATTGGAATCGTTTTGCATCGTGACTTTTGATCTACGGTGAACTTTGCACGTCGACTTGTTTTTGACGTCATAGATTCTGAATCAGAAGCGCGATCGAGAATCTGTCTCTGATGCATGATTCGCATCAGCATTGGAATAGATTTGCATCGTGACTTTTGATCTACGTTGAACTTTGCACGTCGACATGTTTTTGACGTCATAGATTCTGAATCAGAAGCGCGATCGAGAATCTGTCTCTGAAACTTTGCACGTCGACTTGTTTTTGACGTCATAGATTCTGAATCAGAAGCGCGATCGAGAATATGTCTCTGATACATGATTCGCGTCAGCATTGGAATAGATTTGCATCGTGACTTTTGATCTACGGTGAACTTTGCACGGCGGCTAGTTTTTGACGTCATAGATTCTGAATCAGAAGCACGATCGAGAATCTTTCTCTGATACATGATTCGCGCCAACATTGGAATCGATTTGCATCGTGACTTTTGATCTACGGTGAACTTTGCACGTCGACTTGTTTTTGACGTCATAGATTCTGAATCAGAAGCGCGATCGAGAATCTGTCTCTGATACATGATTCGCGTCAGCATTGGAATAGATTTGCATCGTGACTTTTGATCTACGGTGAACTTTGCACGTCGACTTGTTTTTGACGTCATAGATTCTGAATCAGAAGCGCGATCGAGAATCTGTCTCTGATGCATGCTTCGCGTCAGCATTGGAGTCGATTTGCATAGTTACTTTTGATCTACGGTGAACTTTGCACGTCGACTTCTTTTTGTCGTCATAGATTCTGAATCAGAAGCACGATCGAGAATCTGTCTCTGATACATGATTCGCGTCAGCATTGGAATCGATTTGCATCGTGACTTTTGATCTACGGTGAACTTTGCACGTCGACATGTTTTTGACGTCATAGATTCTGAATCAGAAGCGCGATCGAGAATCTGTCTCTGATACATGATTCGCGTCAGCATTGGAATCGATTTGCATCGTGACTTTTGATCTACGGTGAACTTTGCACGTCGACTTGTTTTTGACGTCATAGATTCTGAATCAGAAGCGCGATCGAGAATCTGTCTCTGATACATGATTCGCGTCAGCATTGGAATCGTTTTGCATCGTGACTTTTGATCTACGGTGAACTTTGCACGTCGACTTGTTTTTGACGTCATAGATTCTGAATCAGAAGCGCGATCGAGAATCTGTCTCTGATGCATGATTCGCATCAGCATTGGAATAGATTTGCATCGTGACTTTTGATCTACGTTGAACTTTGCACGTCGACATGTTTTTGACGTCATAGATTCTGAATCAGAAGCGCGATCGAGAATCTGTCTCTGAAACTTTGCACGTCGACTTGTTTTTTGACGTCATAGATTCTGAATCAGAAGCGCGATCGAGAATATGTCTCTGATACATGATTCGCGTCAGCATTGGAATAGATTTGCATCGTGACTTTTGATCTACGGTGAACTTTGCACGGCGGCTAGTTTTTTGACGTCATAGATTCTGAATCAGAAGCACGATCGAGAATCTTTCTCTGATACATGATTCGCGCCAACATTGGAATCGATTTGCATCGTGACTTTTGATCTACGGTGAACTTTGCACGTCGACTTGTTTTTGACGTCATAGATTCTGAATCAGAAGCGCGATCGAGAATCTGTCTCTGATACATGATTCGCGTCAGCATTGGAATAGATTTGCATCGTGACTTTTGATCTACGGTGAACTTTGCACGTCGACTTGTTTTTGACGTCATAGATTCTGAATCAGAAGCGCGATCGAGAATCTGTCTCTGATGCATGCTTCGCGTCAGCATTGGAGTCGATTTGCATCGTTACTTTTGATCTACGGTGAACTTTGCACGTCGACTTCTTTTTGACGTCATAGATTCTGAATCAGAAGCACGATCGAGAATCTGTCTCTGATACATGATTCGCGTCAGCATTGGAATCGATTTGCATCGTGACTTTTGATCTACGGTGAACTTTGCACGTCGACATGTTTTTGACGTCATAGATTCTGAATCAGAAGCGCGATCGAGAATCTGTCTCTGATACATGATTCGCGTCAGCATTGGAAACGATTTGCATCGTGACTTTTGATCTACGGTGAACTTTGCACGTCGACTTGTTTTTGACGTCATAGATTCTGAATCAGAAGCGCGATCGAGAATCTGTCTCTGATACATGATTCGCGTCAGCATTGGAATCGTTTTGCATCGTGACTTTTGATCTACGGTGAACTTTGCACGTCGACTTGTTTTTGACGTCATAGATTCTGAATCAGAAGCGCGATCGAGAATCTGTCTCTGATGCATGATTCGCATCAGCATTGGAATAGATTTGCATCGTGACTTTTGATCTACGTTGAACTTTGCACGTCGACTGTTTTTGACGTCATAGATTCTGAATCAGAAGCGCGATCGAGAATCTGTCTCTGAAACTTTGCACGTCGACTTGTTTTGATCGTCATAATTCTGATCAGAAGACATGTCTCTGATACATGAGTCGCGTCAGCATTGGAAAGATTTGCATCGTGACTTTCGGTCACGGTGAACTTTGCACGTCGGCTAGTTTTACGTCTTGATTCTGAATCAGAAGCACGATCGAGAATCTTCTCTGATACTGATTCGCGCCAACATTGGAATCGATTGCATCGTGACTTTTGATCTACGGTGAACTTTGCACGTACTTGTTTTGACGTCATCTGAGATTCTGATATCAGAAGCGGCGATCGAGAATCTGTCTCTGATATATGATTCGCGTCAGCATTGGAATAGATTTGCATCGTGACTTTTGATCTACGGTGAACTTTGCACGTCGACTTGTTTTTGACGTCATAGATTCTGAATCAGAAGCGCGATCGAGAATCTGTCTCTGATACATGATTCGCGTCAGCATTGGAATAGATTTGCATCGTGACTTTTGATCTACGTGAACTTTGCACGTTCGACTTGTTTTTGACTTCGAAATTGAATCCATAAGTCGTAGAATGATTCTGACTATTGATTTATTCTGGAGATGTCTCAAAGACGACCACATCACAGTTTCACGTCGGATGCTTGAACTTTAATTTTTGGGGTCAAAGTCCACTTTTGGAACATTTTTATTTTATTTTATCGATTGATGACGTCGTTGAATTATTCTGAATGCATATTTTTCATGGATTCATTTGAGTGTCTTCGACACCAGAGTCCTCAGATCGATACCAATTTCATGTTTTATAAAATTTATATTTTGGGTAGTCACGTGACTTTGTGATCTAATACCCGTTAATATCGATCGATATCGATTTTTTTTTTCACAAACTTTTCTCACAGATTTATTTGCTCCCCATATATGGAGGTTCTGGATGTCGTGCTCAAGTTTGATTTTTTGGCACATTGCCAAGGCTCACTACTGTGCAGACCTGCGAAGAACTGATATCGATTAACAAAAAATAACCCTCTCTTATTTTTTGCCCTAGTTCTCATAGCCGCCGTAGCTAAGGTCTAGCTGAACGTTAACTGCAAAATCTGAAACGTGAATGACTGACTGACAGACAGAACTCGTCTATAGAAGAAGGCTAATCGCGCGCGCCTCGCTCTAGCGATATGGCTTTAGCTTTAGCTTTTGATTTTGATAAGTTAACGATTTCAATTTTTGAAGTTTAGGTTCAGATTGGCACTACAATGAATTAGCTTCATCTTTATTTTGAAGATTTTTATGAGATTCGGAGTTTAGTCGCTCGCTCGCCTCGCTCTAGCGATATGGCTTTAGCTTGAGCTTTTGATCTTGATAAGTTAACGATTTCAATTTTTGAAGTTTAGGTTCAGATTGGCACTACACTGAATTAGTTTATCTCATTTTTGAAGATGTTTTTTGTGAGATTCGGACTTTAGCCGTTAGCTCGCTCGGCGGGCCTTCGGCCCGCCTCGCTCGCCCGACGTTCACTATGCTTTAAATTTGAGCTTCGCATGTAATGTTACTTTTGAACTACGGCAAATTTGCACTGCGACTTATTTTTGACGTCAAGATCGAAGCAAAGCGTGATCGAGAATCTGCTCGATGCAGCTTTCGCTTCAATCGATTGCATCGTTACTTTTGATCGGCCTTCCACGTCGTGTTTTTAACGTCATAGATTCAGAATCAGAAGCGCGATCGAGATCTGTCTCTATGCTGCTTCGCTTTGAGTCGATTTGTATCGTTACGTTGATCTTAGCGAACTTTGCACGTCGACTTGTTTTTAACGTCATAGACTCAGAATCAGAAGCGCGATCAAAATCTTTCTGATGCATGCTTCGCTTCATATTGGAGTCCATTTGCATTGTTACTTTTGATCTACGGTGAACTTTGCACGTCGACTTCTTTTGACTCATAGATTTCTGAATCAGAAGCACGATCGACAATCTGTCTCTGATACATGATTCGCGTCAGCATTGGAATCGATTTGCATCGATACTTTTGATCTATGGCGAACTTTGCACGTCGACTTGTTTTTAACGTCATAGACTCAGAATCAGAAGCGCGATCGACAACCTGTCTCTGATGCATGCTTCGCGTCAGCATTGGAGTCGATTTGCATCGTGACTTTTGATCTACGGTGAACTTTGCACGTCGACTTGTTTTTGACGTCATAGATTCTGAATCAGAAACGCGATCGACCTCTGTCTCTGATCCTGCTTCGCGTCAGCATTGGAATAGATTGCATCGTGACTTTTGATCTACGGTGAAGTTTGCACGTCGACTTGTTTTTGACCGTCATAGATTCTGAATCAGAAGCGCGATCGAGAATCTGCTCTGATACATGATTCGCGTCAGCATTGGAATCGATTTGCATCGTTACTTTTGATCTACGGTGAACTTTGCACGTCGACTTGTTTTTTGACGTCATAGATTCTGAATCAGAAGCGCGATCGAGAATTTGTCTCTGATCATGATTCGCTCAGCATTGGAATAGATTTGCATCGTGACTTTTGATCTACGGTGAACTTTGCACGTCGACTTTTTTTGACGTCATAGATTCTGAATCAGAAGCGCGATCGAGAATCTGTCTCTGAAACTTTTGCACGTCGACTTGTTTTTGACGTCATAGTTCTGAATCAGAAGCGCGATCGAGAATCTGTCTCTGATACATGCTTCGCGTCAGCATTGGAATAGATTTGCATCGTGACTTTTGATCTACGGTGAACTTTGCACGGCGCTAGTTTTTTACTCATAGATTCTGAATCGAGCACGATCGAGAATCTTTCTCTGATACATGATTCGCGCCAACATTGGAATCGATTTGATCGTACTTTTGATCTACGGTGAACTTTGCACGTCGACTTGTTTTTGACGTATAGATTCTGAATCAGAAGCGCGATCGAGAATCTGTCTCTGATACATGATTCGCGTCAGCATTGGAATCGATTTGCATCGTGACTTTTGATCTACGGTTGACTTTGCACGTCGACTTGTTTTTGACGTCATATTCTGAATCAGAAGCGCGATCGAGAATCTGTCTCTGCATGCTTCGCTTCAGATTGGAGTCGATTTGCATAGTTACTTTTGATCTACGGTGAACTTTGCACGTCGACTTCTTTTTGTCGTCATAGATTCTGAATCAGAAGCGCGATCGAGAATCTGTCTCTGATACATGATTCGCGTCAGCATTGGAATCGATGTGCATCGTGACTTTTG
This sequence comes from Pelodera strongyloides, assembly GCA_036852015.1. NCBI lineage: Eukaryota > Metazoa > Nematoda > Chromadorea > Rhabditida > Rhabditidae > Pelodera > Pelodera strongyloides. Next base: position 357,675 of record JAANDG010000078.1, read on the forward strand.
ATCTACGGTGAACTTTGCACGCGACTTGTTTTGACGTCATAGATTCGAATCAGAAAGCGATCGAGAATCTGTCTCTGATGCATGATTCGCGTCAGCATTGGAATCGATTTGCATCGTGACTTTTGATCTACGGTGAACTTTGCACGTCGACTTTTTTTGACGTCATGATTCTGAATCAGAAGCGCGATCGAGATCGGCTCTGATACATGATTCGCGTCAGCATTTAATCTTTTCATCGTGACTTTTGATCTCGGTGACTTTGCACGTCGACTGTTTTTGACGTCATAGATTCTATCAGAAGCGCGATCGAGATCTGTCTCTGATACATGATTCATCAGCATTGGAATAGATTTGCATCGTGACTTTTGATCTACGTTGAACTTGGCACGTCGACATGTTTTTGACGTCATAGATTCTAATCAGAAGCGCGATCGAGAATCTGTCTCTGAAACTTTGCACGTCGACTTGTTTTTGACGTATAGATTGAATCAGAAGCGCGATCGAGAATATGTCTCTTATACATGATTCGCGACAGCATTGGAATAGATTTGCATCGTGACTTTTGATCTACGGTGACTTTGCCACGGCGGCTGTTTTTGACGTCATAGATTCTGAATCCGAAGCACGATCGAGAATCTCTCTGATAATGATTCGCGCCAACATTGGAATCGATTTGCATCGTGACTTTTGATCTACGTGACTTTGCACTCGACTTGTTTTTGACGTCATAGATTCTGATAGAAGCGCGATCGAGAAACGTCTCGATACATGATTCGCGTCAGATTGGAATAGATTTGCATCGTGACTTTTGATCTACGGTGAACTTTGCACGTCGACTGTTTTTGACGTCTGATTCTGAATCAGAAGCGCGATCGGAATCTGTCTCTGATGCATGCTTCGCTCAGATTGGAGTCGATTTGCATCGTTACTTTGATCTACGGTGAATTTTCACGTCGACTTGTTTTTGACGTCATAGATTCTGAATCAGAAGCACGATCGAGAATCTGTCTCTGATACATGATTCGCGTAACATTGGGTCGATTTGCACCGTTACTTTTGATCTACGGTGAACTTTGCGGTCATAGATTCAATTGGAGAATTGGAACGTTTGCTCGTGACTTTTGATCTACGTGAACTTTGCACGTCGACTTGTTTTTGACGTCATAGATTCTAATCAGAAGCGATCGAGAATCTGTCTATGATACTATTCGCGTCAGCATTGGATCGTTTTGCATCGTGACTTTGATCTACGGTTACTTTGCAGTCGACTTGTTTTTGACGTCATAGATTCTGATCAGAAGCGCGATCGAGAATCTGTCTCTGATGCATGATTCGCATCAGCATTGGAATAGATTTGCATCGTGACTTTTGATCTACGTTGAACTTGCACGTCGACATGTTTTTGACGTCAAGATTTGAATCAGAAGCGCGCCGAGAATCTGTCTCTGAAACTTTGCACGTCGACTTTTTTGACTCATAGATTCTGAATCAGAAGCGCGATCGAGAATATGTCTCTGATACATGATTCGCGTCAGCATTGGAATAGATTTGCATCGGACTTTTGATCTACGTTGACTTTTCACGGCGGCTGTTTTTTGACGTCATAGAATTTCTGAATCAGAAGCACTTTTGATCTACGAAAACGTCATAGATTCTGAATCAGAAGCGGCGATCGAGAATCTGTCTCTGATACATGATTCGCGTCAGCATTGGAATAGATTTGCATCGTGACTTTTGATCTACGGTGAACTTTGCACGTCGACTTGTTTTTGACGTCATAGATTCTGAATCAGAAGCGCGATCGAGAATCTGTCTCTGATACATGATTCGCGTCAGCATTGGAATAGATTTGCATCGTGACTTTTGATCTACGGTGAACTTTGCACGTCGACTTGTATTTGACTTCGAAAATTCTGAATCCATAAGTCATAGAATGATTCTGACTATTGATTTATTCTGGAGATGTCTCAAAGACGACCACATCACAGTTTCACGTCGGATGCTTGAACTTTAATTTTTGGGGTCAAAGTCCACTTTTGGAACATTTTTAATTTTATTTTATCGATTGATGACGTCGTTGAATTATTCTGAATGCATATTTTTCATGGATTCATTTGAGTGTCTTCGACACCAGAGTCTCAGATCGATACCTCAATTTTCATGTTTTATAAAATTTTATATTTTGGGGTAGTCACGTGACTTTGTGATCTTAATATCTCCGTTAATATCGATCGATATCGATTTTTTTTTTCACAAACTTTTCTCACAGATTTATTTGCTCCCCATATATGGAGGTTCTGGATGTCGTGCTCAAGTTTGATTTTTTGGCACATTGCCAAGGCTCACTACTGTGCAGACCTGCGAAGAACTGATATCGATTAACAAAAAATAACCCTCTCTTATTTTTTGCCCTAGTTCTCATAGCCGCCGTAGCTAAGGTCTAGCTGAACGTTAACTGCAAAATCTGAAACGTGAATGACTGACTGACAGACAGAACTCGTCTATAGAAGAAGGCTAATGTGATTGCGAGAAGTAAAACATACGTATGATTTAGTTATGGAGATAATACAAAATACAAGATGTAAAATGAGATAATATGAGGATAATGTAACAAGATAATCGAAAATGTTCAATAATATTTTCACCTGTATAATTGTGAGTAATAAAGAAGGAGGGATTCCCGCCCCCTTCCAAAAAAATATATATTCTAAACATAATTCACAATATGTCTTTTCGCGACCAGAACTGACAAGTGCACACAGAAAACGAGCAAGAAGGGTCTAGTCATGCTCAGCCGTGTTATGTTCTATTTAAAGCGAAATACCAGCCGGTTTTTGAAAAACATAGAGTACACTAGCACTAGCAGTCTTATGCAGCATATGCAAATGACCATAAATTAGAATAAAAAATCGAGCTAAATTCGAGTAACTTAGCATAAGTACGTAACAATTCAGTTGTCCACGATGCGTTTCAAAAATCGGCCGGTATTTCGCCTTTACTTTATTTTTATTATTTTTATTATTTATGAAACAATGCCCTAGTGACAAAAAATGCACAGAAATTAGTCATAAGTTTATGAATGTACAGGGAATACTTCGTGACGTCAGTCAGACATGCAAAACGTGAGTAGAAGCACAAGGCGGAAGGCGGAGTGTACAATAATAATAAACGTTTATTGGATCAACGAGTTTATGGATCAAGAAGACAAGCCCAAAAGGTACCCTAAGATGTTGGTGCGCCAGGTACCATTATACTAACAAGTAGGGACCGTGTGCACCAACAATTTGACGTTGGACGTTATCCCTGACAGTTGATAGTAAGCACAACAAAATGGCCAGGGACAAAATTTTACAAAAAAGGCGATTCGCACGACAACCGAATAATCGGCTGAATTCTAAAAAAGCTGAGTTCTACCTTTTTCTCTCCGACGTAAGAATTCTCAAATGAGTGGAATTCCAAAGTTGAATGAAAGCAAGAGAACGAAAAATTTCTCGCGACGTCATCAAAAGGGTTGGGTTGGGGGAGTAGGACAAAAAAATATACTGCAGAAAAGAAGCAAAGAAAGGGAGAGATGAAGAGGGAGAGAGAGAGAGAGAGAGAGAGAGAGAGGAGAGAGAGAGAGAGAGGGGTGGGACTCAGTGGACCCCGCAGGCAACATCTCCAACTGGCCCTGACGATCGGGTCCCTTCTGAAGGGGCCACACTAGCATCGAATGCATTGATTGAGGCGATGAAGAAAGAGAGAGGGGGAGAGGCAGACAGAGAGAGGGAAGAGGACGAGATGTGGAGAGAGTTAGAGAAAGATAGAGAAAAGAGAAAGAATTCCGATAGAGACAGAAGACTGAGAGACTGAGGATTCAGCAGTTTGGTGTGGAAAAAAGCGACGAAAGGTCGGAAGAACGGACGAATGCTGGGTGAATTGGCTAAGGGACTGACGATTTTGGACCTTAATATTCCCCTTGAAAGACAGCAACCAATTGTAAGGTGAGGTATGGTATGGTAAAAAATCACAAATATGTGACTCTGGTGTGTACATACAAAGGGTTACTATTATGTTTAGTCAGCAACCAATTGTAATAAGCGTACAGATATGTAGGTTATGTAGGTAGTAGGTAGTGTTTATAATAGACAATTATGTAATATAAAAAAAACCCATAAAAGCTGGTGTACTTCGCCGGCTCAAGTGAATAAGTTGCTGTATCACCTATCAAGAATGAACGATAGTAGTTACTTGGACCATGTTGATGCACATGGGCAACATCGGTATCTCTCAGGAATCAGAAGGTTGTGCACCTATGCCGTGCTCATGAAAAGTAAGCCAGAAGTAGCGCTTCATGTGAAGAGTTCTTACATAGTACTTAGTATTTGGAAGTGTACGGTACGTGTCAACAAGAAGACCGAAAATAGAGGGAGAGAGAGAGAGAGAGATAGAGAGAGACAGGGAGAGACAGAGGGAGACAGAGATAGAGAGAGATAGAGAGAGATAGAGAGAGATAGAGAGAGATAGAGAGAGATAGATCGATGATCAGACATCGGTGTACACAACTGTATTCGTAAAACAAAATATAGAATATCAAAGTACATTACTGTACACTGGCGGAGGAACGGAGGAACATCATGTGTACTATTCAAATTCAAGCGCAAGGCGGCTACTTTTAAACGAAAACACATTTTCTGATTTCGACACTTGTTTGTTAGTAGTAAATAATAAAGAACGCCCCGCGGCCCGTAGAGTGGAGAGCGATTTGGTCCCGCTGCGATTTCTTACGACTATTTCAAAACATCACGACACACCTACAGATCTGCACCGGTCAAGTATCGTAGCCATACTTAGGGTAAGTTAAAGCTATAGTATCCTAGATTAAGGCTACAGTAGTCATGCTAAAGTTACCGTAACCTAAACAAATGAATAGTAACTAAAGTGAGTTACCTGTAATCAGAATTAAGCCCACAGTATTTATAATTACAGAGCCAAGAAAAGTTACTGTACTGTTATTAAAGTTAATATAGTATAACGTTTAGGAGGAGACTTGAACTAATTATGTCGTGTCTGTGGGAGCAAAGCCGCGCAAATAAAATAAAACTGTATGGAATTCCTAGTAACTTCAACAACAAAAAGTTTCTTTTTCTAGGAAAGGTAAAGAATCTTTCAATAGATTCACAGAAAAGGGAGGCTTGTTGAATATAGGATTTTTGTAGAAATATGCGGAAACTATTCTCTAAATGTAGAAATTAACATGTTCAACATTTCTTTCACTACGTCTACAAAGAACAAATGTGCAGAAATTTCATGATTTTTTTATCATCAAATAACGAAGCACTTTTCTGCAAAAATAGACGTCTAATTGTCTAACTCTAAAGGTAGCATTACAGTAATTACCATCAGTAAAAAAAAGCAAATTGTTCAAAAAAATTCACGTAGTAAAATTAGTCGTTTTAAAATTACAATTATTGCAAAGTACAAAGTGTTCAAAGCAAAACGCAGTCAACGATGATTGCAGACAATGTTATAAAAAATAATAACGTTGAATAGGGAGGATTCTTTTAAAAGAAACGTAAAACTCATTTAAATGAATTACCATAAAAGGTATATTTTTGCGTTCGAAGTAGAGCTGTGACAGTTTTAATAAAAAAACGTTGGACAGATGTTTTCACGAATATTTCATTGTGTTCCTTCAACGTAAATTGGAATATATAAAGCGGCATGTCATGTGTGTTTGAACACACGCTGGGCATATATGTTTGCTTACACATACTTGCACAGTTGTTACATATAAATTTCAGGGCCACTTGCAGTACCGCTTTAAAAAAAAGTACAGATATTATACCTAACTGACACCACGTTTTCTGGCCAAAAATCGATCGATATTTCTAAAAAAATTCAATCAATATCCTATGGGCTATTTGAGGCGAGGTGTATGTGAGTGAGTGTGTATTGTTTGTTGGGTGTTGGTGTGGACATTGGGAGAACTGACCGTTCCGCGCCCGGACACACCATCGCACTTGTGCAAATAGAGGATAGACCGAGACAGGGGACGAGAAGAGCACCGTGCGGATCAGGTATACTAAAGGTATATTGGGAGTAAATGAATCAGATCTATGCGGATCAGATACTAAATGAATACTGGGAGAAAGATCCGGTGAAATAAAGCACTAAAGGAATAATGGCCGATACAACGCTTTAAAGCTTTAAAGCATGTGACTATGCGACGGAACGTACCAGAGACACAGAAATTAACATATTACATCGGAATGCAAGTATCTCTATCCCTGTCAAATATACGGGGCATCCTGCTTTAAAAACAATAAGGTGAGCCAGTGCTGGGCCACGTGGACTGCGGGAAGGCCAAGGCAGAGGGCTGGAACCTGGGTCTTTCATATTCCAACTAGGCCAAGTAGCGAGACAAACAGAGGTTTCGGATTTTGGTCACAAACAAACCTAACAATAAGAGGCAGAGTAAGGCCAAGACTAGAACATTGAACTTTGGCCCACACAAGGAGACCACGAAAGTAGGCTAAACACTTACATTTCAGTGCGATTTTTTTCAAAATGCGGACTGAGAGTGTAAAGAGGTGTAAAGACGAGACTGTAAATACATCTAGACATAATGTGCCTTGGTAGGTGCATGGTAGAAACAATTCTTCTGCGGTTCTCCCTTTCTAATGATAAAAAAGCTATGTTTTTTACTCTTTACCTTTAATTGAATATGATGTAGGAGCTGGAGTCAACCTCAAATTGCCCTTTTTCCTTATGGTTTCTTTATAGTTGAGTGGGAAAAATGCATTATGGGATTACCATAATTTTCAAACACTTAATCCGATGATATCATGTATAAAAACTATAAGAAAATCTAAAATCACATACACAACAAGGAAGCACGTAACCAAATAGGATAAAAAAATTAGCTTTGACTATCGCTTTTCTATTTGTAGCAGAAAAACAATCTCATCTTTTGTGTACATTGATCAAGCTTATTCGTGCTCGGTATTGTTTCAATGGGGCAGGACAAGGTATTTTGTTAACTGTTTGTAAAAACCCAACAAAAAAATCAGTAAAAAAAGATAAAGGGTCATAAAACAGAGGTTTGGATGTTTACAGAAACACTAGCGGTTCCAAACAAGAGGTTTAAAAAATATATAATTTAGCTATTTTTGGTTCTGTGAATAGGTTGGATTAGAGCGTCAAACAATAGGAGACAAATCAGCATGGATTAGACATTAGGCATCGGTCATATTTACAAAACCGAGATTTAAAAAATATTGATAATATTCATATTATACAGAAATGCACAGGTTG
>JAANDG010000079.1:0-363296 GCA_036852015.1 Pelodera strongyloides
TTCATACGCAAGCAAACAATGAGAACAAACGAGAAAGAGAACAGATTAGCACAATAAATAACCTGTTTGTAATCTTCGGGGAAAGTGATCCCTGTTTTGTTCTCAAACATAGTTTTCTGTTCGGGAACATTCCAGCTTTCCCTTGGAACCGAACCGTTTCTTCCAATGCCATCACCACGAGAAGCAGCTGAAAAAAAACCAAGTCTAAAGAGTAACCGGTTTACAAACAGCGCAGAAAACTACATCTCCATATTTACGAACAAGAACCCACATCACCCTCACACAAAGCCAGTAAGCAATTTACATCAAATACTACAGTACTACAGTACTACAGTGCCTACGTAGTACCGTAGTACTACAAACTAAAGACTACAGTACTACAGTACAAGTTAGGCTTGAGTTACGAGAAAATATGCACGTACCTTGAAATATTTTTATTTTGAAGTCACAAACAGGCAGAAAATCGACCGCAAAAGGGATGGAGGTCTGACGCTGACGGAGAGTCTAAAGTTTAACTTCAAAAAAAAAATATATTTAAAAGTGGATTTTCAAGTGTGGAAGACACATCTTACTAAACAGAACAAACACAAAACAAGAAATCTCACCAAATATCCCAACCAAGAATTGGGACAAATCAAATCAAAGAAGTAGCGGACAGAAAGAAGCTTTTGTGTGCTTGAAGTTGGAGTCATAATTTATTTGTTTCCAAAAAAAATGCGGTTCCACAATTATTGTATTCTGCATCTAATCTACCGTACACCATATTTCAAAATTTCGTCTCTACGGGATTATCCTGCGCGATAACGTACCGTATTTTGCCACGAGTTGCAACACTGCGTGTAGGAACTTTTTTATTTTTACAACACAGTTGGTAGAGAGTGCAGAGCATGCAGCGTGCGAGAGCGTGCAGCGTGCTAGACACTACAAGAATGTACGAAATGACGAATTAAACGGTCATTTTCACGCAAAAAATATTTTTTGCTTTTTACCCAAAATTAAAATATTTATGTAAAATGTGTGATTTATTATATTGTAAATAAAATTGCCTAGCGACCTCCGCGCATATTTTAGGAGTATTTCAATAAAATAAACCTTTTCATGAAACCTTCTAGTTTTCGAAAATTTACGCCCGGCGTAGAATTAGCGGAAACTGCTCAAAAATATAAAAATTCATATAAAATTTGTGGGTCAATATATCCGCCCAGAAACTGCCAAGCGACCTCCGGGTCGTTTTTAGGAGTATTTTACTCAAATAAACCATATCTCTAAACCTTCTAGTTTTCGAAAATTTACGCCCGGCGCTGTTTTAGTGAAAGTGACTCAAACATATAAAATTTTATATAAATTTTGTGGGTCAATATTTCCATCCGGGAAACTACCTAGCGACCTCCGCGCATATTTTAGGAGTATTTTACTCTAATTAACCTTTTCACGAAACCTTCTAGTTTTCGAGAATTTTTGCCCGAAGCAGAATTAGCGGAAACCGCTCAAAAATATAAAAACTCATAAAAAACACATGGGTCCATATTCCATCAGAAGATTCTCTAGCGACCTCCGGGACACTCTTAGGAGTCTTTTACTCAAATAAATCACATTACGAAACATGCTAGTTATCGAGAATTTTTGCCCGTCTTGAAAAAATAGGTTCATGTTATCTGCGAAAATAACACGTCAAACGTTTTTTACTGGATACACTAAAATAATTTTAAAATAGAACTTTCCATTAGATCCCCTAGCGGAATCCTTTCATTCCATTGAATATTTTCTGGCAACAAGTAGCATGTAAGTAAACACTTCTGGATTGCCACCTATTGTGAAAAACATACGCATCTTAAACGCAAGACCGCCGGCGCATAGGATGCCTCTAACGGCCTCCGCAAAAATGTCTAGAGGTTCTTTTTTACAGGAAACGTATTATTCACAGTAACATCTTTGTAAACGATTTTCTGTAAACTGCGCGGCAGTTTCTATCAATTCATTCTACAAGTAAAGGAATACCCAAAAATTCCGCTTTCCTTCCAAAAACATCACAATTACTTCAAATAAACCCAGTGCCAGTGGATTCAGCGTGAAAATTGGGTATTGTAAAGAACTATAGCAAGTTTAGTAATAGGGGGGGGTCACGAAGACACAAGCTTCAACGAAACTCAAGAGGTGCGCGCGGCAACAGTTTGGGGGTGTTTCCCGCAAAAGAATTTGATGCGCGCCGCAAAAGGTTTTTTCAATGACACCGGTTGCCGTTTTGTTGCGGGAAACACCCCCAAAACGTTGCCGAAATGGTGCGGAAACGTTGCGGGAAGAGTAGCAACTGCAAAAAGAAAGCAGCTTGTTGGATTCGAACCTACACCCTTGTTAGCTTACTTTCTCTAAAGAGCGCCTTAGGCCACTCGGCCACACAACACATGTGAGACCTGTGCTTGCGGAAAAATATAGGTACATCTGCTGCAGTTACGGCAGATCCTCCGAGCTCTTTCAGAAACGTTGCCGAAGCGGTACGGAAATGTTGCGGGGCGCAAATTCCGCGCCGGTGTTTCCCGCAAAGGATCGGCGCGCATTTTGCGCCCCATTTCTATTCGGCGCGCATTTTGTTTCCCATTCCTTTGCGGCGCGCATTTTGTTTCCCGAAATGTTGCGGCGCGCAACTCATCGGCTCTCAGTGTTCTGGAAAATCCCTGCACCTGCCATGTTTTTCTAAGCTCATGCGCTGCCTGAAGTTGAGTGACGCATTATTCTTCCGGGCTGCTAAAGAACAGGCGTCAGTAAACGCAGTCAACAACTTTCTGGTTGTCGACAGAGTTTACCTTTGCACCCAAAAAGTTGGATTTTAATGTTCAATACATTGGTGTGGTTCATTCGAAGTTTTATGAAAGTTTGAACCGCAAAACTGCAAAACCCTTTGCCTTTGTTGTCTATGTTCTTGTTTCTGTCTACGGTATCTAGTTACGGATCTTCATTTTCAAGCTAATCACCTTTTGCCTATTATGTTAAACGATTTCGTCATATTTGAGGAAGCTGGGAGTTTTAGCACTGAAAAATTTGGGGAACATTTTTTATATGTGGGCCCTCAGCCTTTGAAGGGTGGGACTCGCGAGAAAGATACTTTTCTAACTTTTCTAATTTACTCCGGTTCTCCGTACGAGTTTACACGTGACAACGTACACATGACAGAGTATTTACAGAATATTAATTATACGGGACAGAAATTAGAATTGCCGGACTGGAACCATATGCTTAAGCAGGTACATGAAAGCAGTGACAATAAACAACAAATTGTGAGCATAAATGTGTACAACGTAGAAATAGGAGCCTTTTATGAAACGTGACTTTTTTATTTAATGTACGGGTTTTCAGATCGTCGGGCTGTTCTAATTGCCTTTTACGAATAGAAATTACTATGAAAATCCATTGTCATGTGGAGTACCGGGATAATGTAAAAAAAAGTAACACAACAATAATTTTCTTGTGAGTGTGCCCTTTTAAAAGACTATCGTGACTGAACAAGCAAGTTTTCTAAGTAAAACACCAGTTATTTGATAATTCATATTGTATTCACAATAATTATGAATAATAACAAGCCTAATAATGGTCTGTTATATTCATTTAATTTATTTATTACTGTGCAATATCATGAATTTTTGAAATGTGTCAATATAAAATGCAGATAGGTACCGTAGTTTGATGGGTGAAATGTCGCAAAATCGTGTGAAAACAAAGCCGCGATAAACGCGCGGATTTTGGCTCCACCTTTTTCATGTCAGCCACCTACCAACTGTGCACAGTTGGTAGAGAGTGCAGAGCATGCAGCGTGCGAGAGCGTGCAGCGTGCTAGACACTACAAGAATGTACGAAATGACGAATTAAACGGTCATTTTCACGCAAAAAATATTTTTTGCTTTTTACCCAAAATTAAAATATTTATGTAAAATGTGTGATTTATTATATTGTAAATAAAATTGCCTAGCGACCTCCGCGCATATTTTAGGAGTATTTCAATAAAATAAACCTTTTCATGAAACCTTCTAGTTTTCGAAAATTTACGCCCGGCGTAGAATTAGCGGAAACTGCTCAAAAATATAAAAATTCATATAAAATTTGTGGGTCAATATATCCGCCCAGAAACTGCCAAGCGACCTCCGGGTCGTTTTTAGGAGTATTTTACTCAAATAAACCATATCTCTAAACCTTCTAGTTTTCGAAAATTTACGCCCGGCGCTGTTTTAGTGAAAGTGACTCAAACATATAAAATTTTATATAAATTTTATGGGTCAATATTTCCATCCGGAAACTACCTAGCGACCTCCGCGCATATTTTAGGAGTATTTTACTCTAATTAACCTTTTCACGAAACCTTCTAGTTTTCGAGAATTTTTGCCCGAAGCAGAATTAGCGGAAACCGCTCAAAAATATAAAAACTCATAAAAAACACATGGGTCCATATTCCATCAGAAGATTCTCTAGCGACCTCCGGGACACTCTTAGGAGTCTTTTACTCAAATAAATCACATTACGAAACATGCTAGTTATCGAGAATTTTTGCCCGTCTTGAAAAAATAGGTTCATGTTATCTGCGAAAATAACACGTCAAACGTTTTTTTACTGGATACATTAAAATAATTTTAAAATAGAACTTTCCATTAGATCCCCTAGCGGAATCCTTTCATTCCATTGAATATTTTCTGGCAACAAGTAGCATGTAAGTAAACACTTCTGGATTGCCACCTATTGTGAAAAACATACGCATCTTAAACGCAAGACCGCCGGCGCATAGGATGCCTCTAACGGCCTCCGCAAAAATGTCTAGAGGTTCTTTTTTACAGGAAACGTATTATTCACAGTAACATCTTTGTAAACGATTTTCTGTAAACTGCGCGGCAGTTTCTATCAATTCATTCTACAAGTAAAGGAATACCCAAAAATTCCGCTTTCCTTCCAAAAACATCACAATTACTTCAAATAAACCCAGTGCCAGTGGATTCAGCGTGAAAATTGGGTATTGTAAAGAACTATAGCAAGTTTAGTAATAGGGGGGGGGTGGGGGTCACGAAGACACAAGCTTCAACGAAACTCAAGAGTTGCGCGCGGCAACAGTTTGGGGGGTTTCCCGCAAAAGAATTTGAGGCGCGCCGCAAAAGGTTTTTTCAATGACACCGGTTGCCGTTTTGTTGCGGGAAACACCCCCAAAACGTTGCCGAAATGTGCGGAAACGTTGCGGGAAGAGTAGCAACTGCAAAAAGAAAGCAGCTTGTTGGATTCGAACCTACACCCTTGTTAGCTTACTTTCTCTAAAGAGCGCCTTAGGCCACTCGGCCACACAACACATGTGAGACCTGTGCTTGCGGAAAAATATAGGTACATCTGCTGCAGTTACGGCAGATCCTCCGAGCTCTTTCAGAAACGTTGCCGAAGCGGTACGGAAATGTTGCGGGGCGCAAATTCCGCGCCGGTGTTTCCCGCAAAGGATCGGCGCGCATTTTGCGCCCCATTTCTATTCGGCGGCGCGCATTTTGTTTCCCATGTTGCCCGAAATGTTGCGGCGCGCAACTCATCGGCTCTCAGTGTTCTGGAAAATCCCTGCACCTGCCATGTTTTTCTAAGCTCATGCGCTGCCTGAAGTTGAGTGACGCATTATTCTTCCGGGCTGCTAAAGAACAGGCGTCAGTAAACGCAGTCAACAACTTTCTGGTTGTCGACAGAGTTTACCTTTGCACCCAAAAAGTTGGATTTTAATGTTCAATACATTGGTGTGGTTCATCCGAAGTTTTATGAAAGTTTGAACCGCAAAACTGCAAAACCCTTTGCCTTTGTTGTCTTGTTCTTGTTTCTGTCTACGGTATCTAGTTACGGATCTTCATTTTCAAGCTAATCACCTTTTGCCTATTATGTTAAACGATTTCGTCATATTTGAGGAAGCTGGGAGAGTTTAGACTGAAAAATTGGGACATTTTTAAGTGGGCCCTCAGCCTTTGAAGGGTGGGACTCGCGAAAAAGATACTTTTCTAACTTTCTAATTACTCCGGTCTCCGTACGAGTTTACACGTGACAACGTACACATGACAGAGTATTTACAGAATATTAATTATACGGGACAGAAATTAGAATTGCCGGACTGGAACCATATGCTTAAGCAGGTACATGAAAGCAGTGACAATAAACAACAAATTGTGAGCATAAATGTGTACAACGTAGAAATAGGAGCCTTTTATGAAACGTGACTTTTTTATTTAATGTACGGGTTTTCAGATCGTCGGGCTGTTCTAATTGCCTTTTACGAATAGAAATTACTATGAAAATCCATTGTCATGTGGAGTACCGGGATAATGTAAAAAAAAAAAAAAAAAAAAAAAAAAAAAAACAAAAAAATAACCCTTTTCTTGTGAGTGTGCCCTTTTAAAAGACTATCGTGACTGAACAAGCAAGTTTTCTAAGTAAAACACCAGTTATTTGATAATTCATATTGTATTCACAATAATTATGAATAATAACAAGCCTAATAATGGTCTGTTATATTCATTTAATTTATTTATTACTGTGCAATATCATGAATTTTTGAAATGTGTCAATATAAAATGCAGATAGGTACCGTAGTTTGATGGGTGAAATGTCGCAAAATCGTGTGAAAACAAAGCCGCGATAAACGCGCGGATTTTGGCTCCACCTTTTTCATGTCAGCCACCTACCAACTGTGACAAAAATGCAAACAACAAACAAAATAAAACAAAATTTTCTCATTTATATTACTTTTGGAATTCGTTTTCTAATCTAGGAACCGTCTAACTAACGGTACGCTATAGTCACGGCATGCTAGTCTTAACAACTCTTGACAACCACAAAATCCATTCATTCATTCATTGGTGTCATCTTCTTGTCATTGGGTGGTTTCTGCTAAACAGGAATGTAATTTGTGTAATTCGTCATATTTGGGGTTGTGTTTCGTAGTCAACCCACTTATTTGACTTGTGTTTAGTTCAGAGCCGCCAGACTTCATGAATAATAACTGTACATGAAATGGACGTGTCTTCCAAAGCGGAAAAACTTTCACTTGCTCGGAAAAAGGTATATTTACAGGTATCGACTATTGTTGAACATAGCATTACAGTCTTTATGCGGAACCAAAATGGATAATTTCTGTGGTAATTCATAAATTCATTGCGAAGTCGGATTACATAGATTTAGTTGAAGCCCTTTTTGGTTTATTAAATTAGTTCTTAGAGTGTTAGATATTACTGCATGAAATCAAATTAAAGTTGTGTTTTCCTTGTCAATATGACAGAACTTGTACTGTAGTACTGTACTGCTTATTATCTACTGAAAATATAAACTTTTTTTTTAGCTGAAAGAGTTTGAAGCAAGGAGAGAGCGGGAAAACGGCCTATCGCCGGAGCCGTCCGTCTCATCTTTAGTATTTTCTGAACAAGTAGGTTTTATTTATGTTCTTGCAAACTACCGCGACCAAGCCAAGCCTTGCTAATGTGGGTGTGATTGATCTATTATAAACGAGTGCATTTGCATTGCATAACATTTTGTTATGCAAACAACGCAAAAAGACTATGCTTATCAAACTGCTCCCTTGTTAGTATGTTGTTGTCCTTACTGCACTGACGTCTACGTCTTAGGGTTCCTTTTGGCCATTTACAAAATTCACGTTTTGCCTAATTTTTTTGCCTCATCTATCGACCAATAAAGTTCTTATTAAACATTTTCAGGCGGGATCTGCACCAAATTCTTTTTCTATGGAGGCTAATGGGAGATCGTCAGCCGTTAGTGATCACTCTGGTACGTAATACTTAATTTCATGTCCTGTGTAGAAATTTGTCCCTTTCATTACGTGACAAGAGTATGTTCTTAATGGCGCGTTCGGGATTGATTTTCCGAAAGGAAACTCGGCCAAATCCTCGTTCGGGATGGACATTTTGGAAACGTTCTAATGCTTGGAGAAAACAAAAAATACAGTATAAATTAGCATGGAAAATTTGAAAAATATGCGCGGGAAACGTTTTTCGCAAGCTAATTCATACTGTATTTTTTGTTTTCTCCAAGCGTTGGAACGTTTCCAAACTGTCCATCCCGAACGAGGATTTGGCCGAGTTTCCTTTCGGAAAATCAATCCCGAACGCGCGGCTTAGATTTTACTTACGTACCGCGTTCACCCAAGTAAGAGCGGCAATTTGTTCAATTCTCTCCCTGTTCGATTAGTTGTCCTTTTCAAGCCAACAGTTATGTGCATGTGGGATCGGAGGCTGTTAGAGGAAGTCGCGCACCAATTTCCACGCCATCTGATGCGCCCCGGTTGCCGAGTGGGGACTTCATTGTACCAATTAATGGTTCCTCTTCTGGAAGTCAGTCCTCTCAGGTATGCTACAACTTTGTTGATCGTTTTTTGTTCTTTGTTTGTTGCTTTTTTTATGGTTTATTCTCGACCACTCTATTTTACTAGTGTTTAGTGGAGAGTTTAGGGAACTTCACGTCTAGGTTTGACTTTTGTATGTATCTAACTTAACTTCATGCTTCAGACATATTTTTATACGACTTTAGTATTTGTTTCTTTTAGCAACATGATGTTGAAAAGCTATGTGCAGTCATTGCGCAAAAGGACGCTGCATGTGAGCAGTTGACAACTCAGCTACAGGAATTGGTATGTTTTAATTTTGGGTTTGTACTTTGTTTATGTCTAGTGAAATTGTATAGCAACTCCACTTATATTTATAACCAGTCGGCTACCGCCGCCTGAGGCGTCTTTCCAATATGCGCTGATGGTCGCTATGTTTCACTGGGCTATATCTATAAGTAGAGGCAACTCTTTCTCGCAAGAATAGTTTCCTGGGGAAAGAACTTAGTTTCTGTTGACTATATTTCTCCTTGTCTGCAACTTGCTCTACTCTAGGACATCGAAAAAATTGCCAAAGCCTAAAAGCAGCTTAATATCGCGTGGCTGATACGCCGCAATGTTTCTCTGGGCTATATAAGTTAGGAGGAAACATTTCTATCCGAGGAGTCTCCAGTCTTTCTTTTTCTTTTTGAAACCCATACCAATATTGAACACGGGTTAGAACTTAGTTTATATTATATTATATATTGAATACTTTATTCTGAAAAAGAACAAAAGCGAAATAATACAGCGTGAACAAATACATACAAAAAAAAACGTAAAGCGAAATACTGGACAACACAAAAATACGGAAAAGGTTCGTAGGTAAATGGCTATAGGCTATACGTGGGGATAAGTAAGAGAATTTCGATTGAGCCGAGTTTTGAAAATTTCTACACTAGAAGGGAAGGGATGGAAAACTTCAAGAGGTAAGGAATTCCACGATCTGACTACGCGCCTTTGGTAGAAGTGACATGAGACATCAGAGCTAGAAGAACAATGTTTCAGTTGATATGTGTGACAATTACGAGGAGGACGGTCAGAAAATTCGAAAGAAGGAGAAGGGTAAAAATCACGAGAGAAAACAGAACGATAACAACGTACAAGGTCATAAACTATTCTACGGTGTTCGAGAGGTTTCAGATCAAATGAATGGAGGAGATCAAAGTAAGGAACTGCATCGGTTTCGGGAAAACATTTCTTATAGGCGAACGATAAAAACCGCTTTTGGACAGCTTCAATTTTGTTTATTAGGGTAAGTTGGTGAGGATTCCATACTTCTGAAGCATATTCCAAGAGAGGTCTACAAAAAGCAATGAAAGCAGCACGGTAAGTGGAAAGATGTGGAAATTTTATAGACCGTTTCTGTTGACTATATTCCTCCTAAATTGTCTGCAACTTGCTGGACTCTACAATATCGAAAAAATTTCAAATCCAAAAAAAGGAATGTGCCTGGATGATACGTCGCAATGTTTCGCTGGGCTATATAAGTTAGAAGCAAACATTTGTCCGAAGGGAATGGTTTCACTTTTGTTATTTTCCTTTTGAAACCTACACCAATATCAAACACGGGGATATAACTTAGTTTCTGTTGACTATATTCCTCCTAAATAAGGACCGGCGCCACGGGGAACATCAAGTTGAGCACACATCGATGCCATTGACAGGGAATTATTATAATTGCGAATATGCTTCTTGAATTGCATGGAACAGGGATCTCGGCCTACTTGCCGCACAATCGCTCGAACGATACCCCGCAAGCATTCTGTATATGGCAGCCTTTGTAGCGTTCACTGGGCGTTCCGCAGTGGAGGTGCCCTGCAGTGGGTGTTCTTTGAACTCTATCGCTCGGCATGTACTCCGCGCCCTTGGTGTACATGCAAACTTTTGTGTGGTGCTCATGTGAGCGCTCCACAATGGCGTTGCACAGCAAGTGGATGTTCCTTGAACATTATCGCTCGGCCGATACTCCGCTTCATTGGAGTATAACGCAACATTTTGTGTGGCATTCGAGTGAGCCATCCGCAATGGCGTTGGTGAGTATATGCAGTCTGCGAGTGCGTAGCTCAGGGCTGGATTCTCGTAGGTTGCTCAAGGTGAGGATAATCTCACGTTGAAAGGCAATATGGAAAATTTTTGTAAAATAAGAGTAAATAAAGCATTAGACGAAAAAGCGTGATTTCAAGTTTTCAAAATTGGTCGTTCTTTGAGTTTTGTGCCGTGAGTGTTCTTTGAGCCCTTTGTGCCGCAGAAACGCCCGAACGATACACCACACATATTCCACATATGCAGCCTTTTTTGGACGTTTGTGAGAGGGGCGCTCGGGAAGTGAGATGGCTCAGTGCACGGGAACGTGAACTACTGAACCAATCCTACAACCTGAGCGTAACGCACATCATCCAAACACACAATCAATCAAACAAACAAACAAAGCTCCCAACTTTATATAATAAGATAGTTAAGATTTTACGTCTAAATATCGTGCTCTTTTATTATTATGATTTATTGGAAATTGGAGGGTTTCGGCTAATTCGCTAATTTAACTAATGAAAACAACGCTGAGTGTTAAAAACTACAAACAGACCAGTGAAATGAAAAAACTGAAGACCAAAGTTAATCAGTAATCAGCAAGCGATCTATTCAGTGAAGAAACCGAGATGTTTTTCACAGTGATTTATTGTTCTCTTTTAGCATGGGTACTATTCCCAGCTTCATTCGGCTTATACGGAATTGAGCGAAAAGATGCAAAATGGTGGGGATGCGGATTCTACTCGTGAGGTGTATACATCGCAAATTGCTCAACTTCAACTGGTAATTCTTCAATTAATTTTTTATGGTGTTGCTACGTTGCTAGAATATCCTTAGTAAAGTGTAGAACTAAGTTTGGAAGCAGGGGTACAGGTTGGTGCGTTGAAACACGCAGGAACCACCTCCGGATTGGTTTTGACCACCTCCGAAAGCAATTAGAAATTTATATATTTGAGTGAAACATGGTGTTTTATTAAAAACGGTCTCACTAAGCTAAGGAAACCAAAATCAACCACCTCCATTTATGCACAGAATTTATACCCAGTTTGGAAGAAAGGTCGCGTTAGTTTTTTTTTCTATTGCTTTCACCTTCCTTTTTTGGTTACAATTGCGGATACTGTATGCTTGTAAATACTCTTTATTTAGGCGTTGTCAGTTGTTGTTAGTGAAAAGACTGACATTCAAGCGGAACTGAGGAGAACTAAGGATCAACTTTTGGAGCATCAGACACAACTATCCACAAACAGAGTAAGGATTGACCTTTTTTGAATTTTGTTTATTTTATTTACTTGATGCCTTGTTTTCGTTCTTTAGTTTTATTTATTTGATTTGATGATTGATTGACCAATTTATTTTTTTATGCGCGGAATTCAATTATGCTCTGTTCTAGAATTCACATGCGGAGCACACAGCCCGAAATGAGCGATCTGAAATAGAAATTAATAATCTACGCTCAGAACTTGAGGAAAAGAACCGAATGCTGGAGAAGAGGTATGTCTGTTTAGTTTTTAACTTTAATTATTTTCTTCTCGATTATCGTGTGTGACTTTTGACGCGTTGTTCTTTATTTATTTATGTCCCATTTCTACTGTATTTTGATGATTTGCTTCGTACTATTCTTATTGTTGATCTTCCTTATTGCAATTAGATTACTACTTATTATTATTAGTTTACTACCTACTAGATTCTTTGTGCTTATTTATTGATCGTTCGTAATTCATGCGTATGTATTCTAATATCCATGTCCGATTTAGATCAAAAGAGTTGGAATTTGAGCGCACTGAATCCTCCAATCTACAGGTGCAATTACTCTCGCTACAACAAGATCGAAATGAAGCTCAAGTAAGTGTTTTTGTGGTTTGTAGTTTGTATTAATATCCCAATATCCGTGTTTCCATTTTCATATTTATTGTGCCAGTGCGTTTTTTTTTCGTCCGCATGTTTTATTTTATTCTGTATTCGATTTGATTTACAACTGTCATTCGAATCATTAATGCTTTTTAAGGCTCGCTTGAAGAATGTGTATCGGGAAAAAGTTGCTCTTGATTCTGAACTGAAGGTGGGTCTTAAACTTAAAAGGATGTATTTTTCATTCTTAATTGCAGCATACAGTTTACATGCTTATTTTTATTTTGAAGATTGCTACTACTGTTACCTTACCTTAACTGTGCAATTTGGGGAAGCAGTCTGCAAATGTTTACAAGCTTTGTTTGTTTTGTTGCACACAACCTCTGCTTGTTATAGAAGCATTTGGGTATCGGTATCATATAATTTCGTTTTTAGTTAGCACATTATCAGCTTGTTGATTGATTTTTATTTCGGAAGTTTTTTCCGGCTCAAGAAACTCTGGTGTCAGTCAGATGTCATTTTTTTGCGTTTCAGAACATTCGAAAGGATCTTCAAATGAAGGAGTTGTACATAAAACAGTTGAGCTCACACAGCTCTGAATTACCTTCTACTGGTGAAGAGCTGGGAAAGCTAACAGGTTTGATATTCTCCTCGTCTTGGTCTTATTATTATTATTATTATTATTATTTATATTATTAATATTATTATTATTATTTATATTATTATTATTATTCATTATTCATACATTTTCTTGTGTGGACGCGTCTTCAAAAGCGGGTTTTCATGTAGTTTGTTGTTGTGAAATTATTCAATCGCTATCACAGTTTAATTTCGAACACCTCAATATAGAAGAAGTCGAAACGTTACGAGCAGAAATTCTGAGGCTTAAAGCGGAAAATGCGGAAGCACTGAAAACGTCCGAGGATGTGAAGGCTTACTACTGTGAATATGGAAAGCAGATCAACGAGAACTATTCGAAACTTAATATGCAGGTAAGCGTAACTGCGTAACTCTTTTTTCTGTGTTGACCTGTGAGGATGTGAGCCCTTTTTCTATAATAGTTGTCGTTTCCTTATTTTATTATAATGTTTTTCAGTTTGAAGAAGTTTCGTCCGCAAGATTCCATTTGGAGAATCGCAATCGTGAATTAGAAGATGAACTTCGAATGCTAAGCGCTGAGCTGGCCCAAGTACGGGAAAAGACGACAGGGCAAGTCGTGGCGATGGGTACCGAGGTATATTTACTAAATATTTTTAAAGTAATTATTTCGTTTCGTTGTTGCCCATCCCTTTCCCTTTGCTTACCTAATTTTGCTTCGTGAATTTACATTATCGGATATTGTTTTAGAATGCAGACGTCCCCACGGTTGAAGAACAAAAGCAATGTGTAAGTTCTTCTTCTTCCTTTGTATTTAATAACATTTTTTATGTACTAAATACTAACAGTTTTTTGCTCTATTATTTGTATTGTAATAAGTTTGACATTTAGTTTGTTTTTGCCGACGAATGATCTGTTTATTGTATTCGTTTCCTGTTATTTTGTGAGTGTGTTTTTTCACTGATTGTGAGTGTTTTCAGTCAGAAGAGGACATTATGCGAGTTCATTCCACATGGCAAAGGAAACTGGAAGAGTGCGAGAAAGAACTCCAAGATCAGTTGCACAACAAGGTATCAATTATATATTCTATTTATTTTTGTTGGAACTTCTTCCTTTGAAGGGACACGTTGTTTTTGCGTCTCATTTTCGTCTTTTTTTCATTCTTTTGTTTCGTTTCTATGACCAGTTTATTTGCATTTGTGATGTGAGTTTTGTAGGGCCTTGGGCTTATTATAGAAGCTGCTGATGATTTATGCAGCTGCAGCATATTGTTAGTTGTTTTTCAAATATCTTTCTTTTCATTAAAAAAATATCTTTAGGACCGTTTACTATTCGAACGTGAGCAGACAACAGCCGAATTGCAAGTGAGACTACGGCTTTTGGAGGAAAGTTCCACTCAAATGAAGGAGAACTCTGGTGTAAGTTTTTAGCTTCTAATGTTTAGCCTGTAACTTTGTTGCTGTATTTAAAAATTTATTTTGAAATTTGTTTTCATGTGGTTGAATATCCTTCGGCTGCTGTGTGAAGAATTATGTGGGCTGTTTGGGTAATATAATATAATGCTTCCGATTTAGGATCTTCTTGCCCTGGCCGAACAGCTTCAAAGTGAGAAGGCGACAGTGTCACGAGCTGTTGCACAGAACAAGGAACTCAAAGAACAGCTGATTGAAACTGAAGGTACATTTGGTTATGGTTATCTTCATTTTTTGTTGGTAGGTATAAATTCCGTGCTTAAATGGAGGTGGTTTCTTTAGCTTAGTGATAGACCGTTTTAATTTTAATAAGCAGCATGTTTCGGTCAAATATATTAATTTGTAATTGCTTCCGGAGATGAAACACACACCAACATGTACGCCTGGTTGGTAGTTGTAGTTGGTGGTGGGTTTGGTCCAAGCTATGTTTTGTACCCGTACCCTTTTTTAGATCGTTTGATCGCTCTCACTGGTGAAAAGTGCGAACTTGAGCTTGCCCGACAATCCGCAGAACACCAAATTGGGCAATTGCAACTCAGGATTGAGCAATTGGTGAGTCGATTTTTTTTTTGTAAAAAAAAGGATTATTATCTGGGTTGAATTTGTCGCCATTTTGACTCGTATTTCCCTGTGAACTGTTGCACGATTAGTTAGTTGCAGAGTGCGGCGTTTGATCGTAGACCGTCCCTGCCGCATGCCTCTAATGTTGTTCACGTCGAGTTGCCACAGGTGCTTTTTGAGATTTAATTAATCAAATGTGTCCGCATATAGTTTTGGTATGCAGTGTTTATGCTTAATGTGCCCTTAGCCCTTGTTTCCCAATCTCGTTGTAACATAATGAGACGTTGACAAAACCTAAATTGTCTTAAAAAACGGTATTTGTTACAGTCGAATGACAATTCGGCTTCATTGGTGCCTCATGGAACACATGTTCTTGTACCTCCTACGCAGCCGGACCAGATTGTTACTGTATCTGAGGTTGGTGGGAAATTCATTCCTGTTATTAATTGTTATTAATAAATTCACCACATAGTTAAATGCCAGTGCGAGTATATTCCGTAGCCTTGTTCAGCGTTGATTCACCACGGATGTACAGGACTTGTTTCTGTATTTTCAGATTGAAGAAACACAGACAACAGTGACTGAGCAACCGGAGAGTGTTTTGGCTGGAGACAGTATGATGAGGCAGACAGTATTGGAAAGGCAAGGAGAAGATGAAGTACGGAAGACAGATGCTGATTCAGATTCAGATGATAGTGTGGGTTTAAGATTTGATCCTTCGTTTTTTTTTCTTCCGAAGTGATGAGTGTTCTAGGTTCAAGTCTTCCTTCATAAGTGATATCCCATGTTTATTTTTTTGTGCTTTTGGTTAATAAATCTTGTTTTCTACATTTTTAACTGAAAGACTCATAGTAGCATAGTAAAGATTTAGGGCTGCCGGGTCCGTTGTATGTCAGACACAGGACCTACAAACCTACGTGGAGTTGAGTTGAAGATAGGACGTGGTATTAAAAAAGTTGCCTTTTTAGATTTCGACAGGCGATGCCAGCGACGGCGAAATGGAGCGCGAGAATCAGGATAGAGACAGGGAGCAGAGTCAGGACCTGTCTTTTGAGCTGGAGCAGACGAGAAGGCAATTGGAGGATGTGAGGATTTTCTATGTATTTTCAACTTTCGTTGGATTGATTTAACTAGTCCTAGTCTCTTTTTTTGTGTGCAACATTTGCGTTTAGGTACGCGCGGAACTACGCCGAAGCAACACGCAAAATGAGGCTATGAATCAGATTATGCGACAGGTTGGTTTTTATGAAGTATTCTAGCCACGCTGGCTGGCCCGATGCACCTAGCGAAACTGTCGGTGTGGTGAATTTCCATATCTCACGTCTCAAAATGTTCTAGAATGCCGAGGACGAGAATCAGAATAGTATTCTGGTGGAATTGGACCAGGCCGTTTCCAGGATCCATGACCTCACACAAGAGAATCGAACCCTCAGGTAGGTAGATTTTCTTTATTTGTGTAGCTATTTAAATTGCGGACTTCTATATGAATTTTTTATTTTTACGACTTTCCATTTTTATCTATAACCAGTCGGCTACCGCCGCCTGAGGCGTCTTTCCAATATTCGCTGATGGTCGCTATGTTTCACTGGGCTATATCTATAAGTAGAGGCAACTCTTTCTCGCAAGAATAGTTTCCTGGGGAAAGAACTTAGTTTCTGTTGACTATATTTCTCCTAAATTGTCTGCAACTTGCTCTACTCTGGACATCGAAAAAATTGCCAAAGCCTAAAAGCAGCTTAATATCGCGTGGCTGATACGCCGCAATGTTTCGCCGCAATGTATCCAAAGAGTCTCCAGTCTTTCTTTTTCTTTTTGAAACCCATACCAATATTGAACACGGGTTAGAACTTAGTTTCTGTTGACTATATTCCTCCTAAATTGTCTGCAACTTGGACTCTACCTCTACAATATCGAAAAAATTTCAAATCCTAAAAAAGGAATGTGCCTGGATGATACGTCGCAATGTTTCGCCGCAATGTATCCAAAGAGTCTCCAGTCTTTCTTTTTCTTTTTGAAACCCATACCAATATTGAACACGGGTTAGAACTTAGTTTCTGTTGACTATATTCCTCCTAAATTGTCTGCAACTTGCTGGACTCTACCTCTACAATATCGAAAAAATTTCAAATCCTAAAAAAGGAATGTGCCTGGATGATAAGTCGCAATGTTTCGCTGGGCTATATAAGTTAGAAGCAAACATTTGTCTGAAGGAAATGGTTTCACTTTTGTTATTTTCCTTTTGAAACCTACACCAATATCAAACACGGGGATATAACTTAGTTTCTGTTGACTATATTCCTCCTAAATAAGGACGGGCGCCACGGGGAACATCAAGTTGAGCACACATCGATGCCATTGACAGGGAAATTATTATAATTGCGAATATGCTTCTTGAATTGCATGGAACAGGGATCTCGGCCTACTTGCCGCACAATCGCTCGAACGATACCCCGCAAGCATTCTGTATATGGCAGCCTTTGTAGCGTTCACTGGGCGTTCCGCAGTGGAGGTGCCCTGCAGTGGGTGTTCTTTGAACTCTATCGCTCGGCATGTACTCCGCGCCCTTGGTGTACATGCAAATTTTGTGTGGTGCTCATGTGACCGCTCCACAATGCCGTTGCACAGCAAGCGGATGTTCCTTGAACATTATCGCTCGGCCGATACTCCGCTTCCTTGGAGTATAATGCAACATTTTGCGTGGCATTCGTGTGAGCCATCCGCAATGGCGTTGGTGAGTCTATGCAGTGAGTATATGCAGTCTGCGAATGCGTAGCTCAGGGCTGGATTCTCGTAGGTTGCTCAAGGTGAGGATAATCTCACGTTGAAGGCAATATGGAAAAGTTTTGTAAAATAAGAGTAAATAAAGCATTAGACGAAAAAGCGTGATTTCAAGTTTTCAAAATTGGTCGTTCTTTGAGTTTTGTGCCGTGAGTGTTCTTTGAACCCTTTGTGCCGCAGAAACGCCCGAACGATACACCACACATATTCCACATATGCAGCCTTTTTTGGACGTTTGTGAGAGGGGCGCTCGGGAAGTGAGATGGCTCAGTGCACGGGAACGTGAACTACTGAACCAATCCTACAACCTGAGCGTAACGCACATCATCCAAACACACAATCAATCAAACAAACAAACAAACAAACAAAGCTCCCAGCTTTATATAATAAGATTGCTTAAAGGAGGAGGCTCACGAAAATGAAGTGCTCAAATAGTTTCCTTTTATCGAAGGATAATGGGTTTATCTTTCAAAAAAACAAGTATTATAAGGTTCAGCGCTTTAGTTTGGAGGAATTAATTAATCTAAGAACTCGAAGTCAAATAAAATAACCTATCGTATGCAAGGTAGACTTCAAAGTTAAACATGCAAATTTACAAGTCATTTTGCAAGCCAGCACAAAATTTGCATGCCCACTATGGAAATCAACTATTTTTTACGATCCAAAATGTTGATAGAATTCATAGTTTTATATTGATTTACTCCTTCCAGTTAAAAGCTTTTGCATTGTAAAGCATGTCTTTCGGAACTTAATACCATCATCTTTCGATAAAAGGAAACCATTCGAGCACTTCATTCTCGTGAGCCTCCTCCTTTAAAGAGAAATACCAGCCGGTTTTTGAAACGCATTGTGGACACCAGCACATCATTCTTACGCAAATTACGTAAATAAAAAATCGTGCTAAATTCGTGCAAATTAGAATAAATACGTAAGAATTCAGTTGTCCACGATGCGTTTCAATAACCGGCCGGTATTTCGCTTTAACTAAATTGGTTTACTCTTTTCTAGGGAGGAACTCAGCGTGGCTCGAAATGGTATCGATGTATTGGAAAAGGAGCTGCTCGAACTCCAGAACAAGAGTTCCACAGCCTCTGCATCTGCAACGTTGGTTCTTAGGAATAGTCTCTCTTTTTACTGTAAAATTACCTTTTTTATATAACTTTATGTGTGCTGATATGTATCCTCGAGGGCTCATGGAGACGATAATTTCTGATTGTCGAATTGTTCCATGTGTATGTATTTTTCACAGTTCAGCGTTCCTACAGCCGCTCAAATCGTGGGCACAACGGAAGTCAACGTAATTGAGTTGGAGGCGGCGACCATGCGTATTAATTACCTGAAACAGGAAAATGAGGAACTCGGGTTGGTTCTTGTTCTTAGGAAATATGTTTACTGTGCTGTTTACATTTGATACACGTATTTGTTTCTTTAACTGCCTTATGGTTGGTACACTTACAACTGTTTTTTGTGTGTATGATTATTCCACACTCGTGTTTATTTACCTGCCCCATACACTTGCTATTTGTTGTTGTTATTATTATAATTATTATTATAATTATTATTATTTATTATTATTATTATTATTATTATTATATTATATTATTATTATTATTAATTATATTATTATTATTATTATTATTATTATTATTATTAATATTATTAATATTATTAGCTAGCTCGTTATTTTAGTGAAGAAGTGAAGCGATTAAGAATTCGTCTTGACGAAACGACTGCTGAACTTGAAAGTCGTCTGAAGGCTGATGACGCTGACAGTGAAAAGAATTCGGACGAGGTGTGTTTGCATTAATTTATTTATTACATGTTTTATTCGTGTACGTGTTTTCGCGTTTACTGGTATCTTTTTTTCAGTGTTACTTTGACACGTCTGACACGTCACCTTTTTATCATGCTCATCAGCTCATCGGCGTGTATTGTGATCTCATATAGAACCCAAAAAATGCAAAAAATCTGTAATTGCCACTTTTAAGGGGATTATATAATATAATTGTAATACCAGTTTCAGGTCAGCATCCCCGTACACCCGCCACTTTCTTTAACTCCAGTTATAGATGTAGTACAAACCGAGGTTTGCTATTTATTTTAATTTTTAGGCGTCGATTTTTTTTGTTTAATTTTTGACTTTTTGCCTTGCCGGCCAATTCTTGTAGCACTTGTGTTTTGGTGTTGAATCAACACCAAATGTTGAACCGAATCACGTTTTGATGTTTTGTATTTTAGCCTGAAAATTCGACTTCGAGTGCAGAAAGCGAGGAGGATCCTATCCCTAGTGAAGGGGAGTCAAACCAGGGAGTCAGTCGGAAAACCGTTGTTGGAACAGATGAATGGGCCAGATCTGAGCTGGAAAGGAGATTTTCAGAGACAATGGATCGGGTTGCACAGTTGCAGGAGCAAATTGATCGATTGGGTGGGGATATTCTTTATTGTTACATCAGTTCAAGTTCTTTGCGGGTGGGTGATATGCGACTCATGTCAGTCCTATCCTTGATACTTGATAGTCTCAAAGTCATACGACCTCAAAAGCAGCAAACGTTTGCTATTCATTGACCCTTTGTGCGTTTCTCATCGTACTTCAAGATGTAATCAAATCATTTCAATTTCAGAGCACATCAATATCCAACTGCAGCTGGAGAATGACACAATTGCCGATCACGTAGTCTTGTATCAACATCAACGGCGACTGATTAGAGAGCGGCTCAGACAGAAAGACGAACAGATGCGAGCACTGGAGCAAGAGAGGGAGAGGGTGGTGAAGAGGTGGGCTTTTTGGATCGATCGGAATTCCTTGACATTTGTAACATTATGACTCTGTTTTGCAAATTCCTGCTATGTATGTCTTTGAATTTATTTTACATTTCATCGTCCCTTACATAGCATAAAACACCCCGCCAAATGCGGACATCACCTCCCGATCCGTAGTGCATTATATGTAAATTAGTCTAAATCACCTCTGCAAATTAGTCCAAATCACCTCCCCAAAATTCTGAGATGCGGACCTAATTTATTCTCTGGTCCCTTATCGCTTGATCCTCAACGATAAACCACACGATTCCCTAACAGTTTTAATTGGTTTACTTGCCTGGATGTCAACAACGCTTTCAGGTGCCAAGAGCTTCAAGAAGCATTGATGAGCGTTTTGGGCGAAACCGGAGCGTTGAAGGTTTGTTAATTTGTTTGTCCCTTTTTTGTT
Source organism: Pelodera strongyloides (assembly GCA_036852015.1). Classification (NCBI taxonomy): domain Eukaryota; kingdom Metazoa; phylum Nematoda; class Chromadorea; order Rhabditida; family Rhabditidae; genus Pelodera; species Pelodera strongyloides. The sequence goes on from JAANDG010000079.1 coordinate 20,858, forward strand.
TGCTTGTTTTTGTTTGGAACTGGATGTATATGATTCCCCCTTTATGTGTTCACATTGGTTTCCTCCTTGCAAGGCAATGTCTTATAATTGTGGACCACCCACGATGGTTTATATTTTTCGACCACCCACGGTGTCATAATTTTAGATTAGACCACCCACGAAGTTTCATACATAATTGTGGACCACCCACGATGTTTTATTATTTTGGGCCACCCCACTGTTTCATAATTTTGGACCACCCACGATGTTTTGTAATTTTGGCCGACCGCTGAAATTAATCCATACTTACTGTTGATTACTGACGTTGGCCGACTACGATAATAAGATCCTACTTTTAGAAGTACGACGTTGTGGAGAAGGGGCTCAAGAGCTCTCGTAGGACAGCGCGTCGTACTGCTTCTCGGTCGTATAGTCACTCTACGGTTGACGAACTAAGTGGCGATGAGGAGTGTCTGGTGGATGGAGCGGAACAAGCGGTACGAGCTTATTGTGATTTCCATTGGATTTCTATTATTGACTTATTATTTACAACAAATTCGTCGGATTATGTTTTCATCCCATTCTACTGCAAATTGCAACTGAAATGTAATGTTTATTTCACTACTCTCAGATGGGGCCTATTTTTCGTGTTCTGTATTTTAGGCACCTATATACAGAGTAGATTTGATTGGTTTGAATTTTTATATATTTTAGTGGGTGTTTTTTTCTTCAGATTCCTTCGCGATCTTCTCCGGATTCAGATTCGCCACTTGAAGATGTGCAACATTCTACGGATAAGACGGAATTGCAAGAAGTAACGCAAGGGTATGTCATTTCTTTTTGTTTTTTTTTCTGTTAATGTAATGCATGTATGAGGGAAGACAGTTGTGCACGTTTTTTTCTGTGAGTTTTTCAAATATATTTCTTCCAATCTGAGTTATTTAAATATTATTTAACGTGCTCATTTTGTTCAGTTGCATTTCTGATGAAAATGCCAAGGAGGCGGCTGTGCAGAAGATTTTGCAAATTATCAACGAAATTCAGGTAGGGAACTAGTGTTTATTGGCGTTTATGTCACGGATCTTGGCGTATTCCGTGTAAATTTAAAAATAAGCCTGTACTATTTTTTTACTTACAATTAGCACTTTTGTGTTTGTATTTATATTTTACTTGTTATTTATTGGTCACGTGTAATTATCTATGTTTTCAATTCTGTTCATCTGTTTCAGACGCCTTCCGTACCGTTACCCGATTACCGTGTGCACTGCAGTCAATGCATTGGAGAGATCAAACACTTGTAGAAACGTTTGTTTATTAATTTTATTTATTTTTGTGAAAAAAATTTAGACATTCCTTGAGTAGGTTCTTCCCTTACATATCACACATAACTGTCAGTTTTGTCTTTTTTTGATATTATTTATATTTCTTTTGCTTCTGTCTGTATTTCCCACGTGGGTGGGTTCTTCTAACTTGTGTAGTGCACAACGATTTATTTAGTTTTAAACGTGCATAATTCTTACTTACTCGGAAATTGCAATTTTTCGCGTTGGGTCGTTTGCTTTCGCTTCCGCCTTTTGTTTGGCGCTAGTTTCCTGCGATTGATATTTATCTGTGATAATGTCGAATTTTGTTGGGGAGGTTGTTAAGCTTAAGTTCATGGTTTATGATTTCTTCCACCTCAAGTCAGTGTCGACGTCCAATTATTTATTAGCAGTTTTGATGCTATCAGACTAAATTTCCAAGACTATTTGTGATATTATACCTAGTCGTTTCTTATCTGAGTGGCCAAATCTTATAGTTCATCCTGAAACTAAATTACGGTATGTAATAAAAGATCATTCTTTATTTATTTTGTAAAATTAAGCAGTTTCTGTAGAACTATTTATTGTAGTTTTTGGTTTCTTTCCTACTCTACTGGTGGTTGTGTGTCTTCGATCTTTGTTTACTGTAGTATTAGTAGGAGAATAATAATAATTGTAATTATTGTGTAAGTTTTTCCTATTGTATATGTATAATAAAGTTTTTTTTTATAATTTTATCGCTATATTTGTTTAGATTTTGTGAGGTTTTATCTATCCTACAGAATAACGAAGACCGTGATTTATGTTTACCTGTTTTTGCTATGTTTGCCGCTATGCAGCTGTATTTTTGAACTTAGAGTACGGTTGGTTAATTGACAGAATCTGTAGCTTTTTAAAGGGATTGGTTCACCTGAAATAGTGTCTGTTTTTTTTTATAAGGGATAATAAAAATTAAGAACACAAAAAGTAGTGTTCTATTTCAGTACTCACGTAGTATTCTTTCAGTACATCGGTCCGGAATGCCAAAAGGGTAATTGCCCTATACACAAGGTAGGACAATTACAAAAAGGAAATAACTAGTGTTTAGATATACGTTTCGAGGTCATTTCCTTAACACCTTTTGTCATTCCGGACCGATCAATCCACCATTTTATCACCCAATATCTTCGTGAGTACTGAAATAGAACACTACTTTTTGTGTTCTAAATTTTTAGTATCCCTTATAGAAAATAAAGAGACACTATTTCAGGTGAACCGATCCGTTCAAGTTGTTGATGATGTGGATGTCTGATATATCACTTGGAAATATTCATACTCCTTACAGGCTGATAGGATGACAGTCCTTCGTAAGTGGAACTTTGTCGAACGATTCATTCTATACAGTGTCGTCGGATTTGCGGCGGAGTTTTGCGTCACAGCTAGTTTGTTTTACTAAAATATATCTTTTATCGTTGTCGTGTGAGTCTAACTTCCTGGTTTACGTCGAAGGATTTGAGGTTGTTCGGTTGGTTTTGTTTCATTTTTTTCGTGCCATTGTATTTTAATTTTGGATGGAATGTTTTGAGTATAAAAATTTTCCTTGTATTTATTTGACCACTGTGTTGGTTAGTAGTTGGAGATTGTATCAGTTTTCTTCAGCTTGGAATGCAAAGTATAATGGAAACCGAAAGTTGATCGGAGTGACTTCGGTGTACGTCTTTTTCGTCTACGGAATTGCTGTGACGATGCTGGAGATCATGTACAAGATCATGAGGGTTGAGTTTCCTTTTCTATAATGATCAATCACCATTAATGCATAAACTTCTTTTTTTGCATATTTACATTATTGGTGATCGTAAATGGTCTGCGTTCTGTATTAACAGCGCTTTGTATTGACGAACAGAGGGCGCCCATCCATGTCAAAGTGTTCCATCAAGTGATGATGTTAAAGTGATTATAAACGTGATTTTTCAGAATAGGATTCCACTTCTTATCCGTGCGATTATCTACACTATATTCTGCTATTCATGGGAGTTCTCATTTGGAATGCTAAAGGAATGGGATGCTAGTCCTTGGTATTATGCTTCCTACTTCAAGGTATATTTTAGATACCTAAGGTATAGTCCGTACGAAATTAAGGTCGGTATCGGTATGTAACCGGTGTCCAATTCTTCGGACATGTGACCGAAAACCGAAGGGAACCGAAAATAACAGATGATTTTGTGTCGAATATATGTTTACGGTTTTATACAAATTTTGTTTCAGAATCACTTCAAGGGCTTTCTCACATCAGAATATATCCCCGTGTGGTATATAGGAACGATTTTTTGTGAAAAAGTTGGTTTCGTTTCGTTTTTACGGGGGACACAAGACAGAGAGAGAGAGAGAAAGAAAGACAGAGAACTTTGAAAGGTTAATTGTATTGTAGTTTTATTGGATATTATTTTTTTCTCTGCGCGTCCATTATTAACGTTTCATTATTCTTTCAGTTGCTTATAAAGCCATCAATGCAAGCCATGTGGCAGCTACGCTAGAGGGTCACGGACGTGGACACGCTCATCTGAATCAGAGTTAACTTTTTTGTATGTAAAATTAATTGAAATACCGTAGTTTACTGGAATAACTTGGAATACCGTAGTTTAGCAGGATACCTTGAAATATCGTAGTTTACTCTTGTGTTCTGAATTTATCTGTGAATTGGGCAACATTCCCGCAATTTATGCACAGTATTATAGTTTTTGCATGAACTATGAACTTACTTTCTAAATCTTGATTTTTTAGCCCATTCAACAGGGGCTGCTGCTTATAGAACCGTTACAAATAAAATTTTATTTCATTAATTAGTTTACCTGATGTTTTACATTTCTGAAGTCCATTCAATAGTGTATCGTTACCTTCTTATATTCGGAACGTAGTTATTGTAATTATTGTGTAAGTTTTTCCTATTGTATATGTATATAAAGTTTTTTTTAGAATTTTATCGCTATGTTGTTTAGATTTTAACCGGGTTTATGTATCCTAGAAACTATTGATAATGAAGCCCATAATTTATGTTTACCCGTTTTTGCTATGTTTGCTTGCAGCTGTATTTCTAGACTTAGGTAAGGTTGGTTAATTGTCCAAATCTGTAGCTTTTTAAGTTGTGGTTGATGTGGATGTCTTTGAGATATTACTCGTATCAATATATATATATATATATATATATATATATATATTATATATATTATTATATATATATATATATATATATATATATATAATATTCATAATTCATACACACCTTGCAGGCTGATAGGATGACAGTCCTTCGTAAGTGGAACCTTGCCGAACGTTTCGTCCTATACGGTGTCGTCGGATTTGCGGCGGAGGTTTGCTTCACAGCTAGTTTGTTTTACTAAAATATATATTTTATCGTTGTTGTGTTAGTCCCTGACTCCCTGGTTTACGTCGAAGGATTTGATGTTGTTCGGTTGGTTTTGTTGTGTTATGTACGGTCAGGTCATGCTTATGAAGGTGTCGTGCCATTGTATTTTAATTTTGGAACGGTTTGAGTGTAAAAAAAATAGTTTGACCACCGTGTTTTGGTTAGTAGTTGGAGATTGTATCAGTTTTCTTCAGCTTGGGATGCACTGGAGAATGGAAACCGAAAGTTGATTGGAGTCACTTCGATGTACGTCTTTTTCGTCTACGGAATTGCTGTGACGGTGCTGGAGTTCATGTACAAGGTCATGAGAGTGAGTTTCCTTTTCTGTAATTATCAATTTTATTATGTAAAGGAGAAAGATTTGAAGCCGCGTGATTTTGCTTATTTTTTTACGACCGCCACGTTTTTCTACGTTTCAGCCGTTTGATATAAGTACTAGGCCAACTTTTTGCAACTCTCCAAAACGCGCACAATTGAATCGTATTACATAAACTTTGGAATGTACGTATCAGACGTTTCTTATATGCTCATTTTTTGCGAGTATTGCGAAGAAGTATCGCCTGGACCTGTAGCATTGGAAAGTCGCCTCAGGCTCAGGCGGCGATAGCCGTCTGGTCGTCAATAATAGATCAGCTTATTTGCATATTTACATTGTCGGCTATCTATGTTTATCATTATTGGTGATCGTAAACTATCTGCGTTTTGTATTAACAGCGCTTTGTATTGTCGAACGTGGGGCGCCCATCCATAGCAAAGTGTTCGATCAAATGATGCTGTTAAAGCGAAATACCGGCCGGTTTTTGAAACGCATTGCGTACACCAGCATTGTTATGCAGCTTATGCAAATGAGCAAGAATTAGAATAAAAACTAGACCCCAATTAGACCCCTCGTTGCATGAATGCATAGGAATGCAAGTACTTGAGATGCGTTTCAAAAACCGGCCGGTATTTCGCTTTAAAGTGATTATAAACGTGATTTTTTTCAGCATAGAGTTCCACTTCTACTCCGTGCCATCATCTACACTATATTCTGTTATTCGTGGGAGTTCTCGTTCGGAATGTTCCTCAAACAGTGGGACGCTTGTCCGTGGGATTACGCTTCCTACTTCCAGGTATTTTTAGATAATAGGTATATTTTTTAATGTAACACTGTACGAAATGAAGGTCGGTATGTAACCGGTGCCCAGTTCTTCGGACATGAGCATGAGATGTGAATGGAAGTAGGGTACCGAAAGTGAAAAATGATGTCGTGCCGAATATGTGCTTACGGTTTTATATAAATTTTGTTCCAGAATCACTTCATGGGCGTTGTCACAGCAGAATATATCCCCGTGTGGTATCTAGGAACGATTTTTTGTGAAAAGGTTGGTTCGTTCAGTGTGAGTTATGAGTAGGGAGAGGGAGGTGGAGAGAGAGAGAATGTGTAGGACAGGTTCTTTGTTAGATGCCAGCGAGATATGCTTCTGACTCTCTGCAATGTGATTATGTGCTCTTTTCAGTTGCTTATAAAGCCATCAATGCAAGCCATGTGGCAGCTAGAGGGTCACGGACATGGACAGGCTCATCTGAAGCAGAGTTAACTTTTATGTATGTAAAATTATTTGAAATACTGCAGTTTACTGGAATACCTTGAAATACCATAGTTTAGTAGGATACCTTGAAATTAGAAAAAAATCTTGTATTATTTTTATATGCGTAATGCGATGCATCGTCTGAATTATCTATATGGAAAACCTGTGAATTTATCTGTGAATTAGGCAACATTCCCGCAATTTATGTACAGTATTATAGTTTTTGCTACGTGCATGACCATGACTATATCTATATGAACTTACTTTCTATTTCTAGTCCAAAGTTGTGAATATCTCGATTTTTGGCCCATTCAACGGGGGCTGTTGTGTTTATGAAACCGATTTAAAAATAAAATTTTGTTTCATTAATTAGTTTATCTGATGTTTTACATGTCTGAAGTCGATTCAATATTGTATCGTTACCTTCTTATATTTGGAACGTAGCATAGACAGTTACCGCCCCCACCCCCCCCCCCCCCCCCCCCCCCCCCCCCCCCCCCCCCCCCCCCCCCCCCCCCCCTATTGTTTGCAGAAACTAATGTATACTTATTGTGGTGATTTTGAATTGAGGCTGCAGTTTTGTGTGTCTCATCGTCAAACCGTGGATTTGTATAATTGCCTCTTTCAGCTTTACCCAATTTGAATGCGTCTGGATTGTGTAGTCGCGACAGAGCGGCCTCCCGCTCGTCCTAAGAGGGCAGTGAAGGGGATCGTCGGTATCGGTAAGTCGTCTTTTAGCTGAGAAGTATTGTGATTGCTATGTTGTGACGGTAAATCGCCTGTTAACTGAGAATATGAATTGGTAGTGACGGTAGCGTTGAAGTATAGCTGTTAGCAGTACCTGTTCCGCTTGCTAGTGGGGACAAAACGGCGCTTATAAGCCGTACATTTTCCTTTTATTGGCAACAAGCGTGGTTGGGACGCGGGATGATCCAATCAGAAATTGATCGAGCGTTTATTTTAGGCAAGAGCAAGTTAAAGGGCGGAAATGGGGAATGCATGTATCAGATTCAGATTTCGACGGCAAAAGAGAAGAACCAAACACCAATTCCGGTTAGTTAACTGGGCACCGGTTTTCAGTTTCTAAATCGTATGCAACTGCAACTGACTGAACAAACACTGAACCGTTCTCTTACATGTCGCGGTGCGGGCTTGCTGGGGACAGCAATAGGAATGTATAATTAGCAATTTTATGTATTGCCTGAAACATAAGTTTTGTCAGTATTCTTGTAGCGATCTGTTAAAAGAAAGGAGCGTGTAATTCTTTGCTTTCTCTCTTTAGTGCTCCAATTTTAGATCGGAATTAATTGTTGCGAGAGGGTGATCAAAACACACGTCAATGATGGACGTCTGACGCTTATGATCAAGGAACCGAGAATTAACATATTCATCAGTAATGTGAGTTTTTTACTGGCCGCAATGGAGGTAGCAGGTACCCTCAACGTTTGGTTACAGAAAATTGGAAGCCAAAAGATGCATGCAAAGTTATAACACAGAGGGTGCGGAAATTGTTTGTTGGGCATATGTGATGGCATTTTTAGAATAGACCTTTTAATTTGAAATCCCTTTTGTTTAATTTCATGAGCTATATTTTTCAGGCTGCACCGCCTCAACTAACGCGATTCCATGAGGAGTTCGAAAAGATTAACAACGGGGAAGACGTCGACCTTGCAACCATGCAACAGGTCAGTTGTTGTGTGTGATTAGTGGTATAGTACGTGGTTTGTGAAATGTATACCGGACAACTGCACTTCCATTTATAATAACGGTTTATTGGTTAACAATCAATACAAATAAAGAACGTCAACCAAAGGGAACCCTAAGACCCGCGCTTATTTGTTATATATGTAAGCTGCGCCCTCTGGTCTAGACTGGCACAGAAAATTTGCAGATAGTACATGGAAATACAGATGTCCAGCATATGTTTTAGAATCTCCCTGTTATACCGCTTTATGTGAGGGTATGTTGTAGAAGTGTGCGGTCGTGAATTCATATCTGTTCAACTGGAATGTGGAAAGCGAAGAAGAGCATTGCACACGTATAGTTCCCGTTGCTTGATTTGGTTCTTACTGCTCTTACTATTAGCATTTAGGTAAAAACGACCGATTTGCGTCAAGTTACTACTACCTTACGGATTTCACGAAAGGATGATTACCCGAGTACTGGATTCCCATCATCGTTAACACTCCTTAGAATGAATGGGATAGGTTGGAATTTCGTTCCTTTTTTTGAATCGGGCACTTGGGGTACGGTAATTGAATCGGATTACGTGTTGTTGGTGTACTATAGCGAACGATAGGATAAGGAGAAGAATGGGTTATGATATTGTTCAAAGATGTTGTAAGGTAGGATGGTTATTGGACACACTGAAAAGCATCACATTTTCAACAGGGTACCCCAAAACATTGTGACAAGATACAAGATACAACACTTATGTGTTGCGTTCAGAAAACTGTTCCGATTTGTAAACTTGAGTTCCTTTTTTGGAGACGCTTGTCGGTATTAAGAACTCTCCCCAAAGCCTTCCCATTTTCATATTAAAAAGGTAAGTGTTCGACAGAAAACTTAAAGCGAAATACCGGCCGGTTTTTGAAACGCATCGAGTACTCCCTGCTTTCCTATGCTTCATATACAAATGATCATAAATTTGAATAAAAAATAGACCCCAATAGACCCCTTTTAGCATAAATGCATAAGAAAACCCAAACTATGTATTTGAGATCCGTTTCAAAAACCGCCTGGTGTTTCGCTTTAATCTTGGACGTGAAAAAGGTCAGTGTTCGACAAAAAAAACGTATTCGTGCAGGTCTCCGTCGTGTGGATGCCCGTTGGTTCTGTCTCACTCATCTCCACCACCTTGATATTGCCAACAATCAACTCGGAGCTGCAACTAACGTGCAGGTTTGAAGTTTTGCGTTAAAGCGAAATACCATCCGGTTTTTGAAACGTATCGAGTAGACCAGCACTCTTATGCAACTTATGCAAATGAAGCTAAATTCGAGCAAATTAGCATAAATAATAAATACGTAAGAATTCAGTTGTCTGCGATACGTTTCAACGACCGTCCGGTATTTCGCTTTAAAAGGAGGTAGATACCTACTAGTAAATCTCGTAGATTCGCCGAAAAAGGCAATTTTTGACCCTCTGTGATAGTGTGTGCTAGGGATGGGCCTTACTTTTGTACCGTTTTACAGACATTTTTACCTAGCGTTCATCCTACGTTGCGTATCCCGTAAACAAATTCAAAGATTATAGTTGCTAAGATACGTTATCTTTTCCCCCAAGGCGACTCTTAAATAAGTGTGAAGAGCTATTTATGGTATTAAATTCAAGATTTGATTGGAGATAAAAGCGTGTATTTAATTACGCTACCCCCTAAATGTGAAAATACTACCCCTTCTTACAAAATATTACCCCCACCCATTGGCTTTTACTACCCCGTGGGAAAAATTACAAAATACTACCCCCACCAATTGAATATGACTACCCACCATTGAATATGACTACCCCACCATTGAATATGACTACCCCACCAGCCCCAAAACAACTGTGAAGAGCTGTTAGCGGTATTAAGTAATGGTGCGTTAATTAAGTATTCGTTCAGGTAATGAGAAACTTCCAAAAGCTCAAGAGCTTGCAAGTGTTGCTCATGTCAAACAATGGGATAGAGGATTTGCCGGTTAGTCGTTAAAATATGGGTGGTCCACTGTCCGTACATTCATCCGTCGTTTTAAGTGTGCTGTGTGAAACATGTGATTTTCATCTAGTCGGTAGCTGTGCATATATAACAGTCAGTGTTTGTTTCCTAGCTAAGGAGAATGTGTACGTGTACTAACAAGCTAGCTACTATAGAAGACGAACTGATGTCTACCGCTAAGAAACGTGTTCTATTATTGTTGAGTCGTATTGTTAGGATTAGTCAAGGCTCATGCACGTGCTACCATAAAGGATTCGCGTTAATCATGTTAGTTAATGGTGCGGTTATTGCGATGGTGATGGTAATAAAAAATGGTCACATACTTACGACGTACTGTAAAGAGTTGTGTAGTATTGCTCGAGAACATTCTTTCTTGTGACCATGAACCTAGTTTTGTTGTAGGCGGAAGTATGGGATGCATTTCCCCGTTCCCTTGTTCATTTGGACCTTTCGTCGAATGCCTTTGAACGATTTCCACATCAATTACTATCACTCAGGAATCTACGATTTCTGAACTTGTCTGAGAATCACATAAAGGAACTTCCTTATGAGGTTATTTTGTTTTACACTTATTTCTTGTGCTAATTCGACCATTGAGAACATCTGTTTTAGGGGGCGGTTGTAAATAGTTTCTGACGACTAGCTTCAGTATTCCTTTGTACTGTTACCATGTAGACGTGCTAGCTATTTAACATAAAGAACAGAACTATTAAAGTATTGAATTGTGAATGGATTCCTATATATCCTTCTTTCAGCTTCCATTGCACTTGACGAGCCTCGTTGTTTTGGACGTACAGAGCAACATGCTCCAGCATCTGCCGAAGACGCTGTGCATGCTTAATTTGAACACACTGCGAGCCAGCAGCAATCCGTAAGTTTAAGAACGCAGTATTGCGATTGATACTTGCATGTGTTTGAATAAGAATATGATACAAATGTTTGTGCAATTTGCACTGTGATAAGAATAGGTTGGACGTTAGGCTCTGTTTTACGAAGAAAAAAAACGGCGTTCCGAACTAACAACTCTTAACCAACGAAAGTTCATTATGAAGCAGAGAAGATTGTTGCCGAATCAATGCGATTTCGTCATTTTCAACAATCTAGAAGTTCCCTGGCCTGGGTTTGACGATTTCTACTAATTATACAAATAATTCAGGTTGATTCTTCCTCGAGAAAATGTCATTTTGAAACAGCGTTCGGCCGATGTTGGACGGCTGGAAGAGATAGCCGCCGCATCTGTGACATCTTACAAGTAGGTTTTAGTGAACTTGGTAATTTAAAATGGTATGGTAGCCAATTTTGGAACGGAAGCGGAACAACTGTATTCCCTTATGTTGTGTGCAAATTGCAAGCTATCTTCTGGTCTATTCATAGACATTTACATAAATACGTAGGAATACAGTTGTCAAAGATACGCTTCGTGAACCTCGTGTCATAGCGGATTAAGAGAATTATTTGTGGTTCTTAATAGGTGCCTCCCATAGCGATGTACCAAAATCCGCCGTAGTCAATACAGGGTCGCAGGACATAAACGATAAAACCATATCGTAGTCCCGTTGACGGTTGACGAAGTGTTACTAGAAAGATATCATAAATAGACAGAAACACATTAGGATTTCCCGACGAGATTTATGCCCTTTGCCCTGGATAAACCTCGCCGGTGAGTCGGTAGGTGGTGGTGGTGGTACGCGAAATTCTTTCCAATCTACGATAATTTATTCTAGTTCTTGTTTTTCTCATATATCCTTTTCATCAACAATAATTTTAGGTGCCGCGTGGATATTCTGCCGAAGCACCTCGTTCCACAGCTACCCTATATGCGTGGGCTGTGTTCCCGCTGCAGCCGATGGGTTGCGAAATCAACGATGAGGATTGAGTTGAGGTTGTTTAATTATATTATATTAAAGCGAAATACCGGCCGGTTTTTAAAACGCGTAGAGTACTTACTCCTGTTTTCTTATGCATCATATGCAAATGATCATAAATTAGAATAAAAAATAGACCCCAATTCGACCCCACACTTAGCATAACTGCATAAGAATGCAGATATTTGAGATGCGTTTCAAAAACCGGCCGGTATTTCGCTTTAACATGTTTATTCTTATGTATAAAAGGACTTTGGACATGCAGTGAAGAAGTGGAAAGAGAAAAAGACGCAGACTGAAGGCATTCAAGCAAGAGTCTCTGCTTCTCACGCGGTGTAATAATTCAATTACAGTATGTGAAATTTAAACGAGCGGCATCTGATAAACTTGAACTATCGGTAAGGAAAGGGGATACTTTCTTGTGTAATTTTACAGCCCTATTGTACCTACCTTGGAAAATTTGCATATCACACAAATTTCCTATGTATCATGTGCAAAAGCGTGTGTCCGTCCGGTACAAAGTAGGTACAATACGTCTTTAAAGGGTCAGGCCCATTTCAAGTGACCCCTATTTTTGATGTTTCCATCTGACTCTCTATGTCAAATATAGTAGGATACGATATTTTTCTAAATTTAAAGCGCAAAATTCACGCAGGATTCAGCAGTTTACCGTGGGCAGTCATACCCAACTATCTATCGCAGTTGGTACGCCCATTCGCGCTCATTGGCCAATATCACAATTGCCACGCCCAATAGAGCATATTGCCCAATTAGCGCGAAGGGGCGTGACAACTGCGATAAATAGTTGGGTATGACTGGCAATGGCAAATTGCTGAATACTGCCTGAATTTTGCACTTGAAAATTGGAAAAATATCGTATCCTACTATATTTGACATGGAGAATCAGATGGAATCATCAAAAATAGGGGTCATTTGAAATGGGGCTGACCCTTTAATAACTGATTATTACGGGTTGATTGTCTGGTTTGCACTTTGCACCCTCATTTTACAGTATCGAACAAGCTTTTTTATCATTATTCATCTCTCTTTTAGCTCTAGCACCAGTCGTGGATTCGCGACTGAAACGGATTTTAGCCATGCAACGGTGTACTCCCCAGAGTGTGTAAGGTGTGCGAGTTTCCGAAATCGATAGTCGGTAGAAGAATGAAGATCTGGAGTTTTTTTTTTGCTTTTTGATTTTTTTTCCTTGCAACTGAGCTAATCTTAGCCAATGCAGTAAGTAGTAAGTGTCTTATGCAATGGTGTTAGCCAAAGTAGTCTCTTATGCAGTAGCAATGGCGTTTACTCATAGTAAACGCCATTGCTACTGCATAAGGGACCGCCGTTTTTGGTAAGCAGAACTGGTCCAGTCGGTTTCATTTTACTTAGTTATTAGTAAGTGTTACTATAGTAACTATAATATAGTAACTACTACTTAAGTGTTACTTATTTACCTTTTACCTTTTACCTTTGTACATAATTCTACGTGATGTTTGAGTTTCTTTGTTCTTGTTCATTTTTGTTCATGCATTCAAGCATTCACTTTTATATGTAGTGTATTTTGATCTTGTACAATAGATGGTCTCAAAAGTATATGGATCTGTTTTTTTGAGAGTGCAAAAGCTGTTTATGCTCGTCACTCGTCATACGGTAGCTAATTTTCGTGCAAACGTTATTTATGCTCGTCATACGGTAGCTAATTTTCGCGCAAACGCTATTTATGCTCGGCGTACGGTAGCTCCATGTTCGCTTGTTTACCCCTGTCACTTTCATTTAAATTGTATACGTATTAATACTGCATTATATCTGCTGTGCTATAACTTTCTTGTGTGTGCATATTATCTCTAGAGCTTTACTACAAACCTGCCAATTTGTGTCTCCTGTATACGTGTTTAAATAAATTGTGGTTATAAAAGTGCTGTACAATTGATATGAAAAGCTGGTTGCAGTTACCAGATATGGATTACTTTGTGTGAGTTTATATGCTGTGTTTATGATGTGGACCGATAATTATTGATTGACGCGACCAAGATATCTAGCCTTCAGTGTATACAAGTCTATATAAGTCTAGGTGGATGTCACCCGATGACGAATCTCTGGAGGAATTGTTATTGTCCAGAATTCAGACCGCACAATTGCTGGATGAGAAATTACAGAGTATGTATGTTGAATTGATTCTTTTACAATTAGTATGGGGTGGGTGATATTAGGAATTGAGAGTAAATGAGGTCCTCTAGGTTGGTTTATTAACAATGAATCTTTGATAAAGTACGATAGGCCTTATTCGCAAGAGATTCTGTCCATATATGGCATCCTACCGTACATTATTAACTACGGGCGTATTTCTATGCAGATAATAGCTTATGCTGAGTATCTAGTCGATTTTCGAAGGCCGTTTTTTATTGCTCCTCATGATTCAGGGCTTTGTTTCCAGATCCGAAATACGCTAAAGTTGGTGGAGTGAGCAAGTTACGGAATCGGATCTCGAGCGAATTGAAGTTTCTGAACTCGGTAAGCGTTTGCCTAAGCATAGTTTGGTCTCGGCATATGGACGTAGCACATCGTACCGCATCATTATTTCAGATTGCAGCTGGTAATCCACCGTTGGAGAAGAAATACATTGAAACTTCCAATGTGACGCACTTTGAGAATATCGCTTCGGGAATGGAGAGGTCAGATTTATGTAATTCTGCAAGGTGCATCTTCGATTTTACCGTATGAGGCTACGTGTGTGGTCTCCCCAATGTGCATCTTCGATTTGATCTACGTGTGTGGTCTCCCCAATGTGCATCTTCGATTTGATCGTATGAGGCTACGTGTGTGGTCTCCCCAATATGCATCTCCGATTTGATCTACGTGTGTGGTCTCCCCAATGTGCATCTTCGATTTGATCGTATGAGGCTACGTGTGTGGTCTCCCCAATGTGCATCTTCGATTTGATCGTATGAGGTTACGTGTGTGGTCTCCCCAATGTGCATCTTCGATTTGATCGTATGAGGCTACGTGTGTGGTCTCCCCAATGTGCATCTTCGTTTTGATCGTATGAGGCTACGTGTGTGGTCTCCTCAATGAGCATCTTCGATTTGACCGTATGAGGTGTGTGGTCTCCCCAATGTGCATCTTCGCTTTGACCGTATGAGGTGTGTGGTCTCCCCAATGTGCATCTTCGATTTGATCGTATGTGGTCTCCCCAATATGCATCTCCGATTTGATCTACGTGTGTGGTCTCCCCAATGTGCATCTTCGATTTGATCATATGAGGCTACGTTCCCCAATGTGTATCTTCGATTTGATCGTATGAGGCTACGTGTGTGGTCTCCCCAATATGCATCTCCGATTTGATCTACGTGTGTGGTCTCCCCAATGTGCATCTTCGATTTGATCGTATGAGGCTACGTTCCCCAATGTGTATCTTCGATTTGATCGTATGAGGCTACGTGTGTGGTCTCCCCAATATGCATCTCCGATTTGATCTACGTGTGTGGTCTCCTGTCTCCTCAATGAGCATCTTCGATTTGACCGTATGAGGTGTGTGGTCTCCTCAATGTGCATCTTCGATTTGACCGTATGAGGCTACGTGTGTGGTCTCCCCAATGTGCATCTTCGATTTGACCATGTGAGGCTACGTGTGTGGTCTCTCCAATGTGCATCTTCGATTTGATTGTATGAGGCTATGTGTGTGGTCTCCCCAATGTGCATCTTCGATTTGAGCGTATGAGGCTACGTGTGTGGTCTCTCCAATGTGCATCTTCGATTTGACAGTGTGATGCTACGTGTGTGGTCTCCCCAATGTGCATCTTCGATTTCATCGTATCCGTATGAGACTACGTGTGTGGTCTCCCCAATGTGCATCTTCGATTTGACTGTGTGATGCTACGTGTGTGGTCTCCCCAATGTGCATCTTCGATTTGACAGTATGATGCTACGTGTGTGGTCTCCCCAATGTGCATCTTCGATTTCATCGTATCCGTATGAGGCTACGTGTGTGGTCTCCCCAATGTGCATCTTCGATTTGATCGTATCCGTATGAGACTACGTGTGTGGTCTCCCCAATGTGCATCTTCGATTTGATCGTATCCGTATGAGACTACGTGTGTGGTCTCGCCAATGTGCATCTTCGACTTGATCGTATGTGCTACGTGTGTGGTCTCCACAAATGGAGCCAGTGGACGCGTACACGAAGAAGAGGGAGCGTCCCTCGTATGGGGATTTTGTCTCTGCGTGCAACTGAGTCCTATTGGGTCACATAAGGGCCGACCGGCCGACACATTAGAACTTATAATAAATGAAACCCTCTTTTAGATACGATGGTGTGACTGCGGTATTCAACACATTCTCACTATTGGATAAGAATGACCAAAAGTTGGTTTTGCTTCTGATGAAGGTCTTATTTATTGAAAAGGTGCGCATCCGAGGATGAAAATTAAAAGCGAACATATAAACCCAAACAGATTACCGATATGATTAGCAATGAGATTTGACATTCTGCATTTGGAATATTGTTGCAAAAGGAATAAAACCAGCATTTTTTGTTTGAGCAAACCTTGAATCAATGCCTCATAATAAGTGCTAACAAACAGTCGTCGAATATGGTATGATCTCATTTGTGGTTTATGGAACTATATATCATTACAGAACGCTGAAGCACACAGTGGATCTCGTGTGCAATGAAGGGAGACGCTGGGTTAAGGTAAGATCCACATTTCAACAACTTGTTTTGGTCGTGCAGGGGGGAAAGCACCGTACCAGTTCTGTTCAATGGAAAGGCACCGCACCAGTCCTGTACAGTGGAAAGCACCGTACCAGTCCTGTACAGTGGAAAGCACCGTACCAGTCCTGTACAGTGGAGAGCACCGTACCAGTCCTGTACAATGTCTTGTGCAGTGCCGTACATTTACAACACAGTACAGTATCGTATTTGTGTAATGTCTGTTTGTTTCCACCATGAATACATCATATTGTAGGTGACCTCCAGAAGTGCACGTGGCATAGCTATGGACTGGCTAACTGGGAATACGAGAAATATATTTGAGCAGGCTGAGAGTTATATGGAGGTAGGGGTTTGTCTATATTTTCAATCTTATACATTTGTGGATACTCCTGTAAGTCTATGTCTGTCCCTATTGGTTTGTCTTGCCTCTCTCTCTCTCTCTCTCTCTCTCGCCATCCAGAAATCTGGCTTATCTACGCACATAATCGTTCGTGTATCATTTCAGATGGCCGCGCTCTTTCCCCGAAACTTCTGTCCTCCAGAAGTTGTCTTTGAGTTTATTTGCGGCGTACCGGATAGAATGGCTGCCAGATTACGTTCCATGGGGCTGACGGTGATAGGAGAAGAGGTTAGTTTCGAAGTGCATAGATGACTTTGATGCGATTAGCGATTACGCTTGATGTAATATCAGTTACCGTATCAAGATCAAGTCCGCGTCTCCAAGTGGAAACGTAGAGGAAAATTCTCCCTCCCAGCGTTTGTGCATAGCGTACGACCACTGGAGCACGGTAGTTTTTATGTCTGCCACTCATAGACATAGACTGGATATTAGATTTGACCTGCTCATGTCTTAATGTATTGATTCATTGAAACGTCTCTTTTTTTAAAAGAAACACTTCATGTTTAGATTCCACTCGAATCCATAGTGAAAGTGCCCCCGGAATATCTCGAAGAGCTGGAAGATGGGTTAGAAGATGATGCCGAGGAAGGGCAGAATCCAGGTTTGTAATTATTGTTATTTTCAAGAAAGCATACTAATCGAACCGACAATACAGGTTGAGGATGGCTCTACGATCTAGAATAGTGCTCTCCGTTATGAGTTATGTCAACCAAATCCTCGGAAATGCCGTAATAATTGTTGTGATGAGTGATGAGTATTCAACCTCCCAGTTATGCACCACGTGAGAAGCTGGGCCTCTTTAAAGCGAAATGCTAGCCCCTTTGGAAAATTTGCATATGATAAGCAAATCCTATGTATCCTATGCTAATTTTGTACGGTTGCCGTGGACGATCGTACAAAATTAGCATAGGATACATAGGATTTGCGATTTGCTCATATGCAAATTTTCCAAAGGGGCTAGCATTTCGCTTTAATGTGCTCAAGCTCAACCTGTATGTGTGTGTGTGTGTGTGTGTGTGTGTGTGTGCTTCTCTCTTTTCCATTTCATTTACTTTTTTTCCTAATAAAGAGTTTAATATATAAACTGAAAAACTTCAGATGATGCCGAGTTACCGCCTGTAAACTTGGATGTATCTGCTGTGTTTGTACTTGTAACCAACCTGACGCATCCTGGAGGTACTGAACACAGGTAGGACTTATTTCTTAAGTATAGCTTGACTTCGTAAAGTAGTTTGTTCAAGCACATAATTTGTATTTTGTATGTAAACGCTGATAGTTTAACTGTATGGATGTTGACGAGTCTGGTCCTTTTGTTTCAGATTCGAAAGCAATTTGTTAAGACAACAGGCTATTATGGAGAGGAAAACTGCCGCTCGGGAGCAGCTACTGAGGCAAATAACTGGTATGCTAATATTGAGTATTTGTTACTTATTGGGGTTGCGGACGTTTACGCTGCCAGAGACTAGGCCTAGACTGAGAGTTGAGAGAGAGAGAGAGAGAGAGAGAGAGAGAGAGAGAGAGAATGTGGAGTGTATTATCATCTCCAATGATTCGTGTAATATATTGAAATATATTGATAGTCGAAGGACATATTCCTAAATTACTGTCTAATTACTTTATCTTGTGTGTTTCCAGGTCGGAAGTGGATTATTTGTCGAACCGCCCATGAGAGTGTATGTAATATCGTGTCAACAGTTGCGGGACCGACAGAACGGGTGAGTGCTGCGTTTGGGCTTACTTACCGATCTTAGGTTACCGTATCCTCTCAATTATTAAATGTATTGTCATTTATGACCTTATCTCTTCACTACCTGACTCTGAGTTTTTTTTTATATTTCTGAGTGTGTGTTGCTCTTGTGCTCCCAAAGCAAGATCTCAACGCTCACAGTGAAATACCATCATCTTCCTCCCAACTCGTTGAGCTTTCTGCATATGAATATTGTATTGAGTTTAAGGTATACACAGATTGGTCACAATTTTACGTTTTTTTTCTGCAGCAACGCGTCGATGAGCTGTGGAAACAAGTAGAAATAGTGGAGGATTGTATGAGCGAACGGACAGCTCAATTGAATGAGAGTGATCGAATAAATGGAAGGAGTATGGTGGGTGACATTCTTGCCTGTTTATTTTCTTTTACTCAATTCAGTTCCAACTTCTACAGTATGACCATTTGTCATGAAATGCCGTAGATGACGATCTAATCCTGCTGAAGTCTGAGACCATATTCACCCCTCAGTGCCCTATGGGGAATTCCCCGTCTTTTTCTCTGCGTGTCTAACATTAGAATGCTATTTTCTGTCCCCAGGGACTATCCCCCGAGGGAGTGGGAGTGGTGAATATGGCCTCTGAAATGGAAACTTTAGATGATATTTGGATCTGGAGACTATCATCGTGCTGTTACGGCGACGGCCAATAAACACTTTGTTTCCTCGGCGTACCATCAGGTGAGTCTTCTTTGATCTCTCTCTCTCTCTCCCTCTCTCTCCTTAACTTTCTTTCTCTTTCAAACGTTTCTCTCCCATGCTAATTATTATGCACACTGATGCTAAACCTGAGCACGTGAATTAGAGGGTTCTGTTGGTTGTTATCGACTGGTGAATAATCTCTCTACTTTAGGGTGTGTGTTTCGACGTTATCCTCCACGAGTCAAGGGCTTTGAGTGAACAGAAAGAACGTCCTTTAGATGGATAAGTATTTTCTTTTGGTACGGTATGTACAACTGCCTTTTTGAAAACCAAAGAGTCGTGATACTCCTTGCCCCTCATTTTTTGTGATAACAATCTTTGGTGAATAGGGTGTATTTTTTGAGTTACATTGTCAATTATCCTAAGATTCCTTAGCCATAGGCCTTAAGGACCTTGATATGACGCTTTTTTTTGAAGCACTGCTTTTTTTAGCTAGTTTTCTACTGCATTACGGTATCCTGTGTTATGTGTGCTTACCTATCGGGTATTTTCGTATGTACGGTAGTTGTATGTGTAATTTCACTCGTGTGATGTTTATTCTAATAAATGTACAATATTGATTTCATGTGTGTATCTGTTTAATTACACAAAGGCCTCTACAGTCCACATGGTGCTATTGACAATTATGTTTGAATTTTGTTCATTTTTTTCATATGTGCTTGCAACTTTGAACCGTTTATATTTCTTCAGATACGTTCAGAAATATGTCCGCCCCACGATACTTGCTCCGAAAAATTGACTGCAACCAGGAGGCCGTGCGTAGTGTTCGATATAATGGTATGGTATATGCTATTTTTATTTTTATTATTAATATTCGACTTGTTTGATGTGGCATATTTCTCTAGGATACGTTACATTTGTTGTAATGCAGGTGCATTCTCTATGGCTCTACGGTCTCATATTCATGATTACTTTTCAGTGGATGGAAACTATTGTCTAACATGTGGAAGCGACAAATCAATCAAGTTATGGAACCCCGTCTCGGGAGTGCTGATCAAGACGTATTCGGGAATTGGTAATGAGGTGAGCTAGTAAACGGATATTGTGCTCATTTTCTCTGGTTTTTGAAGGCGCCGGTTTGCTCAATAGCAGTGATGCGTGAACTCGAAATTACTGTGAAGGGTTGTTCCCTCGGAGGCGGAGCCAGCAGGAAGCCGGAGGCCCGGGAGCTTCTACCCTACGACGCTTGATTCGTTGTTCCCCTGTGGCTCTGTAGATAGTTTTAGCATGTTTCCCCCCACTTTACCATTGCGCACCCGTTTAGTTTACAGTTTTCGTCCGATGAACAGTTACTGGTTTCCACGAATTCCACGCAATGTTTTATACGAATGTGAATTATTTTTAGGTTTTAGATGTGGCCAGCTCCTCGGACAACTCACAGTTCGCGGCCGGTGGACTAGACAAATGTGTATCGGTTTTCGACGTAGAATCGGGAAAAACATTAAGGAAGTACCGTACTCATGGAGGTATGGGAAAACTAGGAATTCAGTATATGACTTTCTTACGGTAGATTAGTCCTTTCAAAGTATGCCAATTATTAGTTGGTGATCTTACATCTGTTAGCTGCATTCGCTAGCATAGTGGATCTGGAATTTATGGTTGTCGTGTTTAAGCACTGGTCTCTGCGGTGTCTTGCCATCAGTATTATTATCAAATCAGATGTTTAGCCAAGGTCAATTGCCTCTGCTATAACGAGGAATCGAATGTTCTGTTCTCCGGCTCGATGGACTGCACCGTGCAGGCATTTGATGTACGAACGAGGAGTGAGAAAGCAATTCAGGTGTGGTGCTACTATCCTTCTGAATTATATAGGAAGGAGGAAGCAAGAAGGATTCATCGCAATGACTCTCATCATAGTGCTAGTGCTAATCAGAGCACCTACAATGGGCTCGGTTATGGGGCTTTATGGGTATCATCCAAAGACAGTAGAGGGTATCACCAGTGTTAACTGTTAACATATCATATTAGAGAGCATACAATGGGCTCTGTTGTGGGGCTTTATGTGTATCATCCATAGACAGTTAGCCTAGGCAGTAGACGGTATATTGTATGTTCAGGTGATGAACGAGGCTAGTGATGCAATTTTGTCCATTGATGTTAATGGTCACGAGGTGGCTGTTGGATCTGCCGACGCACACTTTCGAACGTATAATTTGAAGGATGGAGTGGTCAGTTCTATACAGTACTCTGTCTTTTACTAATATACCGTATTCTGGTCAGTTTTGTACCGTACTAGGTTCCGAAATGGTTGAACTGGCGTGTGAGTTGATTCCACGTTTCTCTCGTTACCCTTTTCAATTTAATGTTTTCAGATGAATGAGGACTTTATGGGCGAAGCGGTCACGTCGGCCTCATTCACTCCGGATGCAATGTGCGTACTCGTGAGCACAATGGACAGCAACCTACGACTAATCGATAAGGCTTCCGGGAAGATGCTTGCATCGTAGGTTTACTGACGGGGTTTACTTTTTAACGGATTGCATCATGTAAAGTTTATTATAATGGCGTGCAGTCATCAAGGGTTGTTGATTTTGCATGCACGCTGATTTCGATTGTCATTACGGAAAAAATTGGAACAGGGCGGGAAATATTATTGTGCTGCCATGCGCATGATGTTCCGTGTCGCACATTGCACCTTTGTACATGCCTACTCCAATTACAGTATGATCAACATTCTAGGTACACGGGCCATGTGAATAGGGACTACGTGGTGCGAAGTTGCGTGCTCGCTTCGATCAATGAAGTTGTTACTGGAAGTGAGGATGGCAATTTATATGTGTACAAGTAAGTTGTTGTGAAATCCCATCCTTTCAGTAATATATGCGGCGTATGAGGTTGCCCGCTGCCCTATTATAGGCACCAGTGACATCCATTATGTAGTACACCTACACCTCTAATGTTACTAATGTGTGGTTTATAAGGACGTTGGGAACCACTAATAATCAGAAATACTGTATTGGTTGAAGTCGAATGTTCCTGTTTATTTCAGTCTAATCGACTCGTCAATAATCGCTCGTCTGCCCCACAAACACTCTGTTGTGCACTCAGTGACTGCACACCCCAAAGAACAACAAATGGTAAAATAGTTCATTCATTTCTCACCAATAGACTGCTATTTACATGAAGGGCACAATATTGAGCAATAAGTTTCATTTACAGATATCCGCATGTGGAAGCCTTATATACGTGTGGACTAATCAAAAAGAGATCGAGGAAGAATAATCAGGAGAATATGATAAATTATAAATATGATAAGTGGGCCAATAAACAGATCTCACAAACAGGTTATATTATGCGTGACATATTGACGAGAAAGCATCGGCGAAGAACATAAGCAACACACAAATATCAAGTGACGTATCAGCCTATCAATATCATAATCAACGAATCAATAATAATTAAGTTTCATCCCAGTCGGGCTCAACAGCCCATTCTACTTCCCTAACACTGACAGGATGCTGAACTCCATATACACGACTCGCATGTTGGTTGAGGTCATAATTACTGGTACCAGCGGTTAGTAGAGGTTTGTAGTCTGAAGGCCTATTTATAGCTGCTAGTAGTTCCGTTTCCTCATCATCACCAGTCGAACACCTATAAATTACTACGTACATTCTTTTTATACACTAACTAAAGGGATTATAGTCCAAAAAAAATGATAGGCAGCTAACATTGCTCGTGAACTTTTATCGAGTACAGTATCAATTAGTAAATTGCATAATAATGTAGCCGTAGACCTACACGGCTGGGGCAGCAATTTTCGCTTGAACCGCATTCAAGTAAACAGTCGTTTCCTCATCGGCACGAGGCGAACTCCTAAAGGTTATCATTTAATTCCATGTTACTACATACAGTATACTTTTCTTTTTCTAATTTTCTATACACGTGTAATCGACTACAGTCCAAAAATTATAGAACATTGCTCGTGAATTTTATCGGGTAAAGTACCAATTAGTAGTTGATAATATAGACCTACATGACTGGGGTGGCAATTTTCGCTTGAACCGCATCCAGGAAAGCAGTCCAGGAGAGTTCGTTGTCGATTTTCGTACAATTGTGAACTTCTCTGAAATGAATCCAGTTTATGGTAATGGGAGGAACAGGCAATTAGAAACTGTGATGCACCGATGATAATGATAATTGCGTGCTTACTCGGGATTCAGAAAGGAAACGAAGTTTATTAATTCCTGCGGCGAGCTGTGATCGCTGTAGTTGATACGCCGCACGTCTGACTCGTCAATCGATCTAAATTAGGAAGCGGTTACGCTTCAATTGGGCCTTGCCATTTCCCAGAAGCGAGAAGCTTTAGACCCTACTATGATATTTGTTTCCGAGCTCGGCCCGCGGAAAAACCAGCTAGTTTCTTACTAGTTTCCTATTAGGGTTTTAGTCGGACAAAGCTCGGAATACGAAAGTTTGTCGGAAAAGGCTGGGGAAATCCACAGGAAAAGCTCGGAAACGGACAAACAGACTGCTCCCGAGCTCGGCCCGCCTATTTTCCCAGCTCGGCCCGAGAACCTCAAAATTTCCCAGCTCGGCCCGAAAACCTTCTCGGAGAATACTCGGGAAATAGGCGGAAAAAGCTCGGAAATGCAAAGTTTCTCGGAAAAAGCTCGGGATTCATTAATGGAGTACGTTAATGTGTGTGTGTGTGTGTGTGTGTGTGTGTGTGTGTGTGTGTGTGTGTGTATGATGTTGTGTGCGCGCGTGTGTGTAAATGATGTTGTGTGCGTGTGTGTAAGAATGACACACACAACACCATACAATTGTGTGTATGACTCAGCAAAAAGACGAAAACTAACACTACCTGCTCAACGACTTTTCCATCATGGTAAGGTAGACGCATACAACTTGTAATCCTCTTGCCTTCAACTGTCTGTAGACATTAAACTCGTGGCTAAATAAATCATATATGACATAGGATGCATATCAACTGAGCTAACACAACTCAGCGAATAAAACACAAAACATTAAACATGCTTTCATTTCAACTCGTGCTTCCTGATGTAAAGGTGGTATACAGTGACTTTATAGCTGAATAGAGAACGATTTGCAGGGGGCAAATTGAGCGGCGACTTCAGGCTCGTATTAGAAGCGTACAAACTTGATCACCGCATAAACACAGGGAACAAAGTACTCACCCTCTGGTGACAACGTGCACCCTCCCAAACAGCGGGTCTGCTTCAAAATCGGCACGCGTAAATAAGTCAGCTGTTTCCGGAAAAAGGACAGGTGCGGTGGAAAACCGTTTATGATCCAAACCGATTAATTCCTGCAAAACATTACACGTTTTAAAAGAGAAATGTGCCAACGTTAAAGCGAAATACCGACCGGTTTTTGAAACACCGAGTATACCAGCATTACCATGCAGCTTATGCAAATGAACATAAATTAGAATGAAAAATCGAGTAACCTTGCATAAATACGTAGGAATTCAGTTGTCCACGCTGCGTTTCAAAAACCGGCCGATATTTCGCTTTAATAATTTAATAGTTAGTAGTCACAAGAGACTACCTCAAACAGGCTTCAGACAGCACGCTTCCCACCTTCTCAGTCCTAGTGAAAAAAATAAGAATACAAAAGTTTTGTAAGTAACAATTTACCCCAGTATTCTTTGAGAGGTCCAGTAATAGATCTTCCTTCCCTAAGCGATACAATGGAATCAAGATGTGCGTTTCGGCAGGCAATTCCTGCACGAGACTTTCTAGCCGACGAAGAGTCTAGGAATGAACATGTATTATACAATAAAACCATTTGGCAATATATATGCAGTTTCAACAAAGGCCAAGACAATAAAAAACAATTCTATGAATACCTCATGCCTTGGAAGAAATGCGTCGGAGCCCTCAGGAAACGAAGCATCAACATAGGTTGTGTCCAGGTATAAAGTATGAATGCGACCCTGAAAAGGCCATGTGCATGCGTAGAAGAAGATAACGCCTACAATTGCGTTTTCATAAGTTGACATGTTTGGTAGACTGGTCATAAATCAGTTCTACTCGAAAAAGCAAAACTAAACAGAACTATCACGGACCTCGGTTAATGGACGATAAATTGGGTCCTCCTTCAGCCGTTTCATAAAGTTTTCGTCAGCCTGAAAGTTAAAAAGGAATTACAAGGTTGTTAAACCAAAAGTTTTCTCTAAGTCCATAGGGTGGATAGTTTTCTTTTTACAAGAAAACACAGGACGACACAGTTAGGTGACATCATAATAAGGTTAATTTGTATTTTATGTAGCCATCAAATAACAGAGAGCGCCGACTGAAATTGCTCAATAAACGTAATTTCACATAAGAAAGTTTCGATCGTCAAACAATCAAAAGTGACCTTGAGATCGCCAGTGACTAGCATACGTCCTCCCTGAATAGCCTCTCCTTCGAACAGAAACATAACCGACCCTGGGCAATGGTTGGCATCGAAAGCAGTTACCTGAAATTGGTCTTGGAACAGTTAAAATGGAACTCGCAAATGAACTGAATAACGGCTCCAAGCACTGCGTGCGGTGACGCTAAGGAAATCCTTCGTTATCATTCTACCCCCAGCCGAATTCCTCTAGTCTAACCGCACTGTAAAGGCCAAGGGGTTCCGACAATGAAACAGAACATCATAAGAAAACAAGACGATCACCTGTAACTTATCACTCAGCTTCTTGACTTCTCCACAAACGAGCGGCACCAGTACATCAGGCCGCACACCGTTAATGTTCTTTCCAGTGTCATTATCAACTTTGCTCGTCAATTTGGGTAGCAACTTAGCCGTCGTAACCGAGCAGTACACAGGAAGGTCCCACTTACTCTGCAACACACGACAGCGAGTTTTAATATCGTTGAGTCCGGAATCAAACAGACCACCCAACCAGGTCATAGTAAAACGACAAAATAACGAATAATACACACATTCAGTCCCACACAATGATCCGAGTGAGCGTGCGTCAGAAAGTAATAATCATACTTCTTTCTGAAGCGGTCGACGATGAAGAGCCGGTCCACTGAGGGGTGATGCGCATTGCGGGCATTACTGAAAACAGTAAACGGACTACAGGGAAACGAGCAACACCGCTCAAGACGTGCTGAAACTCGGCAATTACACCGATGAACGAAAAAAAAACCTAGTTTAGAAGTAAGGAATAAACCTACCAGTGCTCATTTTGCGTTTAGAAGTAAGGAATAAACCTACCTAGTGCTCATTTTGCGCGTAATGCTTCCCGAAGAGAGCCTCCCAGCAAGTCAAGACAGAAGATCGCGTGTCAGCGATGTAGCCTAATCAAGCGTGTTATACCGACAAAAGAAAGTCATTTTTCAAGCGATATGTGTATTGCGAAATCGAGCGGCCCCTTTCATTCATACTTTCTTACACATAACGAAAGTCCTAGTAAAACATAATCACAAAGATACAAATGGAAATCCCTTGAGTAAAAAATAGAATCACAGAAAAAAATCTTTTATAATGATAAAAGCCAACAATAACAAAGCAACAATCAAAACAAATAGGATACAATAGTGACAAAATTCATTATGGTACAGGCTACGATGCGAAACTATTCACGTGTGGTGCACATCACAAGCTACAACTGCATAATATTGACTAATTACAATCAGTAGTTAAAAAAAATCATTGTAATATATAAAATCGCACAAACAAGCTTTCTCGCTTCCAAAAATAAAACTAGAAAAATAGTTACAAAAAGTGCAGGGTGGATTAAATAGCTGTAGCTCATTCACTGAGTTTGTGAAATATAAAATTATAAGACATACAAGATACACCAAGTTTGATATTTGACCTAGAATCCAAATTGTCCATCATTGTAAATGTGAGAACGAGAAGACCACCCTGAAATGCTCGCATGTATATGTCGCTTCCGCTAGAAGCTTGCATGAATTTCAATGTGAACAAAACAAAACTATGTCTTAAACATATAACTCATAAAACTTACCAGTGGGTCTGAAGCTTCTCATAGGTTTCTCACCAGCAGAAGAAAACGGGCTCATGCGCATATCCAGAAGGTTAGGCCTACAAACAATCTCCACATCGTTCATCGTGACAATAAAACAATAATCATAACAAACAAACAAATAGCAAGTTGATAATTGTACGTACAAAGGAAACATACGGGGAATGGCGATTAAAAGTCCGCGGCACAGTAGACTCTCTGCTCTTCATCAGTCTTACGTGATATGCACCACGAACCATGGGACGATGAGCTTCCAATCCGACATGACAGGCAGCCCAACAGCCATCACACAAATAGCTGAAAGTCAACAACTATATCGCAAACGTTGTTTAAGGCTAAAAAGTTTTCAGAAATAGTTACATATGCAGAACTACACTTGGTACTTCTCCCAGCTCAATAAGTTAACGTTCAACATTTCAAAAATATCCAGCAAAATGTAAAACAAGCTACGATCGACCATGGACATAGGGTTTGCATATCCAGATCAGCAATGAAAATGACCCACTTCAAACAACGCAGTTCTGCGCAGAAGTGCTTCCATTGTTGTCCGCAACGATCACATCGAAAATTTCCATCCAGGTATGGCTTCATCTCCATCTATAGTCGATACATTAAAGCGAAATGGTGGTCTGTCTCGAAAAAAATTCGTCGAAAATTGCAAAAGGGGGCGGAGGGAATATCAGTGCGTTCGTTACAGCAATAACCACGCCCATTCTTTACTTGGAAATTCTCTATTTCGTCATTTGGATGCTGCGGAGTGTCTTATAATTTGAAAAGGCACATTGCTCGACTCCGCCCACATCGTTACTAGTATAAGAGCCGGTGTTTCGCGCAAAGCGAATTTCCCCATACAAAATAGCAAAAAATGGTTGTTTGAGAACATTTTTATTCAATATGCACTTATTTGTTTGTGTTTTTATGTTTATTTTCGTTTATAACTTTTTTCAAACTATTTTTGGTGAAAAAACCCCAAACCGGGTGGTATTTCGCTTTAATACCAAAATCAAACGGCGCAAACAAAACAAAAACAAAGACACTTATGGAATGTGGTCTTTTCCCGGCGACTCTCACGTCAAACTAGAATGGTAGTTTCTGTCTCAATGGAATCCTAGTGGTGAACCTGGTGAACACGACTTCTGATAATTTAATTTCAGACAATGATAATGATTGATCTCGCGAATCAAATAAACATAATATAAAAAAAAAACGAAAAATGAGTTAGAAAATAATGGAAGTGACCGACCTCTTTCTGTCCATCCACAGTTTTAAAACATATTACTCTTCGTGCGACTGCCGAAATATAAGCTTCCCTGCTAGCGAAGATTACACGGGCAGCACCCTGCAAAGTTATCAATATCCGTTCCGGTTACTTTTTCGCTTATAAGTGCTTAGAGATACTTTGAGCGCTCCGCGCATACGGTAATTTGGGAGTTAACAGAACACATAACAATACGCTACCGGCAAGAACGAGCATCCTTCATTCATTGCCCACAATATTCAAAGTATCAAGACTAAAATTCAAGAATAATCACAAACCTTAGGGTATTCCGTATCAATGTCAGTCTCAATAATAATCTGTACCACATTTCCGATGGATTCTGTCATAATCCGCGCGA
This sequence comes from Pelodera strongyloides, assembly GCA_036852015.1. NCBI lineage: Eukaryota > Metazoa > Nematoda > Chromadorea > Rhabditida > Rhabditidae > Pelodera > Pelodera strongyloides. The sequence goes on from JAANDG010000079.1 coordinate 49,817, forward strand.
GTTCTTCTGAAAATTGCGTAAGATTAAACAAGAAAACAAAATGTTTATGTGTGAAGTGGCTGGCTAGGAGATGTTCGGTACAAATGCCGCTGCGTCATAACCTAATAACACCGGCAACCTCACCGGGCACCTTCGAGACAATATATAGTGTAAAATTGGTATTTGGTAAGCCGTAAGCGCACAGCTCCAATCACCACTCTGCGACGCGGAGTTTCGAGACGTTAAAGAAATTAAGAAATACACCAATACAAATATCGCGTACCATATACGGAGTCACAGGCGATGTCTGTACCCTGCATGTATATTGTATAAAAATTACCAGCAGTAGCGGTCCTGGGCACGCCTCCAAGAAATATGGAGTGTCTCTGGTAAGACTTCACTTCCGCATCAGAGCAAACGCTAGTAGTCCAAACACGATTCTTATTCGACCAGGGCCTGATTTGCACCTAAACCACAAAATATTGCTCATAAAAGTTTACCATACTCTGGCCAGTGGGCGTAACCTTATCCCTAACGGACAGCGGGCGTAACCCTATCCCTAACGGCAGAAGCGCCGGAAGGAAATTACACATATTTTCACTATCGAAAATTCGTAAATAACGCATATGCATCACACATGGTAAAACGAAAAACTAAAAGAACTTGATTATTCATACTTCATACCCTTTCTAAGCGTTTTGCTTCAGCTCACCGGGGGGTCATTATGTTAGCAGCTACTTGTAATGTATTTCGTTTCGTTAACCAAAAATATCATTACAAAGACAGAACGAAAAATAAACGAACAATTGGAACGGAAATGTCAGGAATGTGCCAGTTAAAAAACTTAGAAATTGTAAACGGTATCGCTTTTCAGTTAATTCTCACCAGTTTCTGGTAGTTTCCCAAGCGTACTAGCAGACTCAACTTCCCATGAACAGGTTTGCAGTCATCCAACAAGGCTGGAACATATTCCGCGGAAGCGAAGATAGCAAACGCATAACCTAGAAGAAAGAAAATTAACCGGTGCGGTGCATGAAGGCAACACCACACATAATGACATACACGTGGGTGCTAATGCACAACAAAAGCCTAAAACAGGGCATAAATGTATATATTTGCGTGAAACAACGTTAGTACACATATACCCCGCATCGAAATTATACACTGCCTGGTTTAAAGTGCCACAACCCACAACTATAGCCTAACACGCGTTATCACTTGGTTCGAAGTTATGAAAGACAGCGAATTTGAGCATACTTTGCAAGAAAATAGGCTTGTGCAAGGGAAGTCAAGTCCGCTGAGCGGGGAAATAAAGGGAAGATAATGAAGCAAATTGGAAAAGAAATCTACCGCCGATTGGGCCAACATGGTATGGTTCCCTATTGGGCCAATCGATCTTTACAGGCCCATATTTCGAGAAGATCGATTCAAGTTGCTCTGAAATTGTACAATCATTTATAACAGACACAAATTCAATTTTTTATTTAAAAAAAGACATGATAAATTCAATTTTTAGGGCGCGTTTAAGATGGCCGAAAGAAAGAAAAAAATTCGTTTTCGGCCGTTCAGGTTGGCCGAAAAGAAAATTTTTAATACTAAGGGAAAATGAAAAAATACAGTAATTTTTTTCGGGTTTTGTCTGCGTCTCTTGTTTTTGCATTTTCTTTCAAAAGTTTTCTTTTCGGCCAACCTGAACGGCCGAAAACCTATTTTTTTCTTTCTTTCGGCCATCTTAAACGCGCCCTAAGGACTACGCTAACAAACTGCTTCCAAGTTAACGTCTCATTTTTGAGCCAGTAGTACTACTTAATCATTGCACCAACGTACCAGCTGTTGCAAGGTTAGCTCCCGCGCCACTGGGAAGCCCGCCGACGAATACTTTTCGGGAGTACTCGTATTTCTGATCCGAAGTACCAAACAACATCTTCTGCACTTCAGCCTCGACATCTAAAACAATACATCAGTTTAGCCTATATATACAGCAAATCTCCGCACATGCTGGAGTCATTCTAAGGGAAACAACCACTCTCCACTTAACTAACAACAACAAACCGGAAAAGGCGCAAGCAGATTGAGGAAATTGTTGAACGTCAGGGAATGTAAAAATAGGCTCTTCAGAAACAGAATCCGCAGAAGGTGTAGATGCTGTGGATGACAATGGGGAAGCTCCATTGCTGTTGCACCACAGCTCTCCTGAACGGTATAAAAATTTCCACCGAATAGGGACCTAGTACACAACTACAGATCTACGTTCTTATCTCTATCTTGAATAATAGCTAAATAAGTTTAATCCCGTCGTTCAAAAGAATCGATCGTTCAGGCTCACAGTTGTGGGTTCCCAATGAGCACTTTGACTAGTTCATGTGTAAAATTTCTCCAGCTGAACCACATTTTAAAGACGAAACGCTGAGAAGCACGAGAATCAGGCAGATTAACATACCGAGTTTTCGCGTATCCGACGACTGCGAATACTGCTCAAGGAGTTGCGGGTTCCTCATGAGCAACTCAAGAATGGATTCCATTCTAGTACCTAAGTTGAACACGATTAGATTGGAAGTACGAAAAGCGCTAACTCAGCTAGAACTCTAGCGCACAAAGAGCTAGAACTACCATTAAAATGCGAAAGTGGTCCGCTACGTCGGCCATCAGCTTCGGCACAGCATTGGGAACAGTAATGAGAGGGGGGAATGCGGTTCGAGCACAAATAAGACTTTTCGAGACCTTTTTTACTTAAAGGCCTTCCTCAGGAACATACTGCTTACGCAAAAACTTAACATCTTCCAAGCTTGAACACCCTAACGTCTTCCTTCACTACGCAAAAACATAACAAAACAACTAACTTTTGAACAAAAAAAGTTCGAATCGCAAAAAAAATCTAGAACACGCACGCGGCGCAAGATCCAGTCGCTGCGTCACGTTTGGGTTTACTGTATTTCATGCGCATCGAATTATTTGAAATCGATCTAGATACTGTAATCAGTGTAGATTATAATATGCTACACGTGAAACTATCGAGAACAACCCCCTATAATCGAATAGTGCATGTCGCGTCACGTAACGTAACGCTCCAAAAGTGCATCACCAAACGAAAAAGTAATCCTATGCAAAATTAGAGCTCAATGAGATAAGCAAACGCGAACATTGTCTCGCGTGTCCCCGGCGATTCCGAAGCGAGATATAAGCGAAACTCATGTGTTAGAGAACAACTAAAGAGCACTGCGACTACGAAGACGCAGAGTAGACGGCCAGTATCGATCGCACTATTGCGCAATAAAAATAGGCCGGCCTAACCTCAAACTTGGGTAATTAAACCGAAGCCGACAAAGAAAGAGGAGAAATTGTCCGCATAAATAGAAATGTTGCGTCGGATCAGCTCGGACCGAAAAATGATCGTTCTTTGAGGTTGAAGGTACTATGATGCCAAAATTAAGTTACGATGTAAATTGTAGATTTCACCGTAGCTTCAACTTTATTGATACAAATGAACATCAGTGTTTGATGTCAGACGCGCATTCTGTCTTAGGCTTGTAATATCGCTTCTGATTCAGATCTTCAATGTAAAAAATAAGTCGCCGTACAAATTTAAGCGCAGCTCGATTCGTCAAATTGAGTCGTAGTGTAAACTTCATCGTAGCGTCAAAATAATGATGCAAATGAAGTTTAATGATGTGGAGATACGCGCATTTAACTTAGACGGACAACGAGCCTTCTGCTTCAGAATCTATGACGTCAAAAATAAGTCGACGTGTAAACTTCATCGTAGCGCCAAAGTAATGATGCAACTGAAGTTCAATGCTGATGATAGACGCGCATTTGACTTAGAGGAGCAACATGCCTTCTGCTTCAGAATCTATGACGTTAAAATTAAGTCGACGTGTAAACTTCATCGTAGCGCCAAAGTAATGATGCAAACGAAGTTCAATGCTGATGCTAGACGCGCATTTGACTTAGACGGATAACATGCCTTCTGCTTCAGAATCTATGACGTCAAAAACAAGTCGACGTGCAAACTTCATCGTAGCACCAGAGTAATGATGCAAATGAAGTTCAATGCTGATGATAGACGCGCATTTGACTTAGACGGGCAACATGCCTTCTGCTTCAGAATCTATGACGTCAGAAATAAGTCGACGTGCAAACTTCATCGTAGCGCCAAAGTAGTGATGCAAATGATGTTCAATGCTGATGCTAGACGCGCATTTGACTTAGACGGGTAACACGCCTTCTGCTTCAGAACCTATGACGTCATAAATAAGTCGACGTGCAAACTTCATCGTAGCACCAGAGTAATGATGCAAATGATGTTCAATGTTGATGCTAGACGCGCATTTGACATAGACGGGCAACATGCCTTCTGCTTCAGAATCTATGACGTCAAAAATAAGTCGACGTGCAAACTTCATCGTAGCGCCAAAGTAATCATGTAAATGAAGTTCAATGCTGATGATAGACGCTCACTTGACTTAAACGGGCAACATGCCTTCGGCTTCAGAATCTATGATCTATGACGTCACAAATAAGTCGACGTGCAAACTTCATCATAGCGAAAAAGTAATGATGCAAATGATGTTCAATGCTGATGATAGACGCTCACTTGACTTAGACGGGCAACATGCCTTCTGCTTCAGAATCTATGACGTCAAAAATAAGTCGACGTGCAAACTTCATCGTAGCACCAGAGTAATGATGCAAATGAAGTTCAATGCTGATGAAAGACGCGCATTTAACTTGGCCCGGCAATGCGACTTCTGCTTCAGAATCTATGACGTCAAAAATAAGTCGACGTGCAAACTTCATCGTAGCACCAGAGTAATGATGCAAATGAAGTTCAATGCTGATGAAAGACGCGCATTTAACTTGGCCCGTCAATGCGACTTCTGCTTCAGAATCTATGACGTCAAAAATAAGTCGACGTGCAAACTTCATCGTAGCACCAGAGTAATGATGCAAATGAAGTTCAATGCTGATGAAAGACGCGCATTTAACTTGGCCCGGCAATGCGACTTCTGCTTCAGAATCTATGACGTCAAAAATAAGTCGACGTGTAAACTGCATTGTAGCGTCAAAGTAATGATGCAAATGAAGTTCAATGCTGATGATAGACGCGCATTTAACTTACTTAGACCGGCAACGCGACTTCAGCTCCATAATGTGTGATGTCAAAACTAAGTCGACGTGCAAATTTCCTCGTAGCGCAAAAGTAACGGTGCAAACGGAGTTCAAATTTAAAGCATAGTGAACGTTGGGCGAGCGAAGGCGGGCCGAAGGCCCGCCGAGCGAGCTAACGTTTAGAAATCCGAAGCTCTATCAAAATCTTCAACATTCAGCTCAAACTAATTCACGGGCAACAGGTCTTCTGCTTCAGAATCATGACGTCAAAAATAAGTCGACGTTCGAACTTCGTCGTAGCGACAAAGCAATGCAACAAATCAACTTCAATGATGATGTCACAAGCGCATTTGAGTTAGGCAGGCCACATGCCTTCTGCTTCAGAAGCTACGACGTGAAAAATAAGTCGACGTGCAATCTTCGCCGTATCTCGATTTTGATGATGCAAAGGACAGAATCGGCTATATCAAAAATAAGTCGACGTGCAAATTTCAGCGCAGCTCCATTCTGATGATGCAAATGAAGTTCACTCATGATGACAGACGCGCATTTGTCTTATATATGCAGAATCGCTTCTGCTTCAGAATCGGCGACGTCAAAAATAAATCGACGTGCAAAATGCCGATGCACGAAACAGCAATGCTGATAGCAGGCGTACATTGGACGCAGAAAAAAATCTAAGAATGTGCAAAAATATAATACTTATGTGAAAGCTCAAGTAAAAGCTAACACGCTAGAGCTCGGCGCGCGCTCAATGATGATGTCACAAGCGCATTTGAGTTAGGCAGGCCACATGCCTTCTGCTTCAGAAGCTACGACGTGAAAAATAAGTCGACGTGCAATCTTCGCCGTATCTCGATTTTGATGATGCAAAGGACAGAATCGGCTATATCAAAAATAAGTCGACGTGCAAATTTCAGCGCAGCTCCATTCTGATGATGCAAATGAAGTTCACTCATGATGACAGACGCGCATTTGTCTTATATATGCAGAATCGCTTCTGCTTCAGAATCGGCGACGTCAAAAATAAATCGACGTGCAAAATGCAGATGCACGAAACAGCAATGCTGATAGCAGGCGTACATTGGACGCAGAAAAAAATCTAAGAATGTGCAAAAATATAATACTTATGTGAAAGCTCAAGTAAAAGCTAACACGCTAGAGCGAGGCGCGCGCGCAGCGCGCGCCGAGCTCTAGTCTAAGCACCCCCTATAAAAAAAGTTTGCCATTCGCGTCACGTAACGGTAACGCTCCAAAAGTGCATCGCCAAACGAAAAAGTAATTCTATGAAAAATTAGAGCTCAATGAGATAAGCAAACGCGAACATTGTCTCGAGTGTCCCCGGCGATCCCGAAGCGAGATATAAGCAAAAGTCGCGTGTTAGAGATCGACTAAATAGCACTGCGACTGCTAAGACGCAGAGTAGACGGCCAGTATCGATCGCACTATTGCGCAATAAAAATAGGCCAGCCTAACCTCAAACTTGGGTAATTAAACCGCAGCTGGCAAAGGACAGGGAGAAATTGTCCGCATAAATAGAAATGATGCGGCGGATCAATTTGATACGCAAAGTGATCGTTCTTTGACATTGAGTGTACTATGATTGTCAAAATTAAGTCGAAATTTAAAATTCACCGTAGATCAAGTCTAATGATGTAAATCAACTTCAATGATGATCTCAGACGCGCATTTAACTTAGACGGGCAACATGTCTTCTGCTTCAGAATCTATGACGTCAAAAATAAGTCGCCGTGCAAACTTCACCGTAGTGATATAGTAATGCTGCAAATCAACTTCAATGATGATGTCAAACACGCATTTGACTTAGACGGGCAACATGTCTTCTGCTTCAGAATCTATGACGTCAAAAATAAGTCGACGTGCAAACTTCACCGTAGCGACATAGTAATGCTGCAAATCAACTTCAATGATGATGTCAGACGCGCATTTGACTTAGACGGGCAACATGTCTTCTGCTTCAGAATCTATGACGTCAAAAATAAGTCGACGTGCAAACTTCACCGTAGTGATATAGTAATGCTGCAACTCAACTTCAATGATGATGTCAGACACGCATTTGACTTATACGGGCAACATGTCTTCTGCTTCAGAAGCTATGACGTCAAAAAGAAGTCGACGTGCAAACTTCACCGTAGCGGCATAATAATGCTTCAACTAAACTTCAATGATGATGTCAGGCGCGCATTCGACTTAAACGGACAATACCGTTTTTGCTTCAGAAGCTATGACGTTAAAAATAAGTCGACGTGCAAACTTCACCGTAGTGATATAGTAATGCTGCAAATAAACTTCAATGATGATGTCAGGCGCGCATTCGACTTAGACGGGCAATACCGTTTCTGCTTCAGAAGCTATGACGTCAAAAATAAGTCGACGTACAAAATTCACCGTAGTGATTTATTAATGATGTAAATCAACTTCAATGATGATGTGAGACGCGCATTTGACTTAGACGGGCAACATGTCTTCTGCTTCAGAATCTGTGACGTCAAAAATAAGTTGACGTGCAAACTTCAGCGTATTGATATAGTAAAGCTGCAAATCAACTTCAATGATGATGTCAGACGCGCATTTGACTTAGACGGGCAACTTGTCTTCTGCTTCAGAATCTATGACGTCAAAAATAAGTCGACGTGCAAACTTCACCGTAGCGACATAGTAATGCTTCAAATAAACTTCAATGATGATGTCAGACGCGCATTCGACTAAGACGGACAATAGCGTTTCTGCTTCAGAAGCTATGACGCCAAAAATAAGTCGACGTGCAAACTTCACCGTAGTGATATATTAATGATGTAAATCAACTTCAACGATGATGTCAGACGCGCATTTAACGCAGAAAAAAAGGAAAATAGTACATAAAATACAAGGCTTGCGCGAACGCTCAAGTAAAACGTAAAACGCTAGAGCTCGGCGCGCGCATCAATTTGATACGCAAAGTGATCGTTCTTTGACATTGAGTGTACTATGATTGTCAAAATTAAGTCGAAATTTAAAATTCACCGTAGATCAAGTCTAATGATGTAAATCAACTTCAATGATGATCTCAGACGCGCATTTAACTTAGACGGGCAACATGTCTTCTGCTTCAGAATCTATGACGTCAAAAATAAGTCGCCGTGCAAACTTCACCGTAGTGATATAGTAATGCTGCAAATCAACTTCAATGATGATGTCAGACACGCATTTGACTTAGACGGGCAACATGTCTTCTGCTTCAGAATCTATGACGTCAAAAATAAGTCGACGTGCAAACTTCACCGTAGTGACATAGTAAAGCTGCAAATAAACTTCAATGATGATGTCAGACGCGCATTTGACTTCAACGAGCAACATGTCTCCCGCTTCAGAACCTATGACGTCAAAAATAAGTCGACGTGCAAACTTCATCGTATTGATATAGTAATGCTGCAAATCAACTTCAATGATGATATCAGACGCGCATTTGACTTAGACGGGCAACATGTCTTCTGCTTCAGAATCTATGACGTCAAAAAGAAGTCGACGTGCAAACTTCACCGTAGCGACATAGTAATGCTGCAAATCAACTTCAATGATGATGTCAGACGCGCATTTGACTCAGACGGGCAATACCGTTTCTGCTTCAGAATCTATGATGTCAAAAATAAGCCGACGTGCAAACTTCACCGTAGTGATATATTAATGATGTAAATCAACTTCAATGATGATGTCAGACGCGCATTTGACTTAGACGGGCAACATGTTTTCTGCTTCAGAATCCATGACGTCAAAAATAAGTCGACGTGCATACTTCACCGTAGTGATATAGTAATGCTGCAAATCAACTTCAATGATGATGTCAGACGCGCATTTGACATAGACGGGCAACATGTCTTCTGCTTCAGAAGCTATGACGTCAAAAAGAAGTCGACGTGCAAACTTCACCGTAGCGACATAGTAATGCTGCAAATCAACTTCAATGATGATGTCAGACGCGCATTTGACTTAGACGGGCAACATGTCTTCTGCTTCAGAATCTATGACGTCAAAAATAAGTCGACGTGCAAACTTCACCGTAGTGATATAGTAATGCTGCAACTCAACTTCAATGATGATGTCAGACACGCATTTGACTTATACGGGCAACATGTCTTCTGCTTCAGAAGCTATGACGTCAAAAAGAAGTCGACGTGCAAACTTCACCGTAGCGGCATAATAATGCTTCAACTAAACTTCAATGATGATGTCAGGCGCGCATTCGACTTAAACGGACAATACCGTTTTTGCTTCAGAAGCTATGACGTTAAAAATAAGTCGACGTGCAAACTTCACCGTAGTGATATAGTAATGCTGCAAATAAACTTCAATGATGATGTCAGGCGCGCATTCGACTTAGACGGGCAATACCGTTTCTGCTTCAGAAGCTATGACGTCAAAAATAAGTCGACGTACAAAATTCACCGTAGTGATTTATTAATGATGTAAATCAACTTCAATGATGATGTGAGACGCGCATTTGACTTAGACGGGCAACATGTCTTCTGCTTCAGAATCTGTGACGTCAAAAATAAGTTGACGTGCAAACTTCAGCGTATTGATATAGTAAAGCTGCAAATCAACTTCAATGATGATGTCAGACGCGCATTTGACTTAGACGGGCAACTTGTCTTCTGCTTCAGAATCTATGACGTCAAAAATAAGTCGACGTGCAAACTTCACCGTAGCGACATAGTAATGCTTCAAATAAACTTCAATGATGATGTCAGACGCGCATTCGACTAAGACGGACAATAGCGTTTCTGCTTCAGAAGCTATGACGCCAAAAATAAGTCGACGTGCAAACTTCACCGTAGTGATATATTAATGATGTAAATCAACTTCAACGATGATGTCAGACGCGCATTTAACGCAGAAAAAAAGGAAAATAGTACATAAAATACAAGGCTTGCGCGAACGCTCAAGTAAAACGTAAAACGCTAGAGCGAGGCGCGCGCGCAGCGCGCGCCGAGCTCTAGTCTAAGCACCCCCTATAAAAAAAGATTGCCATTCGCGTCACGTAACGGTAACGCTCCAAAAGTGCATCGCAAATCGAAAAAGTAATCCTATGAAAAATTAGAGCTCAATGAGATAAGCAAACGCGAACATTGTGTCGAGTGTCCCCGGCGATCCCAAAGCGAGATATAAGCAAAAGTCGCGTGTTAGAGAACGACTAAATAGCACTGCGACTGCTAAGACGCAGAGTAGACGGCCAGTATCGATCGCACTATTGCGCAATAAAAATAGGCCAGCCTAACCTCAAACTTGGGTAATTAAACCGCAGCTGGCAAAGAACAGGGAGAAATTGTCCGCATAAATAGAAATGATGCGGCGCATCAATTTGATACGCAAAGTGATCGTTCTTTGACATTGAAGGTACTATGATCGTCAAAATTAAGTCGAAATTTAAAATTCACCGTAGATCAAGTCTAATGATGTAAATCAACTTCAATTATGATGTGAGACGCGCATTTGACTTAGACGGGCAACATGTCTTCTGCTTCAGAATCTATGACGTCAAAAATAAGTCGACGTGCAAACTTCACCGTAGCGACATAGTAATGCTGCAAATCAACTTCAATGATGATGCCATACGCGCATTCGACTCAGACGGGCAATACAATTTCTGCTTCAGAATCTATGACGTCAAAAATAAGTCGACGTGCAAACTTCACCGTAGCGACATAGTAATGCTGCAAATCAACTTCAATGATGATGCCATACACGCATTCGACTCAGACGGGCAATACAGTTTCTGCTTCAGAATCGATGACGTCAAAAATAAGTCGACGTGCAAACTTCTCCGTAGCGACATAGTAATGCTGCAAATCAGCTTCAATGATGATGTCAGACGCGCATTTGACTTAGGCGGGCAACATGTCTTCTGCTTCAGAATCTATGACGTCAAAAATAAGTCGACGTGCAAACTTCACCGTAGCGACATAGTAATGCTGCAAATCAACTTCAATGATGATGTCAGATGCGCATTTGACTTAGACGGGCAACATGTCTTCTGCTTCAGAATCTATGACGTCAAAAATAAGTCGACGTGCAAACTTCACCGTAGCGACATAGTAATGCTGCAAATCAACTTCAATGATGTTGTAAGACGCGCATTCGACTCAGACGGGCAATACCGTTTCTGCTTCAGAATCTATGACGTCAAAAATAAGTCGACGTGCAAACTTCACCGTAGCGACATAGTAATGCTGCAAATCAACTTCAATGATGATGTCAGACGCGCATTTGACTTAGACGGGCAACATCGAGAACAACCCCCTATAATCGAATAGTGCAGATCGCGTCACGTCGCGGAAAGTAACGCTACGTTTCAAAAAGTGCATCGCCAAACGAAAAAGTAATCCTATGCAAAATTAGAGCTCAATGAGATAAGCAAATGCGAACATTGTCTCGCGTGTCCCCGGCGATCCCGAAGCGAGATATAAACGAAAGTCGCGCGTTAGAGAACGACTAAAGAGCACTGCGACTACGAAGACGCAGAGTAGACGGCCAGTATCGATCGCACTATTGCGCAATAAAAATAGGCCGGCCTAACCTCAAACTTGGGTAATTAAACCGAAGCCGACAATGGGAGAGGAGAAATTGTCCGCATAAATAGAAATGTTGCGGCTGATCAACTCGGACCGAAAAGTGATCGTTCTTTGACGCTGAGGGTACTATGATGCCAAAATTAAGTTACGATGTAAATTGTAAATTTCACCGTAGATTCAACTTTAGTGATGCAAATGAACATCAGTGTTTGATGTCAGACGCGCATTTTGTCTTAGGCATGTAATATCGCTTCTGATTCAGAATCTTCAATGTAAAAAATAAGTCGTCGTACAAATTTAAGCGCAGCTCGATTCGTCAAATTAAGTCGTAGTGTAAACTTCATCGTAGCGCCAAAGTAATGATGCAATTGAAGTTCAATGCTGATGATAGACGCGCATTTGACTTAGACGGGCAACATGCCTTCTGCTTCAGAATCTATGACGTCAAAAACAAGTCGACGTGCAAACTTCATCGTAGCACCAGAGTAATGATGCAAATGAAGTTCAATGCTGATGCTAGACGCGCATTTGACTTAGACGGGCAACATGCCTTCTGCTTCAGAATCTATGACGTCAGAAATAAGTCGACGTGCAAACTTCATCGTAGAGCCAAAATAATGATGCAAATGATGTACAATGATGATGCTAGACGCGCATTTGACTTAGACGGGCAACACGCCTTCTGCTTCAGAATCTATGACGCCAAAAATAAGTCGACGTGCAAACTTCATCGTAGCGCCAAAGTACTGATGCAAATGATGTTAAATGCTGATACTCGACGCGCATTTGACTTAGACGGGCAACATGCCTTCTGCTTCAGAATCTATGACGTCAGAAATAAGTCGACGTGCAAACTTCATCGTAGCGCCAAAGTAATGATGCAAATGATGTACAATGATGATGCTAGACGCGCATTTGACTTAGACGGGCAACACGCCTTCTGCTTCAGAATCTATGACGTCAAAAATAAGTCGACGTGCAAACTTCATCGTAGCGCCAAAGTAATGATGCAAATGATGTTAAATGCTGATACTAGACGCGCATTTGACTTAGACGGGCAACATGCCTTCTGCTTCAGAATCTATGACGTCAAAAATAAGTCGACGTGCAAACTTCATCGTAGCGCCAAAGTAATGATGCAAATGAAGTTCAATACTGATGAAAAACGCGCATTTAACTTGGCCCGGCAATGCGACTTCTGCTTCAGAATCTATGACGTCAAAAATAAGTCGACGTGCAAACTTCATCGTAACACCAGAGTAATGATGCAAATGAAATTCAATGCTGATGAAAGACGCGCATTTAACTTAGACGGGCAACAAGTCTTCTGCTTCAGAAGCTATGACGTCAAAAATAAGTCGATGTGCACACTTCATCGTAGCGTCAAAGTAATGATGCAAATGAAGTTCAATGCTGATGATAGACGCGCGTTTAACTTACTTAGTCCGGCAACGCGACTTCGGCTCCATAATCTGTGATGTCAAAACTAAGTCGACGTGCAAATTTCCTCGTAGCGCAAAAGTAACGGTGCAAACGGATTTCAAATTTAAAGCATAGTGAACGTTGGGCGAGCGAAGGCGGGCCGAAGGCCCGCCGAGCGAGCTAACGTTTAGAAATCCGAAGCTCTATCAAAATCTTCAAAATTCAGCTCAAACTAATTCACGGGCAACAGGTCTTCTGCTTCAGAATCATGACGTCAAAAATAAGTCGACGTTCAAACTTCGTCGTAGCGACAAAGATATGCTACAAATCAACTTCAATGAGGATGTCACAAGCGCATTTGAGTTAGGCCTTCTGCTTCAGAAGCTACGACGTGAAAAATAAGTCGACATGCAATTTTCGCCATAGCGACGAAGCAGTGATGCGAATCAACTTCAATGATGATGTCAGACGCGCATTTGTCTTAGACATGCAATATCGCTTATATCGCTTCTGGTTCAGAATCTATAACGTCAAAAATAAGCCATAAAGCATAGTGAACGTTATGCGAGCGAAAGTGGGCCGAAGGCCCTCCGAGCGAGCTAACGTTTAGAAATCCGAAGCTCTGTCAAAATCTTCAAAATTCAGCTCAAACTAATTCACGGGCAACAGGTCTTCTGCTTCAGAATCATCACGTCAAAAATAAGTCGACGTTCAAACTTCGTCGTAGCGACAAAGCAATGCTGCAAATCAACTTCAATGATGATGTCACAAGCGCATTTGAGTTAGGCAGGCCACATGCCTTCTGCTTCAGAAGCTACGACATGAAAAATAAGTCGACATGCAATCTTCGCCGTAGCGACAAAGCAGTGATGCGAATCAACTTCAATGATGATGTCAGACGCGCGTTTGTCTTAGACATGCAATATCGGTTATATCGCTTCTGGTTCAGAATCTATAACGTCAAAAATAAGCCATACAGCATAGTGAACGTTAGGCGAGCGAAGGCGGGCCGAAGGCCCGCCGAGCGAGCTAACGTTTAGAAATCCGAAGCTCTATCAAAATCTTCACACGGGCAACATGCCTTCTGCTTCAGAAGCTACGGCGTGAAAAATAAGTCGACGTGCAATCTTCACCGTAGCTCGATTCTGATGATGCAAATGAAGTTCACTCATGATGTCAGACGCGCATTTCTCTTATATATGCAGAATCGCTTCTGCTTCAGAATCGGCGACGTCAAAATTAAATCGACGTGCAAAATGCAGATGCACGAAACAGCAATGCTGATAGCAGGCGTACATTGGACGCAGAAAAAAATCTGAGAATGCGCAAAAATATAAGACTTACGTGAAAGCTCAAGTAAAAGCTGACACGCTAGAGCGAGGCGCGCGCGCAGCGCGCGCCGAGCTCTAGTCGTGCTTCATAAATTATTTTGAACATTATCAATCTTTATTCATAAATTATTTTAAACATTATCAATCTTTATTCGGTATAAATTAATAATTCAATTTAATTTCTTATAATATGTAGTGAAGGGCTGACGCAAGCAGATTTATATCACTGCGCAAAGAATTCACGGCCAACATTAGTGAACGTTGATTGTTGAGAACCTGAAATTCGTTTTTACTGAGGTATTATAAAAACGAGCGTTTGTAATCGATATCGATAGCTGTTGAATTGATGAAACGCCGCGCAATCGGTCATTGGTGCGTCATCCTCCATTAGCGCACCTGCCCTCATTTTGAGCGCGGCGTGTGCGGAGTTTCAAGTGTAAGAACATAAGACGATGGAGAAACTCGGATGGCAGGGGAATGAAAACGTCGCGCGGCGATAAATTGCCAACGACTGGGGAGATGGGATGCAAACAAATTCGACGCAAGGGTTGTTCTTGCGGTAAATGAGAGATGATCGGAACCTCTCGAATACCTGGCGTGAGTTTGGCGGAGAACGGGCGAAGTGAGCTATGAGTGTTACGCTCGTCTGATTTTTTCGCCTCGTTAAAAAAAGTAAGAAAAACTGGCCTCCACACTTTGAGTATAAGGGTTATATCGAACTACGAATGGGCGCTTCATATTGTTTGTGAACATCCTGCAATAGATCGCTTATTACACTTTTCATTTTCTTCCATCTTCAGCTTCAGCAGTCTCACAGTTCTGCACCTATCATGCCCTATCGTCCGTTACCATTCTTACCAAAAGATAAAATAACATATACCATATCATGTCCTATCATACCATCATACTACCATACTATACCATGACATGCGGGATACCCTAGATCATACATACTGTGGCTGATGTGTAGGCATTTTACGGTACCGTCTTACTGTAGACGCTTTGCAGCGCGCATTTCCTGTTTCCCATTGCGCTAGTACGAGCTAAGTACCTCAGTTTCTGCTGCGCTTCCTCAAAGTTTCGTGTGTAAAAGTAGGCAGTCTGGAATGTGGTGACCAGGCATTCCTGTTCAAAAACTCTGTCCGGATCAAAACGAAGAATGGTCGGGCGACCTTCGACAGCGTGCTGAAATTTATTTTGCTCTCTTAAATATTACGCCTTTTATGATTACTTTATAAAAATTACTATATTGGAAAATTATATATAAAGGAAAAGTTGTTTTAATTTTGAGTTTTATAACGTTTTTCCTTTTCTCCCATTTCTTTCTCATGGGAGGTTCGTCCTCCATCTCAGCTGGCAAATCAAATCCAGTCAATAGTGAATGCTTCAGAAACCATCTGGCATTTCGCTTTAATTCTTCAACTGTGCTTACTCTATTATACTCTGGTAAGTCGAACCGTCAGATATCGATTACCTGTAGCTCTCCAGCACTGCTGAGTAGGCCAGCGCCATAGACTTTATACTGTGGCATAGTTCCATTCGGCCCATTCTCCTTATCACATAGTACATCAACATGACTATCACATGAGAGGCCGAATTCAATCGAGAAGAAATACAACTGAAAGTAAGTTTATCATCTAGATTCTTTGACAGATACACCCCACTCCGAATCCAGATACCCAGACGGAAGATGCTGCCCCCAGCTCTTCCGCACGAGTACAAACGCATCCCATAAATGCCCGCCGGTTTTCGAAACACATCCTAGACAGCTGAATTCTCGCTTATTTATGCAAAGTTGTTCGATTTTAGCTCGATTTTTTATTCTAATTTATGTTCATTTGCATAAGCTGCATACGAATTCTGGTGTACTCGATGTCTTTCAAAAACCGGCCGGTATTTCGCTTTAACAGTTCCTGACAATGACTGTTTATCAACTATCAATAGTGTGAAGCCTTGCTTTATTTCATAGAATTACCGTTGCTAATTTCTTCAAATCTTCTTCGGAAGCGCCAAGTGAGGCTAGTCCAATCTCTTGACTGAACTGGGCAAAGTCTGGATCGGCAAATAATGCCATGTGGCCCATCAACTCGTGCACCGTGTCTCTAGAATAGGGTTTAGTTTAGCTCCGATAAAAGTAGAGGACGGCTTCACCATCATTCACGTGAGTATTAAAACGACGGTAATTGTCGGAGTCTCTTCTCTTTGTGTGCTATTTTGTTGCGCACAGAAGATCCGTGCCACACGGAAATGTTGGTGGAACCGGCCGGTGGCATATACAATCCTATGGAACTTTTTTCGATTCCTGTTCGTCCAGTGCCCCAACGTTTGATCACACAAAAACGTTTTCAAGGTTTGTATGCCAACAAATTCACAAACGTATGCACCTTAGCTCACATGCTAGCAACTAAAGAAGCCGTTCTTTTACCCTTATAGCAAATTCGCTACTTGGAAACTCGACAGTGTCAAAAATAAGAGTTTCCTTCAAAAATAAGTTTTCCTCCAACATAACTGCATTCTCATGCTGTGGATTTCACAAATATGTGGATTCCAAATTTACAAATTATTGATTAGTACTAACTAAGAAAACAACTTGTCACTCACGGTTCCGGCGTGTACATCGGGTTTGCGTGATGTCGTACGTACTGTGTGCAGAAGAATACTCTGAATGCGAGTCCTGCGAGGAAGTCCCTGGCTGAGAGATAACCAGCCACAGGCCGCACTCGAAAGCCAGTCTTAGCTGAAACGACCGATTTAAATTTAAAGTTTCAGGCTCACCTAAAAAGCTATGCTCAACTTTCTTGTGAGAAAATGTGGGTGGCTTATCCCTTGAACGTTGGGGGAGTCCCCATGACCTGTATTCTATCAACTGACCAGAGGCCAGTTCCAATAAAATTTGCCACTGGGGTAGGTTACATGCGCCTCCTCTTTAGCGTGCTCCCTCGGCTTTCTCTCGCAGCCTGTCAAAAGTAGAGGAAGCGATAGAGCATGCTAAGCAGGAGACGCCCGTAACATACCTCAGGGGTAAATTTTATTGGAACTGGCCTCAGAAAAAAAACGATTATTATATTTTTAACATTCACCTTGCAAAAAGATGCAAATATCTTCAAGTTGTGGTATGTTGGTCTCCGAATAACCGCAATAACGTTCCAGTTGATCGAAATTGTCCAGAAACTCTTGACAAGCGTATCTAAAAGAGAGAAACTCCTATCAGTGGCCTTATACACGAACAGTTCGAGCCTCCCCGGTTGGGAGAATTTGTCTCTGCGTGTCTCTGATTAGTGTGATCCTTCTGTTTCTCTCACCTCCTACTGGGAGGCTGGGCGCCTACTCCCGGCCTTGGTGCATACGGCCACAGGTGCTTTCGTTACTAACAGAGAATAAGACATGGTAACTAGCTGATAAGCCGACTCGGGGTTTGAGTAATTTCCTCTCCGATACGATATACTTACTTTTTGTGCAGCTGCCTCAGTTTCCTGTATATAACTCCCCAAGTTTTCACTTCACTTTCGGTGTATTCAATGCGTGGAATGGGTTGGCCTCTGGAATGAATAGACCAGTTCGCTCTCCTATCGCATTATGATTATGGCTTCCAAAGGCCATTTTCACCACTCAATTCCCCATGGGGGATCCTCCGTACTTTTCTCTGCGTGTCTCACATTAGAATGCTATTTCCTGTCCCCATGGAATATTTCTCCGAGGGAATGGGAGTGGTGAATATGACCTCAGGTTCTAAACGTTTATGGAAACGAACTATCTTTGTAAAGGTCTGAAGGCTAGTAGGATGCCTCGAAGGATGCATTGTTGTCCAAACTCGTCTTGCAAACAACTGCTATTTTTTCTGAGGCCGTATTCACCAACACTGAGGGAACCCTCCCTAGGCTCACGAGCGCTCTGAACCTCTTCTGTTCTCGCACTCTCTAAGCAATCTTTATCTCCCTGGGGAGGCCAGGGAGGGCTCCCTGCGTGTTGGTGAATACGGCCTCTAAGCTAGCTTACGAGAAAAGAAATGTAAACCAGACTGTTTGTATGTGAGGGCGACATCAGCGAATAGCATCCTCCTCTTTCTGTACTCTTGATCCTTGAACCCCTGAATTGAATATTTTTTATATTTCGTACGGGTTATAAGCTTACTGGGAAGTCTACATTGATGAATATTCCATTTTACTTACGATGGTTCATAAACTTACAGGGTGGTCTGCGTCCAGTCCAGCCCCATACATTATCACTCGTTTCGCGCAAATATCCAGATCATTTATGTGTTTCGGGAACCATACGGAGCCGGTTGTTGCATCTAAATCAATAGAGTTGGTTTTGTTGTTTAATTCAAAAGATCGTTCAACACCTTACCGATCTATGAAGAAAAAAAGCGAAATGCCGATCGGTTTTTGAAATACATCGAGTACACCAGCATTCTTACGCAGCTTATGCAAATAAACATAAATTATAATAAAAAATCGAGCTAAATTCGAGCAAATTTGCATAAATACGTAAGAACTCAGTGATGCGTTTCAAAAACCGGCAGGTGTTTCGCTTTAAGAAACGACTCTTATACCATTCGACCCCGGTTCAATCCATTTCTCATTGCTCGTGTGCTGCGGACGGATGTTGAAAGACACCTCGTGAACCTGAAGTATTTTTCAGTTTTCATTAAAAAAAATTGTGGTCATGGTCAGCATTTGTACAAGTTGGGGCCAGCTACCAAAGTTCTTCTACCCACCTAGTACCAAGCCCAGTACGAAATGTTGTAGCTTTGTAAGGGTTACCGCCAGAATCAAACACTGAGAGCCTAATCGCTAGTAACTTGGCTTACACAATTATGTTTTGTCTTTCAAATGATATTTTTTTCAGATGGCAAGTTGAATTCATTTGGTAATAGATGACAAGTTCAATATGAGAACAACCAAAGAAAAGGGAGGAGAACCTGTGGCCGTATTCACGAACACGGAGGGAGCCCTCCCTGGCTTCCCCAGGGAGGTAAAGAGTGGGTAGTGAGTAGAGGGTGCGAGAGCAGAAGAGATTCAGAGCGCTCGTGAGACTAGGGAGGGCTCACTGTGTGTTGGTGAATACGGCCTCAGTAAACCAAGCACCGCTGGTTCAGTAAGTTAGGGAATTTTTACAAATACACCTTGTCCTTTGAATTACCCACGTCTAGTCCATTGTCCTTCAGTATTTCCATCACTCCATCGCTGTTCGATCCGTATTCTAATTCCAGCTCAAACAAAGTGTCCAGCGTGTCCGAATTCTCTTTTGAGTCCCGAGTTTCCATGTGTTTCACATTGATATCCTTCTAAAATAATTTTGCAAGATCGCCACACTGCGCTGGGCATTTTTTAGGTATGAATAAGTTGATACAGTATACAGTATGATATTTTTCCTATATTTTCCCCTCCGCAGGGGTGTGCTGAAAAATATAAAGCCGTATGCGCACGAGCCGGTTTAAAACGTATGTTGTAAAACTGCATTCCCATATGTGATGTGCAAATGAATATAATTAGACTAAAATGGAGCAGTACCGCGCATTTATTTGCACACATTACATTTGCGTTTTTAAAGGGAGAGGCTCATGAGAAAAAAGTTTTCCTCAATTTACTTGCACAGAATGTCCGGAATTTCAGAAATATTACTGTGAAAACCGCATTTCTTTGCACCTAGAACTCATGGAGTTATTTCCTGGCAAACAGTTCGACCACGTACCGTAGTCAGAAGCGTTTTTAGGTTTATATCCATCCATTAGCATTCTTTCTCTTCATAATAATGGTTAAACGAATAAAGATCCTTCCTACGATTATAAAAAGGAGCTTCCAGTACTAGTACTGTAATGCCCTAAAAGCGCAAAAATTTGTTCTGACTACGGTACCTGGCCGAACAGTTTGCCGGGGAATAACTCTGTGTGAAAACCGCATTTCTAGGCGCAAAGAAATGCGGTTTTCACAGTAATATTTCTGAAATTCCGGACATTCCGCTCAAGTAAACTGAGGGAAATTTTTTTCTCGTGGGCCTCTCCCTTTAAACCATGTGTTATACCGCTTTAAATCAACCAACCGGCATCTTTGCAAGCATCTCGGCAATTTCCTTTGGCTGTCTGCCGCTCTTCACAATAACCGTAAGAACTGGCTGTCCCTCGTCGTCTTCTCGGATAGAAAGTTCCCTCTGAAGAGAAATTAATTCATGAATTTGTTTTCCGTTGACATGCTTTTAGAGATTTTTATATCTATTATTACTATCTAGTAAATTTTATTAATACTTTTCAAAGACACGTTTCTTGGCTGGTTTACCCGAAGACATGTTTGATGGCCGGAAGTAGCCTCCAAAGTCTACCGTCGGATGTGGGGACAAAATATAGCATTCTTCATGAGAGTCGCAGTGAAAAAGAAGTTTCCCCTCGGTGATTCAGTGGTGAAGGTACCGTATGTGAAGGTCTACAGTTATATTTCTACATATTTCTACAGGACAAGGGTTCGTACTCTTTGTCAGGACAAGATCAGGACATGAACAAACAATAATACGTCTCGATGGAGATTTGCGTCCTATTCCTATGGAGGGAATATTTCCCCGTGGGAATCGTGGGAATTACCCTAAGCGTCCTTATGTCTTCCTCCGGAACAAAGGGAATCCCCAGACTTCCACTTCTACGGAAACGACGTTTGAAGTCTTCCAGGTGATTCAGTGATCTAAATTCTTGGTATTTACACAATCTTACAAAAATTAATAAATCCTTATAAGTCTTTTATTATCTTTATCATCTTATAGCTATGAATACTGGTCCAAATATGCAAATGTGGTTTCGATTACCTGTGTAACTTGCATTTATGTTTACACTTAGCCTGCAACTTTCTATTATTAACTATAGAATTAACTCACGTCGTTGCCGTCAGTGTCCTGTGTGTATTAGTGTTCTTCTTCTGCTGTCCGTAATACGAAAATTTCATTGCAGACGCCATTTTACAGACAAGATTCAATATTTGTGCGCTGCGTCCTAATAGAAAGACAATGAAAATTAAACAATAATTTGCACATGTACAATAAACGCCATGCACGGCAACTTAGAATTTTGCTGTTGACGCGAAAAGAGCTTCCGTGCGTGCCACCAACTCAGGGTGAGCCGTATGCACGCCAGACATACGAGAGCGTGGCAATAACAACCGTGGCACAGTTCGGCGCACGACCGGCGCACATATATTCTAAAGAACTAGGCAAGAAATGGGTGAAAGATGATAGAGGCAAACGACAAAGTTTCTTCAAATGAAGGTTAAATCCCGCGTGCACCAAATTATGAGGGTTATGATGGTAGCCACACATGTGCTAATTGTTCTCACGGTTGCCTGAGAACTCGGAAAAAATATTTATTTAAGAAACACATGAGTGAAAAAAACAAATATACACTATGGATACACAAAACATATATGGGATTCCCAACTGCGTGGGTAAAATGGCTATTCCTTATTCACCAAAATGATGTATGTACATTTACCCATTCTGAGGGGCGTTGTTCTAAATTAGACCACTCCCAATTTAGAAGGAATACATACAGGAAATTGGCATTGTAGGTGGAAGGAGCCTATGGTAATGTATTATATATTAGGTGTGGATAAATAGATGGAGATCAGATTTCCAATTATAACCTCGATGAACAATGAATGACGAGATTTTGAGGAGAGAGAAAGAGAGGTGAAGAGAGAGAGAGGGGGGAGAGAAGAAGGAGAAAATAGAGAGAGAGAGAGAGAGAGAGAGAGAGGAAAAATGGAGGAAGTTGTGAGAGAAAGAGGAAGAGGAGGAGAGAGAGTTATAAGAAAAAAAATGGGCATCTTGTTCAGAATTTATTTCTACGTGCTCTTCCATACTGCATTGCATAACCCATTGATATCATAAATTTAGGTTATGTTGTTTTGTTGGAGAAGCTGAAAATGTAATTTCTAACGTGTGACTGACGATATGTAATAGAAAAAAAAATTACAGGACGAGATGTAATAGTATACTAGAACTAGACAAATAACAAAAATAATTTTGTACGTCTGTAGTGTCTGTTGTGTGTCCACATAAGGATATGTAGACGTGAAATATATAATACAGTATAATAAAATAATATTGTACTCGTTGAGAAAATTTCTCAACGTTGGCCTGGAAACAGTGAAATGCGGAAATAGAAATGTACTCGCAAAAACCAGTGGGAAAGCGTTTTATTCGCTCAGTTTGAGAAAATTAAAAAAATAAAGTGAAACATTTCCAAAAAAAAGGAAAACTTTCATGTGCGGCTGCGATGGATCGTGATGTGCAACTTCTATTGAAGTCTGTACATTTCGGTATAACAAGCAGTTCTTGAAACCTATATTGGACACCTGAATTCGCATATATACTATGCTACTGGAATAATTAGAATAAGGTATTTGCGTGCACTAAGTGGAAATACACCGTTCATAGTACGTTTCAAAAACCGGCTTTTATTCCGCTTTAACGTTTGTCGAGACAAGACGAAGGCATGAAGGCCTTCACGATGTTTTCAGGCCACATGCACCATATCCAAAAAAAAAGCTGGGTGAACGTGTTCGACGGAGGATGAGCCAGAACGCAGCCGCTCAATCGTGTTGCGCGACGCGCTTTATCACGCCGACGCTACCCCAAGCTTCTCTCTTGAGATTGAGACAGTGAGATTTTCCACTCGTATATATCTTACAGTACTAATAATAAAAGCAGCTTTATGCAGGCGGCATTTACAGTAGGTCTGAAATAAGGTTGCTATGGTTTTAACAACACGTGTTGATGCTAGCGGGTTTTCTCTTCAGCTCACTCGCCGTAGAAATAGTTGCTACTTATGGATCATCCGATTTCCGCATTTTTGGAATTTCTCAGAGAAATCTGTTCCTTTTAGAGTACTTCAAAGAATTAATGGACTCCTTGCTTCCTTGCAATTAAAAAGTTGGTTTCTATTTTGGTCTCATTCTGTAGTCTACACCCTTCACTACAATTCTTATCTGAATTTCTTTAATAAACACGCTTCACTGTATAGAAAGGCGATAACAAAACACTGACAATCATTCATGTTTACTGATTATATTCTTCTTTATATAAAGCGGAATGCTTCACGTGTGGCTTCTGCTTCTCTGTTTTTGTTTTCTTCGTCTCCTCATCAGAGGCGAACCTTTGTGATTTTTAATAATCAAGAAATACATGACAACACTCTCAGTAACATTCTATTTTGTGCCCGTTTCCAGCCTTAGTGATATAAGGACATGCGGTTTGTGAAGCGCATGTTGCACAAGTGTGTATTGTTTGTGTGTAAATTGTTGTCTAATGCTGTGTTTTATTCATTTTGACACATCCAATAACTGTCCCACATACTTTTCACAAACCGCGTGCTATATCGCTTTAAAAAGAAACATGGTGTCTCAGGGCAGCCTTATCTGACGAACGCGTTATTTTCGTGTAGTAAACCATATATCCCTTTAGAAGTGTTATATGGGTTTGATCGGACCTATATTCGCTGCTGTCGTCGTTCTTTCCATAATTTACTGGAGGAAAATTACTACTTGGATACGATACAGATACAGATTGAGTTATTATGTTGGGCAGTTCCCGGGACCTTATTCTATTCCCATTCTGGGAACGGCATGGCAGTTCAAGTGGGAAATAACCAGTAAGTTGTTGGGACAAATTTCTTATCAATGATTCTCGATTGGCATGTGTGTGTATGTTTGTGTGTGTGTGCGTGTGTGCGTATGTTGCGTGTGCGTGTGTATGTGTGTGTTTGCGGTTGGTTCATTATTCATGATTACTGCGTGTACGGTGTCTGCGATGTATGTTGCCAAATTCTTGCCATTTCGATTAATTAAAATTGCCGCGATTATTTGGCAAAATCACCACGCCCGGCTAGGTTTGCATGTTTTCGCCGCTAGAAACTTCCGCACGATCTTCTTCCCCAGTCTATAACATTGGCATGTCAACCCGGAGAAGGCACCCTCATATTCTTTTTGTATACATATCTTCCTTCAGAATTCACTGAGCAATTGACTGGCTGGGGTCAATATTATGCAAAAGAGGGATACGGTGCATGTAGGATTTGGATTGGACCGCAACCTCTCGTGATTACTGTAAGACCTGAGTGGGCAAAGGTGAGCTTTTGGACTTGTCATACTGTAGGTCATGGTCCATGCTGATATACAGTAGTGATCAACATGATGCCCGCCCAAATTATGGCTTTCGACTTTCGACCCCACACTAATGACTCTGAGCCGACTTTGACAGTACACATACATAACACTGAATTCAAAATTTTCATAGGGTTTATGCTCACGGATCATGCTTAAAGCGAAATGCCCGCCGGTTTTTGAAACACATCGTGGACAGCTGAATTCGTACGTATTTATGCAATGATCATTTGCTCGAATCTCGATTTTTTATTCTAATTTATGTTCATTTGCATAAGATGCATAAGACTGCTGGTGTACTCGACGCATTTCAAAAACCGGCCGGTATTTCGCTTTAAAGGCGCATTTAAGATGGGAAAAGGTTGAAGAATTCCGGAAAAAGTTGGTTTAAGTTGGACGGAAAAACATGCAGAAAAATCAAAATCTACCGTATTGGAATCGTTGTGGGATATTAATTTTAACACTGCCGGATCCAAGAATGGATCGCCCGTTCGAAGTTGACGCCGACGGTTGGGGCTATATAGCGGAACAACAGCGCTTTTCCATTACGGTGCATGAACTTTTCCAGTAAGTAAAATTTACGTTTCCGATGTCCATCTTGAACCAAACTTTTCCGGAATTCTTCAAACTTTTCCCAACTCGAACGCGCCTTAAGGGTTCAGCCATCTAATTATGTATTTAGGAAGTGCTGGAAAGTAACGAAGTGATTACAAAAGGCCCTGAATATGATGCTCTTCTTCCATGGCTTGGCACCGGACTTCTCATTTCTACAGGAAATAAGGTTGGCATTTTGGAGATGATAAAAATAAATGCGAAAAATTATTTCATTATTGCACCATCAATGAATGGAACCTAATTGTATGTAATACATGGAAATACAATTACAGTTGTACAGCATTGTTTGCAAAACCACATGCCATTCCCTTTTAAATTCAAGTGTTCTTCAGTGGCGCTCTCGTCGTAAGCTGCTCACCCCGGCCTTTCATTTCAATGTTCTCAATGAGTTCCTTCTTGTCCATGATGACCAGTCTAAGGTAATTAGTATTATTTATTTATTTACTTATTTTAATACAATAATATTTTTATCCAGTCGAGCCATTAAAATAATTCCAAAAAGCCCATTTGCGTTGTTTAAAACTGATTTTCCCCAACAGGGAACATATTAACTCTTTATTCAATACATAAAAGCATAACACACAAACAGTGTCGATGAAAAAAAAAACACACCCACAGGCTAGGCGCCATGCTCGGGAGAGGCTAGTCACGCGGTGCGATAAACGAGCTGACGATTTTATCCGTTAGTAGGATACGTAATGTTTTCTTTGCTAGCTGAATAAATTCAGTAAACGATTAATGTTGCAGATCTTTTTGGACGAAATTGAGCGATTCGCAGATTCAAAAGAAGAATTTGACATCTTTCCCTATGTGAAACGGTGCGCTTTGGATATCATTTGTGGTAAGAAAACTATATAAATATATATTTAGAAGTTTCAAAGAATTCTTCATGAGCCTGATCCTTTCATCCGAAACGATAATTCCATTCAGAAACTGCGATGGGTGCTTCCGTATCCGCTCAGACCAACCATTCACATCCCTATGTACAATCCGTACAACGACTGAATGAATTGACATTTACAAGCCAGAGACTGCCATGGCTACAGATCAAGGTGAGAGCTCTTGTCTGTTTTTTTTATTATTTTTTTTTGTTTTAAAATTTAAAAATTAAAATTCTTTTACGCTTCAAGAACGTGCACCTTTATCCAAGGGCGAAAATACAGATTCAATGTTTGCTTATGACATGTTCCGCAGAGGTCCTGAGCAGTAGGCGACGAGTTCCAGATTACAAATTCGGGCTATTTTGCTTTGTTACTCTGCCGGCTATTTTTTCTATTTTATGCCTCCAATTTCTAACATTGAAATTGTACTTTGAACTCCATTGAATCAAGGTGCACGCTGTTGAGGCGTAAAAGATTTATAAAAAAAATTGTATTCCAATAAATAATATATAATTATCTAATGTCAGCCGATCTGGTATGCGTGTGGATACGGATCTGAGTGGGATCGACATTTGGACGGAGTTCTTAATTTCACGAAAACAGTGAGTTTTATTTTTATTTTTTATTATTTATTACCTGTTTTCGAAATTTTGCATATGTTGTGCATTTCTTATGTATCCTAGGCAATTTTTGGTGCCCGTCCGAAGCTTCCGGCACCAAATTTACATAGGATATGCGCATCATATGCAAATTTCCCAAAGTAGGTACAATACTCCAGCACGTCCAGATCAATGAGCTTCTCGACGAACTGAAAGAATATAGGGATGTGAGGAACGTATGTAATTTACAACCAAATTTCTTTAATTAGGTTATTGCTGAACGAATGGCGGACGCTGATTTGAATGGCGAAAATTCAAGCGAACCGAGGAAAAAGGTGGGAGAGGGAAGAAGGAATTGTTCTTATGTCTTCTCGCCCAAAAATAGGATGCTGATAGCTTTTCAAGTGTTGATTTTTCTTTATATGTTTCTACTCTAGCAGTAAATATCCTGTGCGTGTGGGCATGCTGCATGCAGTACTAATGTGCATAACAATGTGAAATTCGGCGTGGAGAAACGGCCCGGCGTAAGGGTGCTGGCGTGCAAGGTTGCGCGCCGAATCCACGCGGTTTGCATGCCAGGTATTGTCAGTGAGATATGTCAATAATGGTGATAATTGCGTACAAAGCGGTTTTTGAGGCTTTCCTCGATCTACTTTTGGAATTGCACCAGAAGGGAGAGCTAACAGAAGAAGATATTCGAGAAGAGGTGGACACGTTCATGTTCGAGGGTAAGAGAGAGCGAGAGAGAGAGTGATGAAGAATGAGAGAGATAGAGAGAGATAGAGAGAGAGTGGTGAAGAGAGGGAGAGATAGAGGGCGAGAGAAAGGGAGAGAGATGGAGAGAGAGGGAGAGAGAGAGGGAGAGAGAGAGGGAGAGAGTCAGAGGGAGAGAGTCAGAGGGAGAGAGAGAAAGTGCGCTGGCACGATAAAGTCTCAGATGGGAAATATTTTTTAATAATCTTCAGGCCATGACACCACATCGGCCTCTATGGGCTGGACCCTCTGGTGCATGGCCCATCACCAAGAAAGTCAGAAGAGAGTGTGCGAGGAGGTGGACAAAGTCTTTGGTGAACATTTTTTCTTCCTATTTTCCTTGATGCGGTCAATTAGGTAATTAGGTCAATGCAATTAGACCGCTTGACTAAATACAAACTCATACCATGATGAGGCCTCTAACCTCTAATTCCGAGTATATTGAGTTTCCTTTTATCACAAAAGTGGTTAGACACATTTATTTCCGACGTTTCGGCTTCTGGGAGTAAATTACCTACAAAATAGAACACATCGCGCGACTACGCTACCGCGAAGGGGTCCCTGCAGTCCGCTTTGGTCTACCGAAGTAGTGCGCTCCAGACAATAGGCTATCTTTGATTACGGAATGGGTGGCCAGCCCTGATCCAAGAAACCTTCCCACCGTTTTTGGTACCGTTTTTACCACCCGGTCGGTGCACCCAGCCGCGGGAATTGAACCCCGGTCGTGTGTGTGGTGAGTAACAGCGCTAGCCATTACACCACCGGCTGGTTCACGTGTATATACGGATAAATTCATGTGTATATACGGATAAATCTAAAAGCATTACAAAGTACAGCGAAAACTCATATCACATGAAGTAAATCAAGCAACAATTATCAAAATAACCGTTTAGGAAAGAGTGACCGTGACTGCACTACAGAAGATTTGAAACAATTAAAGTACCTGGAGAAAGTGATAAAGGTAAGTGGTATTTTATTTACGGAAATGTCTACGGCCTCCAAATTATTATTAAATCATATTATTATTATTAAAACCTAAATATATTTCTACAACTTTATTAAATTTTTATTTTAAATATATTTCTACAATTTTTCAGGAAAGCCTCCGCCTTCGACCGTCGGTCCCTATGATGACGCGGAGAGCCGAGAGGGATATTGAAATCAGTAAGTGGATCGATATAGGCAGTTCAAAACTTCAATTCCCCATACTTCCCGGGCGCTCGTCTCTAATACAATCGCCCCGAGTTCGATTCCGGCCCGTAACAACTTTGAAACCAAAACCCAATGAGGGAATCATGGGCGATCCCTCCTGGCCCTAGCCCGAAGACGTCGAGAAATTGGTCGTCTGGAAGTCGTCGCCTACGGCTCAGGACCTCTGCGACCAAATCATAAGCTTTGAACAATGTAGTGAACTTCCCTTGAAAAAGGAGCACGCTCTTGAGCCTGAAATATTTATTATTGTTATTAGCTTATCAGTCGGAGAGCAGAGGTCGCAAGCCTTAGATGCCAGATGATAACGGATTTAGAAGTTACGAACTATTCTAATCATTTCGCAAAAAAAGCTTCTTATTACTATGATCTTATGATCTACGGGTGTTTCATACCTTCTCTATATCTTTGCTATTTCTAGACGGTACCATAGTACCCGAAGGCGCCACAATAGTAATCGCACCATCGATGATACATACCAATCCTCAGGTAAGGATGACCACCGTTTCTTACCGTAGGTAGTGCTTAGCGTAGTCCGCTATGTTACTATGGTAGGATAGGTTTTTTTACCGTTGCTTATATAATTCATCAAAACTCTGCCGCAGTTTGGGTTGTAATAGAACTCTGTGGGTAACGCATACTTGTAAAGCTTATGCTTAGGCGTAGGCTTATGCTTAGGCTTAGGGTCTGAGCGACGTCATGAGACTTTCTGTTTCTGGTTGCTCGATTTGTCGTTGACTAATTAATAGTTCTGTTTCTTTCCGAATATTCAATCAACCTATATTTTATTTAGGCTTAAGCTTAGGCTTAGGCTTAGGCTTAGGGCCGTTTCTTTCCGAATATTCAATCAACCTATATTTCTTATTTAGGTCTACGACAACCCGTTCGACTTTGATCCAGAAAGGTTTAACGAAGAAGAAACGGCGAAACGACATCCCTACGCGTATATTCCATTCAGCGCCGGGCCAAGGAACTGCATCGGTGGGTCTTATTTCCTATTGTTAGAAGTATCAATGCATGACATTGCTTTTTGCTAACTTTATAAGAACTCATCAAAGTATCGCTTCATTAGAAAAGGATGAAAAATGGATAAACAATCAGGCCTCCTCTGATATGTTTGTGTAGAAACGTAGACGGAAGAGTTCTGTATGAGGAAAGTGGCATGCTTACAAAATTGTGGCACTGGGCAGGATCCGAACCCGGGCCGCTTGGTTTAGAGACGAGAACTTTTACCACTGAACCACGCCAAAAGAGACGAATTGATAGCGGACAGTAATCGTCAAAAATTCATCGTTTGATCAATTTTTGACACCTTTGGATAACACCATGCGATCACCTTGGGGTGCGTAGTTAAAGTCACGAACTGTCACTAGATGCCGAGGGTTGTCGCTAATTGCAAGTGTCACCAATTGTCGCGAAATGTCACATTGTTTCGGTTCAGGTCAAAAGTTCGCGCTAATGGAGGAGAAAACCGTTCTCTCATGGTTCTTCCGTCGGTATTCCATAACTGCAAGGATTCCCTTTGCTGAAAACACTCCATGTCCGGAGGTGATCCTCAAACCAAGCATTGGTTTCCCAGTACAAATTGAAAGACGAGTTTAAAGCGAGGTAACACCCGGTTGTTGAAACTTAGCGTCGACATCTGCGTTGCTGTATTTATGCCAAGTCTGCTCTAATTGAGGTATATTTTTATTCTAATAATACTCGTTTACGTGTGATGCTTGGGAATTCAGTTGTTAAATACGGTTCCAAAACCGGCTGTTATCCTGCTTTATTAGCGGCTTGGCTAATATGGATTTAGACGCTAGACGAATTAAATATAACATTTTTTTAATATATTGATGTGTGATTTAGTGACTAGCAAAATACTAGCGTGAGGTGTCTAAACGGGGTTTACATAATCTAACAAGTATCTGTCCTTATGTATCCATGTTTATCGCGTTACTGTGCTCTTTTACCTACATATACATACATTCTTCGTTGGTGTGTAATTTTTATAAATGTTTTATGTATGATTAAAACTTCAATTATAGCTGTCAATAGTGGAATGATAATGTTAAGATGTATTGTAGTAATGAATAAATAATATGCTCAACACAATTTTACATCAGACATTGTCACTGACATTCTTATATTTCATGGTTGTGAAAATTGGTGCAGTCTTCTTGGTATCTTCTTGGTACAACCAATTCTTGAAAAGAATTTCAGGAGAGGAGAAGTCAATTTATTGAAAGCAAGTGACAAAAATAGTTTGATAACGCTTCTGCTTCATAAGGAATGTCAATGTAAGCTCGTCCTGCTCACCTTTAGGGCGTTCAAGATAATTCATTTCCAGAACAGAAGTTATGTGGAAGATGGAAGATATAGCTAACATATTTTTTTTCTGCTCACTTTCTTCTACCGAAATACTGGCGTTGTAGCGACCCAATAACTATAAATTGAATAATCAGACATTTATTTATTTTGTATAATATATGTACATTTTTATAAAATATTTACATTGCGCCACAGCTCCTCCTCCTTTCCTTCTTGTGGGTAAGTTCTTGTGGTTTACTCGGGACAGACTGATCGGGGGTTCGGATCCCCTTGGCGGCAGAATATTCGAGGAGCTGGAAAGCGCAAAACATTCCCCATAGTGCAAGAATCACGTTGTAGAGGATAAAGAAGATCATTCACTTTGGGTATATTCTAAAATTTAAATCTGTATTTATCTGAGGCTCAGGACCACATAAATGAAAGATTATAACTTTTATGTGAGCCCTATCAGACAAATATTTCTTTGCCAAAATACATAGCGGGGGAATCAGTTATACCGTGGATAACCAAAAATATTTATTTATTAAATACACAAAATCAAAAAGGTGTGCATCCGAGGATGAAAATTAAAACGAACATAGAAACAGATGACATGTGAATATGCGATATGCCTTCATTTGTGTAACTCAAGAAAAGTTATGCAATATATACAAAAAGGAGCAAATTGAAACTGTGGCCGAAAGAAAGCCAAATCGAAATTCCAAAAAAGTCTACCCAATAAAATCATTCACGTATCATCCGGGTGAATTTATTAGTGAGAAAACCGATATTGAATGCGATTTAGCGCATATTGACGATTACTATTTGTCTTAGTTTTTTTGGGGAATTTTTTTTTATTTTAGAAAAATTGTTCTTATTATATTTTTATTTAAATTTAATTACAAATACAGTATGCTGCTTCGAAGTCACTAATTCGTTCTGGGGCTTTCAAGTATGGTGAAATTTTTACAGTATTTTGGAACCACACGAGAATATTTTTTAATTTTTGGTATTATATATGCAATTTTCGTGCAGAAGTACGGTAGTATTGACAGAATCACACCGAATTTTTGGGATACTTGGAAACCCCATTCAGTAGAAGGAATTAGCATACCATCACGAGTTCTCAACATATACTGTACTTTATTTACGTAGGCTTTAGGAATGAAGATCAAAACATACCTGTAAACTTGAAGGTTCCATCATTTTCCTTGGCCGGTTTATTCCTGACGGTCGCGTTTATGAACGGATGAATTACAAATAGAGTGAATATAGTAAATAGAATATTATAAGCGACAAATAACCACATGTCCCTGAAAAATCATCATTATTATTTATAAAATACAATACAAAAGAAGGATGTAAACGCAAGAGTTAGTAGAATAACCAGGTATTACAGGATAAGTATAAAGAAGAATAGGTAATTGTAAAAATTATTTGTATCAAGCTAGTTGTGGCTGGTCAGAAAATGGTACCAATGAGTACCCCAAGACTAAACAATTCGGACTTAAAGCGAAATACCGCCCGTTTTTCGAAGCGCATCGTGGAAAACTGAATTATTATGTATTTATGCTAAGTTGCTCAAATTCAGCTCGATTTTTATTCTAATTTATGTTCATTTGCATGCGATGCATAAGAAGGCTGGTCTACTCGATACGTTTCAAAAAAGGTATTTCGCTTTAATACACAAAAAAAGGAAAAGAATAGTGCCTTTCAAAATTCTAAGTAAAGCACACATGGTTATTTTATTCATATTTTAAATTAATTAATTAATTAAATAAATTTACTAGTTAGATAATTAGTTAAATTAATAAATAAAGTTTAGAAGTAAAAAATGTTACCGTAACACTTTGATCAGCCTGAATAAACTTTACTTATTGCTTGATTTGTAACTTTCAAAGTCCAATAGCTAGTCTAGCAAAGCAACTATAGTTGTCGTTTCTGTACAATTTTGAACCACGTCAGCCTTTCTGATGTGGA
Source organism: Pelodera strongyloides (assembly GCA_036852015.1). Lineage (NCBI taxonomy): Eukaryota > Metazoa > Nematoda > Chromadorea > Rhabditida > Rhabditidae > Pelodera > Pelodera strongyloides. Next base: position 82,701 of record JAANDG010000079.1, read on the forward strand.
CAAAAAGATTAAAAAAGAATTTTACTTAAAACTGTAAAATACCGCGTGAAATTAAAATAAATAAGCTTAGTGACTTGCAATTACTAATAGTATTATTATTGAATGATTTAATTATAAATAATTCTTTTGTCTGATTGTATGGATAAACCAAGGAAATTTACAACTATTAACCCATAACTGACCATAAGTTAGGCAATCTTTTTACCTTACAGAAAATTTAAAACTCCCTGCTGAGGACATCGGAGGGAACCCCGGAGGTCAAGTTTACAAGGAAACACAAAAAAAAGGAACATTGTCCAGTAATTAAATCTTAATTTTAAAAAAATAGTATACAGTGTTAGCCATAAATAAAAAAAAGTTTCCAATGATTTTTCGCCGGAAATTTTGAAAAATATGAAAAGGGTTAAAATATGAAATAGGCAAGGTTTGGTCAGTGTTCCCTCACATGATGTGTACAAACAGAAGAAGGTATGAATCAGAATATCGCGCGCTGGTATGTTAGACTGTGTTAGACTACGTACACCTATCTCCCTCTCTCCCTTTCTCTCCCTCTCTCCCTTTATCCCCCTCTCTCTCCCTCTCTCTTTCTCTCTTTGAAAAGACTTGTTGTAAAGTCTTGTAAAGTACATAGATGACTAAAAAATCTTCACAATAGCAAACACCTTCTACGTAAGCAATGTGTTACGTTATCTAAATTGATCTTCGCATCTTTGAACTGTTTGCGCTAAGGATAAAATGAAAACCCTAGCTTCCAATTATGGGAGAAGTTTGATACAGTAGTAGTTGAGCATATGATACGCATAAGTGAAAAATAATCACCAATGTACGACATGCAATACAGTAAATGTTTAAATGTTCAAATGTTTATTAGACTCTTAGAAATAGTATGAAATACAGTATAAATGTACAGTATAAAAAAGCACAGTATACAGTATAAAAGTACAGTATTGTATAAAAAAGAGTACGTTATAAAATATGTGTATAACATATGTGCCATCTTATGAGAACTCCGCAAGTTTACTGGCCCGCTTGTATGCCCCCACCTTTTAAACTACTCCCGTTGATTTATAACTATGTACAAGTGAACGGCGCTGTACACTATAAAAAACAGGTGTTTATTATCTTTGCAAAGACTTCGATCTATTTACACTATACGCAAGGAATGTTATTGTGTATAGAGATGAGCACTAATGGTACCGCTAACAATGAGAGTAATACTATGGACTTTGTTATATTTTTCGAGGTATTTTGTTTGTAAATAAGAAAGTCTCGTTTTGTGACTGAGGAATAGGAAAGCGCAGCGACTTAGAAATAGGACAACCAAAAAAGGTGTTCATTATAAGAAAATATAACTTGAAAAACTTCAGACTACAGCATTACAGCAACTCACAGTAGCTCAAACAATTACAGTATTTTCAGAATCTCAGAGGCCGTATTCAAGGGAGCCCTCCCTAGGCTTACGGGCGCTCTGAATCTCTTCTGCTCTCGCGCTCCCTACGCACCCTTTAGCTCCCTGGGGAGGCCAGCGAGGGCTCCCTACGTGTTGGTGAATACGGCCTCAGAATTAGGTGTAATGTCTAACAATGCGAGTAGAGTAGTCATTTACTATGTTCTCGGAAGCACGCGGCCGCCTCGCTAAATCAACAGTTCCAGCATTGTAATGCCTTAATAAATGGAAGCGAAGTTGACAATTCAAAGGAGATAAGGAATTATGTTGCAAAGTTCTTGAATGTATCATTAAAGGAGGAGGTTCACGAGATCTAAGTGTGCAATTTCTTTCTTTTTATCGAAAGATGGTATTAGCTTCCAACAAACATACCGTATGAAGCACAAGCCTTTAATTAGAAAGAATAAAACAATATAAAGCTTTGAATTCAATCTAAATTCTTTATCGTAGTGTGTCTCCCGAGGGTATCTGGCTATATGGACAGAAACCCTCAAGACACTCACTAAGAAAATAAGGGGTACAACTGATAGTGAGATACCCTCTGGACTCACATAAATAGAGCCAGATGACCGCGGGACACAAAGACTACGATAAAGAATTTAGATTGAATTCAAAGCTTTATATTGTTTTATTCCTTCTAATTAAAAGCTTCTGCTTCATACGGTATGTTTATTGGAAGCTAATACCAACTTTCGATAAAAAGAAAGAAATTGCACACTTAGATCTCGTGAACCTTTTTCTCGTGGGCCTCTCCTTTAAAGGAGGAGGCGCACGAGATCTAAGTGTACGATTTATTCCTTCTTATCGATGGATGACGGCATTTGCTTCCAAGAAAGATGCCTTACGAAGCAAAAGCTTTTAATTAGAAGGAATAAATCAGAATAATGCTCAAAATTTTATCTAAATTCTTGACCGTAGCCTTTGTAATTGTGTGTGTCCCGAGGGTTCTGGGTAGGAAAATAAGATAAATATAGCAGATACCCTCGGGACACATACAATAAGAGCCAGATACCCTCGGGACACAAAGGTTACGGTCAAGAATTTAGATAAAATCCTGAGCCTTATACGGATTTATTCCTTCTAATTAAAAGTTTTTGCTTCGTAAGGCATGTTTATTGGAAGCAAATGCCGTCATCTATCGATAATAATAAAGAAATGGTACACTTTGATCTCGTGCGCCTCCTCCTTTAAAGGGAGAGGCACACGAGAAAAAGGTTTACTTGCACAGAATGTCCGGAATTTTAGAAATATTACTGTGAAAACCGCATCAATTTTGCGCTTTTAGGGCATTACAATATTGGAAACGCCTTGTTATAATCGTAGGAATGACCTTCATTCGTTTAACCATTATTATGAAGAGAAAGAATGCTAATGGATGGATTTAAACCGTAAAAACGTTTCTGTCTACGGTATCTGGCCGAACTGTTTGCCGGGGAATAACTCTGTGAGTTCTAGGTGCAAAGAAATGCGGTTTTCACAGTAACATTTCCGAAATTCCGGACATTCTGTGCAAGTAAATTGAAGAAAAGTTTTTTCTCGTGGGCCTCTCCCTTTACACATAAGGAATCTTCGCTTCGACTAGGCAAAGCTTCGAAAAATTTTTGGAAGTATCCCTTTTGGAATTCAGGATTCGCAGTGACGATGGCTTGATCGTGCATTCATAATTCACACATCAACCGTTTCTCATGGGCCTGCACGCCTGCGCCCGCTGAGAATACCACATGATGGTGCAAAAGTTATGAATTGGTGCACTTTGTTCAATTCGGAGGCATTTCGGATATACTGGATTCTGATAGACTAATAGTCGAATGCACCCACTACATGAGAAAAAGACTGATTACGTGTACGATTCCGAAAAAGAGTTTTTACCTACTTGAAGGTATGAATCGTCTATGTAGTTATGCATGAGGGGCACCCGCTTTACATGAAAACGGAATAGTTTACCGACCATTTGGTGACCATGTCGTGACCACGTTTTTCGAGATAATTTGGCCGCGACAGGGTAGCCAGGTGGCCAACAAATGGCGAAAAAACCGGCAACCGTTCCTCCGTTTCTTATGATCGTTTTAACTATAAACTACACACTCGGTCACTTCATGTGCCACAAATACCGGTCTCTTTCGCTTATGCTAATCAACCATCCCGCAGTGCTGCAGGCTATGCAGAGCTCTCTCCCATTCTCTTTCTGCCCTCTCCCTCTCACTGACGCTCCCACGATCTCCATCCCTCTGTCTCAACCTCTCTCTAATTCTCTCTCTCTTTCTCCATCTCTCTCTCTGTCTCTCTCTCACTCTCTCTCTCTCTCTCCTTCCCTATCTCTTTCTTCCCCCACTCTCTTTCCACCTCTCTCTCCCACATCATGCCCATACCGGTCCCACCGGGCGAATGATCCCGCCATGTCGGTAGTATCCCCCAGGATCTCCTTTATACCAACACCCAATCTATCTCGAATATATAATCATTTATCGATGTTTATTGATTGATCATTTGTAATTATTACATACAGTTTATTTTGAATCGCTAACAAAAATAAGCCAAGGAGAAGCCTGCCATGAAGCCTAAGGCCTAACAATAAGGTTAGAACTTATCAAGGCCCCACCAAATGAATAATTAAGCTTCATTTATGAGGTTCACGAACCTTTCTTTACTTGTTCCATCATTCCTATAACCAGACGGCTATTGCCGCCTGAGACGACTACTCAGGCGATCCTAGTAAAATGAACATACTGCCAACGACCGCGCTTACTTTGAAGAGATACGAAAAGGGATTACTTATACCAAACGCCTGAAACGTAAAATTCCGTTTCGTTCACACAAACAAAAAAGCAAAATCTTCTCCTTTATATAATAAGATTTACGGTTCCAGGTTCCAGCATTCTAATTTCGTATTGTGATTTTTTTTTGTACTTCCGATGGTTTCAAAGATATGATCGATTCCTTAAAGGGACAGGCCCATCAAAGTAAACCTATATTTACGATACGTCCATAGTGACTATCAAGCATTTTTATTACAATATATACAAACTAAATTTCACATTTATTTGCCATTGAAAACTTTTTTCCGATGCGCTCTGCTCAAATGTATACCGTAGAGCCGCAAATATCCTTGTCGTCAATGCAAATTTATCGTGAAATTATAATGCGATTAAAATTTGCATATATAGCTTTGAAATCTGCAGTTTTATGGTATACATTTGAGCAGAGCGCATTGGAAAAAAAGTTGTCTAGGGCGAATAATGGTGAAATTTAGTTTGTATATATTGTAATAAAAATGCTTGCTAGTCATTATGAACGTATCGTAAATGTAGGTTTATTTTGATGGGCCTGTCCCTTTAAAGCGAGATACCGGCCGGTTTTTGAAACGCATCTCAAGTGCTTGCATTCCCTATGCATTTATGCAAGGTGGGGTCTAATTGGGGTCTAGTTTTTATTCTAAATGTTGCTCATTTGCATATGCTGCATAATAAAGCAGGTGCACGCAATACGTTTCAAAAACCGGCCGGTATTGTTTTGTATTGTTTTGGCATGCTCCATCTTCAGGACGTATACATAACATAGTCAAACATTATTTCTCATTTCCTGTGCAAGGCCGAAGCTATAAAATCTTGTTGATATCATTCTCGCATCATTTGTTCTCGTTCTCGTGCGATGCTATGCTAAAGTGATGAAACCAGTTCCAGTATCACCATATCCAGATCAAGTCTTTGTCTCTACACTTTTGTTTCCCAAATGTATCACTTTCGATCAGAATACAATGCAAATCAGCGTGAGTACTCTCTCTCTTTCTCTCTCTCTCTGTCTCTGTCTGTCTGTCTCTCTCTCTTTCTCTCTCTGTCTCTCTCTGTCTCTCTCTGTCTCTCTCTCTCTCTTCCATGGCATTCTTGCTACTCCAGTTTGCAGAAAGTCAAAACGGATGTGGAACTACAGTAAGCATCAGCATAAAGAAATTGATCAAAGCGAACCATATGTTATTTGCAAATGAATGTAATTAGCCTAAAAACTCGCGCCCCCCCCCCAGTTTTTGAATAATACAAGGGAAAAATCCTTCAACATAGGCTTCAAAAACCGTCTGTTATACCGCTTTATCTTTGTTTCATACCATAGCGCGTATTTTTGAACACAGGGTTTCCGGTTTCAGCCTCGGCTCGACACCAGTGCACACGTCATATTTTGATATATAACTTTGTTTGCTCCGTGGTTTATAAGCCAAACTATATCCCCTGTTTATTCCCACTTGTTCCAATTCCACTATAAAAAAACATTCGTTAAAGACCAAAGTCTTTCGTGACACACATACACTCCCCAGCATGAAAAGGCATAGTTTGGTTCTAAATAATCACCCAGCAGGCATTGTGCAACAACAACAATTTATAGGTAAACATGTGTAGCGCAAGCGATTTAGAGCTGGTTTTCGCCCCAAAATCGCATGGTTTAGAGGCTATGGGCTTATCCTCCAAAACACAGGAGCTAAAGAGCCAAAGAAGCACAGATACGCGTCATTAAAGGATGATCGGGGAAGAAACAAAAGTACCGGATTTCTAGGGTAAAATGAAAGGAATATGCAAATTCCTAGAAGTTAGTGCGAGCTAGAAGGCTTGCACAGCCATATAAAGGCCCAATCCAGCTGTGAAACGTTGTCCCTTTGAAACAATCTGCCGCTTTTCTTCCCAACTTTTCAATGTACGTACTACGTTCTCAGACGCGCAGCGCGAAAATGCGTAACCGCGTACGCGGAAAAGAGATGGCTTTTTAACATGGAGGCGGAGACGCACAAAAGAGGTTTCTCTGTGTATCGAATTTTTCAATGCAAATTTGCAATCTTTTCCCGCGGGCGCGGCTACGCATTTCCGCGCGGCGCGCCTGAGGAGTACGGTTGAAAAGTTTGGTATGCAGGTTCTGTAGAACCCTGCCTCTAGTGGACTCCTCCTCATGTCATAATTGCATTATTCGCCAAGCTAATTTTCCAAATGAGCCAATAGATGTAGGAACAAAATATCGTTTATCGACCCATTACACTATGATTATGCATGAATTTGTGTATCTTTCTCGGCACTGCCGACTGGAAATCGTATTATTCGTACTAGACGACTTGGGCCTCATAATCACACCGTGATAATTTTATTTATGAGTTGTTAATTATACTGCCCGTGTTTTCCTTGTCGCACGCAGTTGTCGCACGTTGCCGCGCAGTTACCATTATGGGTGTCAACATGCTGTCAGCTAATGCCGAGGTCATAAGTAAGTCGTAAATACCCATAGTTATGTTTTGGTCTACTTGAGGGTAAAAAAAAGAGTCATCACGAGGTTGTACAACCTTGACACTGGATAATCCTACACTGACACACATGAGAAATATTGTTGGTTTTTGTGGTAAACAATAAACACTTGCAAGCTCCGGACTAACCGACCCCGACCAACTGAACTCGTAGCTAGCTATTTACGAACTTCTATTACAAAATGTATTTTTTTTTGGTTGATATGCGTGGTATTTTCTCTATCCTGAAGCTGCAGCTATACTTATGCGCACAACTTGTATAAGATAATATACGTTCTTTCTTTATTTTTACAATAAAGCACAAATCAGTATCGCGCTTGTTTGATGCTATGGAAAAGGTAGCTCTATTTTTATCTATGCCTTCTCATAGGTACAACGAAACTTTTCACTTATGAAAATTAGGGAATTTACATGGTCACCTTGCAATTAGTTTTGAAATCGCTTTATCTGCTGTAGGATCAGCGACAATAAAGTATTCTTGGGTTATTTAATGGGTAAATAAACAATAGTTATTTATAATGAGCTTCTGCCCTCCTGCGCTTCGGTCGACTAAAACTGAGGCTTGAGGTCCGAGTCTGAGTTCCTAGCTACATAGAGAAGGAAGTTAGCATGGAATCTATTAAAGCGGCTAGAATAGTTCCGGAAAAGGTATGCGGATGAAGTGACGACAAGGAAATAACTTGTGAGAAACAATTTTTGTTTACTTTTTTCTTGCACTTAAACCCTAATAATATGGACGTTTCCAGCTTTCAGAACAATTCTTCTCTTCGTATGTGTTTTCTTGTCTTTAATTTAAAGCGAAATGCTAGCCCCTTGGGAAAATTTGCATATGATAAGCAAATCCTATGCTAATTTTGTACGATTGCCGTGGGCGATCGTACAAAATTAGCATAGGATACATAGGATTTGCTTATCATATGCAAATTTTCCAAAGGGGCTAGCATTTCGCTTTAATTGTCAAATTTCTAAAAGACGTCTAGGCGTATAAGTATTCCTACGCTATTGGCTCTGCGTAATATACAAGAAATCAAGATCGCACCATGACAAAAACCTCACGTAAACCTCCTGTATTTAATTTTCCTGTATTTCCCAACCAGATTTAATCTTTATTTTTATCTTTTTATTTAATTTTTCACTTCAAGAAAACTCAATCGTCGCGAGAGAATAATCTCTGGCCGGAATCTTTAGAAAACGATGAAACTTTGATTTTGGTCGTATTTCTTTATAGATTTTCGTGGGAGCGTTCGCCATACGTGGCAGAGACAGCGAATATGAAGCTCCTCACAGTTTGATAATAGATTATTTACGAATGGAACGCTGGTGAGCCGCGCGCATTGGGCCCACAATTTGTTACCGGCACACCCATTCCATACAATGAAATATGGCGGCACGTCATGGCACACCATACCATACCATGGCGCCATGGCACGACACAATGACATCATGCCGGTCCACACATTTTGAGAGGAAATAGGCGAGTCAAAAATCGCGCAAACGTGGCGCACAGCTGGCTCACGCTGAGCTGGTGGGTCGCGCATACTTTGTACAATTCATACTATCTTGAAATTGCCATATATGTAATGCGCATATCGTAGAGCATACACCACGCATGTTAACTCACTCAAATATGCATATAACACATACTAGAATTGCAAATTAGCATACATAACACATCCGTAAACCAGTTAGGAGAGGAATTTTGCCGCAACAAAGCAAATTGTCCCATTCCAAGTGAATGAGGATGTCCTTTCTGTTAGTGCGACAAGTCTCTGCTAGGATGTACACATATACTATGTAAAGGTTCGACCTTGAGCCATCTCTCTCTAGCTCTCTCTCTCTCTCTCTTTCTCTCTCACTCTCTAGCATGTCTCTCTCTAGCATGTCTTTCTCTCTAGCATGTCTCTCTCTCTCTATCATGTGTATCTCAACATAAATAGGATTTTCACGCCCTGGTCAGCGTATAACCACTTCTTTTATTTTATGTCCGCTAATTTTCTTGCTTACGATCATACTTTAGCTATTGTTGCGAAATTTATACATAAAAATCCATTTTTATACTACAACACCGGTTTTGGTTTGGGAAATTTGGCAGTCTTGCAATCATGCGAGTAATTATTGACTGTTCGTACGTGGTTGTTAATGCAAGAGTCCTTGAGATGGTTCTCTCTCTCTCTCTCTCTTTCTCTCGGTCTCTCTCTCTTTCCCTCTCCCTATATCTCTCTCTCGGTCTCTCTTTCCCTCTCTCTCTCGCTCTCTCTCTCGGTGCTCCTTGCTTGAACAAAAAGATAAAAACCCAAACAACATAAAGGTCAAACGTATCATATTAGCACTTTTTCCATCAACATATCTAATTGAACGTCTGTTCATATGGTGATATTCAATGGCTTTTTTTTGTAAGCTTGTCTGGGTCTGGTAGTTAGGATTCGTTTTTTTATTAGCTTATCGAGAACATCAAGAAGACTAATTCTCTCTCTCTCTCTCTCTCTCTCTTGGCTTATTTTCGTAAGTCTATACTTCTATCAGATTTTCTGGTAATAAATGTGGTGTTCTACACTGTTTATTTAGCGTTTTGTTTCCACGATATTCCAGCTAATCCCAGTGGATAAAATTTTGTATACTTATTTTTAGACCTCTGGAAGATGAGGATTTTCATTGCCTATGCTGGAATACGGGAAGTAAAAGTTTGCATATAATGAGAGCTCTTCATACTAGCCAGGGTACATATTAGGATGCGAGTGTCTGGATCACCTTGAACATTTGCTACCCAATCCAGCAATGCAGTTTCACATTGGAAAGAGTAGGCAAATATCCGCTTCAAAAAGGATATATACACTTTCTCCAGTCGGTATTAGCATATGTACATCCCGGAACTTGCATAGGCTTTGGCTCTACTGAACTTCCTTGCATACAACACGCAGTTGCCAAGCTGCATTCGCAAACCACGTGTCATAGGGCTTTAAAATTGCATTTATCATTGGTGTTTCCTTCAACAAGATGCACAGTCAGATGTTGACCACTCATAACTATGGCCTGTGACCTGCGAGTCCATTCGTGGGTCATTTCTATTCAATTTTGTATGTCTTCTTCTTCTTCATATTCATAGCATGCTCCATTTCAGACCTTCTCTCTCTCTGTGACTGTCTGTTTGTCTCTCTGCTCTCTCTCTGTCTCTCTCTCTCTCTGTCTCTCTCTGTTCCCTCAGGCACAGAGTTTGTGTCTGATCTTCCTCACTTCTCTCATGTTCATCTCTCTCTCTCTCTCTGTAACCGTCTCTCCATGACTGTCTCTCTAGCTCTCTCCCTCCCACTTTTCTTCTCTGTCCTCTCATTTGTTTGATCAGAAGTCCAGTGTCCAACAAATACATTCCTGTGTGAACATCCTCTTTTCAAGAGTCGCTTCCATTTTTGGAAACGCGTAAATTTCTATTCTTGAGGTCATCCTGAGCCTCCTTTCCTATTATGGATACCTTCCGTATACCGCAGAGGTACCGACACTAAAGCGGTATGGCACGTGGTTTGCGGGTTTCCTTGTATTACAAGCAAGTTTATGTGCCTTATGTACCCTGTCACACTTTGCTCGCGTTGCTTAGAATAGGGTACGTTCCATACTCCTTTACGATTTCTGATTTCAATAACTATTTGGCTGTCTTGCTTTTTTATCGTTTGAAAATGCTTTCCTTATGAAACGGAACAACCCATTTGGCGACTGTTCACCAATTTTATCGTTTGCCCAACCACTTGGTGACCTTGTCGTGACCAATAGTTGTCGAATACCGTCATCAATTGGTCAGGAACTAGGCATTATTACGATTGAGGCTCGTTGCCAGTGTTGCAGTGCAGAGGTATGTATTGTTTATTCAAAAGCGTATTCCAAAATCAAAATAACTCCATTATTTGGGGTTGCTCTCCCGTCCCCTCTCCCTCTATCTCTCTATTTCTCTCTATGTATCCGCTTACTCTCTCTCGCTCTCTCTCGCTCTCTCTCTCGCGCTCTCTCTCTCTCTCTCTCTCTTCCAAGCTTTCCATCCTAAATTTTAGACACAGTTCGACCCCATTCGGTCTAGTTTGCAGGAGCAGCTTAGTCACAGAAATTCCCTTCCCCCAAAATTTCTCCCCGACTATTTTCCCTGACGGATATATAAGTATCTAGTCTTTATCTTTATCGTCTAACCGTAGAATTTTTTTTTGAATTTATTTTATATACCGCCCATCTTTGTATATTAAATATGTCTTTTCAAGTGTGTTTTCATTTGGTTGTGTCACAAAGGATTTCCTTCACGCTATTTAGTACAAATGCTATATTCATATTCATAACTTCCCTGTCTCAGTCTCAAGTGCCTCTTACCTTTAATTACCCTTCTAGTAGTCTCAAGTATCCGTTTTTGGGAGCTGGAACTGACCCTCCCCTTTACAGGAAGCTTGCTTAGGATTGATTTAGTGCAATGCTATTCTTGCGCAGGACTGGTCCGGCACGCACACTAGACCACTAGAGAGACTGACTCCGCACCCTAATTAGACCTTTGCGTTTTTGAACTCTGAGTCCGGGTTATGAATAGAGGGTTATGAAGGCTTTTAGGATTTAGGTCAGCAACCTCCATGAATAACTACTTATTAACTTACAGCGAGTTCGCCCGCCCGACCTGTGGTTTTTACGTAATAATTTATGCATTTGTTCTCAAGTGCGTTTATTTGTAACACATCCGTAACATAGAATAGGTAGAATCTTCGAGCTTAGTACGACTCCCGCAAAAAGACAGATTGGACAGATGTAAACCAAAACTTTATGTCAACGTTTCACCTTTCGGAATCATCAGGACAAGGAATAAAATACCTCAAACTTGGGTAATTAAACTATCTATAACAACTTACAACACAGTCTACTATTTTTTTTTGTGAAGCGGCTTTTTTATTATTATTAAGACAAATAAGAACTTTCCATAGAAGTTTCTCGATCCAGAGTCCTAGTTAGTTTCACGTTCAACACTTGCCGAGGGTCTCTGTCTCCGTCCCCGTCCTCGGAAATCTCACGTTAGAACGCTTTTTTCTATCCCCAGGGAATATTTTCTGTCCCCAGGGAATCGAGTGGTGAATATGGCCTCACAATCAGATGTTACAGCTGAAGGCTTGGCGAATATAAATTACCGGCTTGTAAGTTTTGATATAATCCAACTGTCGTATAATTTCGTATGTATTTCATCACTTGAGAAAAATCAACCAAGCGAAGCGTGACCTACACCATTTGTTTTTGCATATAAAAAAGAAAAACGTCAACATTCCGCGAAATTGTCCAGTTTTTTTTCTTGAAATTTTGTACTTTTCTTAAATTTATTCTGTATATTTAGATGTTGAACCCTCATTCGCATAGAGCAGATCATTTGCATCTATAGAATTGTAGTGATTCCATCAATCAGTTTGATAGCATTCCTCTTTTTATACGACTATTTTCTTCTTTAGCACAAGAGTAGAGAAAAAGAAACTGTTTTTTTTTTCTGCTCTCTCTCTCCCTCTCTCCCTCTCTCCCCTCTCTCTCTCCCTCTCTCTCTCTCTCTCTCTCTCTCTCTCTCTCTCTCTCTCTCTCCCTACTTACATGTCCTTTGTACATTATTCGTCAAACGGCCAGTTATATGATGATAGGAATCAGTGACAGAATTTGGCAGTCACAATAGTTCTTTCGCTTTAGCAATAGTTTAGTTTACGAGTCTACATCCTTTCCGGTACTCCAGTGGTACTATCTTTACCAGTGGTAGCTTACCATGGCCATGGGTACCAATTCGAATTGTACCCTTTGCCATTGGTACGTGGTACCGTAGCTTATCATAGTTATGGTCATGGTACCAATTCGAATTGAGTGAACTAACGAATTACGCAATCAATGCAACCATTCACGAGTATAGCATTCCCCGAATAAGTGAATTAGCATAATTTTTCATACGTCACAGCTGACCTCTACTGTATTATTTCGTCAGTATATGGAAAAAGTGCTTGTTTCCCACATTCTCCACACACATTGTTTTCTTTGTAATCAGCACTCGTGAGTGTTTGTTTAACATTTGTGTTTTTCTGTTTTTTTTTTCTGAAAATGACCATCATCGATTTAGTCATATATAACTACGTATAGTTATTAATTAAACTCGAAATTTTAAACGTATTAAAACGAAATACCGGTCGGTTTTTGAAACACATCGAGTTAGAGCAGCATTCTTGTGCAGCTTATGCAAATGAACATAAATTAGAATAAAAAATCGAGCAACTTTGCATAAATACGTAAGAATTCAATTGCATACGATGCGTTTCAAAAACCGGCCGGCATTTCGCTTTATCGATGTTATTTTCTCGAGATTAAACTCTAACCCTTACTACCATCCAAAATTCGAAATTAGCGTTTCGCTTCGTGGTTCTGGGTAAAAGATTGTGTTGTGTTATGTTATGTTCAATCGTTCAGTGATATCCTATATTCTGTTACGCGTTATGTAAGTTCCGTTATTCTGTGCTATGGCTGTGCACAGGCCGTCGCGCGCGTATTTCTTTGAAATACACGCACAATCCCACACATTGTGTATTTTCTATTGACAGCGTAAGTAAATAAACAAGAACATTATTTATTATTTGGCGAACACTTTTCGGCCAGAAGATTTTTGCTCAAACTTCATCAAGGGGTTGTTTACATGGTAGGAAAAAGATGGTTCGATTTGATTAACTTGACGATTAGATTATTATCAGAAATCGTCGAGTCTAAATAACTCAGACCTGAGGTAGAACTAGAATCGAATATCGAGGGAGACGGTCTACGGTAGTAGAGAGGTATTTTAAAGAGGTAATTGTATTAATTATGAGAGAAAGGCAGACAGGGAGAGGTGGAGAGAGAGAGATGTAGAGAGAGATGTAGAGAGAGAGAGAGAGAGAGAGAGAGAGAGAGAGAGAGAGAGAAAGAGAGAGAGAGAGAGGCGGACAGGTGAGGTGGTTTGAATAAAGGTGGTTTGAGAGAGAATCTTATAACACTCCACTTCGTAATTCGGCTCTCAGTGTATGGTTACTATGTTCTACTTATGTCATTCAGGTACTAGATTAGATGCCGTATATAAAAGCGACAAGCTGTGTTTCTTATATTATAGTTAAAGCGCTATAACTGCGGGTTTTTGAAACGTATGTTACATGAACATGTTTTCCCAGATGTTTTATGCAACTGAATATAATTAATATAAAAATCGCGCAGTGATTTGCATGAACTACATGTGAATACAGCGGCGGCTGTTATACCGCTTTAGCGGAAATACTGGCCGGTCTTACGTATTTATGCCCATTTATTCGAATTTAGCTCGATTTTTTATTCTAATTTATGTTCATTTGCATAAGCTGCACAAGAATGGTGGTATACTCGATGTGTTTCAAAAACCGTTCGGTATTTCGCTTTAATATGTACACGTCTTCTGAATGCCTGGATTTCCTTCTCTACTAGATTATCTTGTATCTGGAAAACTTTTCGTTTCCCATAAGGCCTTTGTCTCCTTAGTTCATTGTTGTTCCTAAGTGCCTAAGTGCCTAACAAAGCGTTTTGTCAGACCTATCAATCACTGACTAATATGATTATATGATTATATGATCATGATTTTAATGCCGTCATGTTTTCCACAACTTCTTATAGAGTCGCAGCAATCTCTAATAAGATTGACAGTTATAAATGATTACATGATAAGTCTCTAGAAAAGAAACGCCGAACGCGGTCCAGCTACAAAGTATATGTTGCTGAAATGTTGGGTGTCCTTCTATGCTGAGATCGTAGTGTTCCCTTTGTTAGTTTTTTAATGCATAACATTCGTAACCCTTATGTAGGAAACCGATAATGATTAGGTACGAATCACATTTAGCATTATATTATAAACATATAATGATATAATCTACCATACTAATATTATGTATTACTTATTAGAAGTACCGTTTGCAAACTTGTGAGAGCAAGGTCCTAATCAACATAGCAGTGCATCTGATCTTGGTGATTACTTGGATACACTTACTTAGGAACTAATAATACGTACTTAGATACTTAGATACACTAACCACCTAGCCACATCAAGGAAACTTGCCAAAGAAGGACATGTATTATATTCTTCGATCATTGATCTGGTCAACAACATTAGCTAACTTCCGGAGCCTATGTACCCCCCTCACTCTCTCCTACCCTCTCTTTCTCTCTCTCTCTCTCTCTCTCTCTCTCTCTCTCTCTCTCTTCCCCTCTCTCTCTCTCTCTCTCTCTCTCTATCTATCTCGCTCTCTCTCTTTCTCTCTCTCTCTCTCTCTCTTTCTCTCTCTCTTTCTCTCTCTCTTTATTGTAGAGTAGGCGAATTCGTGGAATCCTTGAAATCTTTCAAAACCAACAAGAATCCACCTTTCAATCCTGTCACAACTTCCCCGTATGTAATATCGCTTCTCTTTTTCAACGAATTTCTAATTGATCAAGAAAAAGAAATTCACGTATTTTGTTTGCGTGAACGTTGCATTCACCGATATAACTTTTCTTTTCCTACCGACTAGATCAGTCTTTATTTTTCCAGTTAGCAGTTAGTGCTTAGTGCACCGTTACCAGCTTGTTTTTATTTAAGTACTATTATTTTATTAATTATGTGAACGATATGTCATGGGGTCTACAAGTATACTGAAAATGTTACGTATTTTCGAACTACACGGGAATTGTTTTTAATTTTTCATATTATATATGCAGGTTTCGTGCAGAAATACGGTAGTATTGACAATCACGCCGAATTTTTGGGATACTTGTAGACCCCATATAATATAACGTATAGGTTATTTTTTGTGTACTGGTTATTTCCTACTGACCTGACGAGGTAAATACCTAACTATGAATATAGGAAGAGTCGTTTCTGTTTATTTGCTTTTGTTATTTTTTACCACAGTATACTACAACCATGAAAGCATCATGCTGCTATTCACCTGAAAACGGTATAATTACCGAAACCAGAGAAAACCGTCGTTGGCCGGTCACCAACTGGTTTTTACCGAAAAAGCCATTTTGCGACTGGTCAGTGACCATTTGATGACCAGTTCGCGACGGTTTTCGTGAAAACTTGGTCACGACAAAGTCAACAAATGGGTTGGCCCACGATAAAACCAAGCAACCGTCACCAAATGGTTCTTCCGCTTCCTATTTGTTGCCAAATTTGGTTTTACCTTGTTCGCAGTTATTTGCTTCATTTTTACCCTCTTTATAGTTGGACTTTATACCAGATGTTCTGATAATGTCCTCCGACAGAAGGCGCTATATATATACACGTTGTAAAATAAGTTACCAAGAGTACAAAGTAACAGTAAACACTTAAACCCGGCGAGGATATAAAATTAAACAGTGTAAAGTGCGAAGAAGTTGGAAGATAAGTTAGTAACACAAAACTGTAACTTCCCAAAAGGGCACATGTGGGTTTAACCTGTTAGTGCAAACTGACCTGTGATGGTACAGTGTCGGAGTACACCTAAAATAAACTGTTTTCAGGCAATACTACAGAGTTTCCTGAAACTAAAAGGATAAACAGTTTAGTGTAGTATGAATGACTAAGAGATCTGATTAGCAATATTTTATGAAACTTGCACGTCGTCGGTCTAAAACTAGTGTGGCGCTCCTCTGGCACATCGCTTGACTGCGCAATTCAGCGCCCGTCCAGTGCATCTCCGACATTATTAAAGCGATATAAGGGCCGGTTTTTGAAACGGAGATGGTCCAGTGGCATGCCCATATACCCAACATACACACACACACATTCACAGGCACACAGACATACACGCATACATACACACATACACGCATACATGCACGCGCACTCACAGGCAAACATACACACATACACGCAAACATACACACATACACGCATACATGCACCCGCACGCGCACAACTCACACACACACCTGCTGTGTGCAAGGTAGTATAACAATTGTGAAACCATATTCGATAGCCTTTTTGTTGGTGTGCATTTCAAAAAGGGTAGTAGAGGAAGACCCACCTGGAGCAAGTATTTGAGATTTGCGGACGAAAAACTACTAAACAAATATAGTGGTCTCATCTCTCTCTCTCTCTCTCTCTCTGTCTCTCCTTCTATCTCTATATCTCTCCGAGGTGTCCAAAAGATAGAGTTAATCTCACCAGAGGGTTTCGGACATACTAAAGAATCTTTTCTTGGCTTGGGATGGTTCATAGCGTCTATTTTTAGCAAGCTTTGGAATGTTTAGCGTAACCCAGTCGAGCTTACCTTTCCGAGCTTACCTGTAGATTCTGTGCTTTATTATCCTAAATACTAAGGTTTATTTATATTAAAGCTGCAATGTACCTAGTTTGTGAAATTTGCATATGCAAATTGTGCACCCTTCCGACATCCTTCCCGCACACAACTTACATATGATATGTTGAGACCCAGTTATCAACTATACGGTTCACAAACTGGGTACAATGCTGCTTTAAAAAACTAGGTTGTTTGTTACAAGGGACAGGGACAGTAATACTAATACTATATCCGACTTATCCAATGACGAAGGAGCTGGAAATCATGAATTTGCATAGCATATTTCTCAAAGCGGTATAGTAGCCGGTTTTTGCAAAGTGAGCTCGAACACGGGTCTCGGATCATAGTATACATTCTCCCTTGCACTGTTTATGAGTAGAGTTTAGTTTAGTGTAAACCTAGTGCAGGAAATCTTTATTTGTTTTTATTTTCCCCAATATCTTATTAAAGTGCACACGTAGTTACTGTCTACTTTTGGCATTGGACGCATACTTTACACTATTTAAGATGTTCTCGTTCCTTCTCGTTCTTATCGCATGATCTTATTATATTAGAATGGGGATAGGCAGTAAATGAACATTCTACGTCAGTAAACGAACTTCGCACTTTGTATCGAGTTTGGGATTAACTTAAAAGCGAAATACCGGCCGGTTTTTGAAACACATCGCGTGCACCATCACAACTTTGCTTAGATACGTAAGGATTCAGATGTCCACAATGCGTTTCAAAAACCGGCTGATAGTTCGCTTTAATGATATGCTCTATTTATTATAGCTTACACCGTGTCAATGTGATTGTTCAAACTGGAAAATTAGCACCGCTTATTGCCTGATCATAGCAGTAAGCTACAGTAAGCAACATTCATCGATTTCATTTATGCAAATTTAAAGCGAAATACAGGCCAGTTTTTGAAACGCATCGTGGACAGCTGAATTCTTATGAATTTATGCTAAGTGGGGTCGATTTTTTATTCTAATTTAGGCTAATTTGAATATGCTGCATAAGAATGCAGGTGTATCGATGTGTTTCAAAGCGCTATGAAATCCACCTTTCCGAGATATTATATGTAAGCTACAATTTAATAGAAACCATGTAATGAGACCCCATATATACAAGTTAAATCAAATAGAAACCATGTAATACGATACTTTATAAACTTTTAGATTGAATGACTCATAGCCACTGTCCTTGTGGAAAGTATTTGAAACTCTCGAACCCTTTGCCCCGTGCCGTGCAAACAGAACTATGCTCTAGGTGGAACATCTTGCGCTTTTGCATTATTTTCTTTATTTTCTTATTTTTCTTTGAGCTTTTGCTCTTCGTCGTCACAACTTTGAAAACTATCAATATATTTAAATATCTGTAAAGGGTCAGGCACTCGAAGAATCATCAGAACTCAGTTATACGAGCCTGTGAAACCCTACTTCTTGCACCTGCGAATTGTTCCATACCTAAGTTTCAATCAATAATACATTATGTTAATTTTATCTAAAGATTGTTTGATTGTTTGAACTTATAGATTTGAATCTGTAAACCGCAGTCGCACTTGAATAGCACATGTGTAGACAGATGCACGAAGCGGTTCACTAGTGTGTTGTGTTAATATCTGTCACTCCTGCTCTAGGCAACATAAGAAAAGCACGCCCAACATTCTATCGCATATAAGTAGGAATTTACTGTATTTAAAGCGAAATACCGGCCGGTTTTTGAAACGCATCGTGGACAACTGTATTCTTGCGTATTCATGCTAATTGGATCGAATTTAGCTCGATTTTTTATTCTAATTTATGTTCATTTACATACACTCGTACACTGCATAAGAATGCTGGTGTACTCGATGGATTTCAAAAACCGGTCGGTATTTCGCTTTAACGGTAGTTTGAAGTTACCAGTTTATGGTAATTTAGGAAAGTTTAACGTACTTTATGTTGCTTGCGGTTTGCATAGGACCATAGGCAACCACTATTCCTTCAATGTATGAAGTGTGCCCTTTTTGGTAATATATGCTAATTAGTGACAACTTATGGTGATTGTTTTATCGGCCATAGACCATAGCATGGACTCTACATGGTAGTATAAACTAGTGGTGTTATCCAATAAGCCGTAGGAATTCTTGCGACCGTTACTTTCGTTATGATAACTATTTTGTACATTTTGTAGCTTTTAGTCGACCACATTAGATGCATAATTGGTGTTAGAGCGTTTAAGCGAAATACCGGCCGGTTTTTGAACCGCAACGTGGACAACTGAATTATTATGTATTTATGTTAATTTGCTCGAATTTAGCTCGATTTTTTTATTCTAATTTATGGTCATTTGCATAAGCTGCATAAGAATGCTGGTGTTTCAGAAACCGGACAGTATTTCGCTTTAAATTGCGCCTTCAAATACCCCAATTCAAGAAAATTTCCATTACATTCTTTTAGTTATATGAGTGGAACCAGTTACACGTCTTTCAGTAATAATTTTAACGAGAAACCATTTAAAACGATCGTTATGTCTAAAAAAGGCATGTTTTATTTTTACCCTTTTTTTCTCTCTTACCTCTTACCTAAACTTTAGGTTTCCCGAAACTATTTGTTGTATATCTTGCTGTACTCTACCTCTATTATATAAAAACCTTGTTTTTTCTAGTCCTATTTTCTATTTTCCTTTTACTGGTGTCGAAATCATTAGTACTATTTTTTTATTTTTTCAATTATATTCTGATAATTCAATTAATTAAGTGATAACATTATTGGTTTCCATGATCATGATTCGTTAAATGGTAGTAATTTGTTTCAAAGAACGTTCTCTTAACATTTCCTCGACATTATTATCATTATATCAGCTGAAAGACGTGATTTTGTGTGGGGGGTTCATAAGAACTGTTTTGTGTTACAACAACGACGTGTGTATACGTAACGTAGGGTGGCTGAAGACATACGAGGCATAATAGAAAGAAGGAAACTTTTCAAAAATTACTACTTCTTTCTTGTCTTATCAACGTGTGTGTGTTTCCTGTATGTTTCTAATCCCGTTCAGGTTTATTGTTTAATCTCTTACTTTGATTTTTTGTACATTACGGGACATATACCCTTTCAACCCTTCTTTAATTGCAGGCGTATGTCTCTATTATGGCTTTATGCCTGTATATGGGCAGTCTCGGCTCATCTAAAGTCGTTCGATGAGCAATTTGTGATATCTTTTGTCAATAAAACACAAGAATTGGACGTATCGGACGAGTGTAAGGAGAGTCTTTCAAGGGTAAGTCAAATCTATTATTGTGTGCGCGGCTACGTTTTGGCACACCGCTGCGCGCCGCGGCATATTTGAACTACTTTTTAGGGGCGCAGTCACTTCAGAATCCTCATGCTTGAGCCATGAGTATGGTAAAATTATTCAGTTGTGTTGCTTCACGGCCTACCCATGAACGCCGTAATTTTTGACAGAAAAATATTCCTTTGTCATTCAGTTCCTTATTATTCTAGCTCGTGCTGCTTCTCTTTTATTAGTTTGTCTGTTTTGTTATTCGTTAGGGACAACAGCGAGAGCAATGCCGTACAGCATAGCGGCATAGCATCAAATAACTAGTTTTCTTGACATCTTTCATTTCTAATATGCAATGAAAAGACAAAAGGAATTGATATTACTATACGGGGACTAAGATTTTATATGTTGGGAATTTTGAATTTAACTAACTTTCAAAAGTTTTCAGATAAAAATAATCTCTCCGTCTAAAAATATTACAGATATATCACTTCACCACCCCCCCCCCCCCCCCCATGACCACACTTACAATAAAGTAGAATTTAAAATCTTTTTACGGCTAGTTTCTTCTTCCATTCAGTGGGTTGATTTCTAGTTTATGGGGTGTCCAAGTATCCCAAAAATTCGGTATGATTCTGTCAATACTACCGTATTTCTGCACGAAACCTGCATATATAATATGAAAAATTAAAAAAATTATTATCGTGTAGTTCCAAGATACGGTAAATTTTCAGCATACTTGGAAATCCCATAAAGCTCTCTAAGACTCTAAAGAACTAATTATCACATATTTATTCGTATGTTTAGGTATGGCCGTACCTAAATGCTCATGACACGTTGGACACACAGAGGAATTATTATCATCAGTCATTTGGAGCCGGTTGGTCTTTTTATATTTTTATTTGTTTATTTGTTAGATTTTTTTGTTCCGTAACTGAGTTATTCAAGGTAACCTATGCTGTTCTGTTCGTATCCATTTGTTTTTTCTATTTTCTCACATTATTCTTTATATTTTATTCAACATATGACCTGAAATTTGGTGCGAATAAGTGAATATTCTTTAGAGCGAAATACCGGCCGGTTTTTGAAACGCATCGCGGATAACTGACAGCTTACGTATTTATGCTAATTTGCTCGATTTTAGCTCGATTTTTTATTCTAATTTATATTCATTTGCATACGTTGCATAAGAATTCTGGTGTACTCGATGTGTTTCAAAAAACCGGTCGGTATTTCGCTTTAATGATTAGTAATATTCCACTATTCGCTACTCAAGTATCCACGTCACGTAAGCCTTCGTTGTTAGGTTAGAGTGACTTATTCTAATTAAAGCGGTATATCAGCCGGGTTCGAACGTATGGTGCGCGTTGCATTTGTAAATTATCGCTACAGCGCGATTTTTAATCGAATGGTATTATTTTGCATGCAACATTTGTTAATTCAATTACCAAATACATGTCAAAAACCGGCCGTTTTATCGCTTTAAAAATCCGAAATGAGAGAATTCCCGTGCAAAATGTTCCCGTATAGGCGTCAGTTTGTCTGGTCTGAAGGGATTTCACCGCCAGCCCTTTATTTATTGTGTAATAACTAAAATTGACAGATATTAATTAGTTTGTACTTTTAAGGAACCACTTTTCCAAATAGAGGGACAGTGTCAAAATGATCATGTCTTCTTAAAAATAGAGATTATCACGAAGAAAGTTCACTAATTGACAGCAAAAATAAGTCCAAGGTACAAGGAAGGGAATCTGCGAATAATGTACGCGTTTGAAGTATAGTGTTGAAATGCGTTTGGGCGAGACAGTATCGAACCCGCGTCTTTGGATTAGCAGTCCGCTGCGGTACCACTGCGCTACCACAACGTTTCAACAACGCTTCCGATTTCAGGTCCAGCATGGTTGTTCCTCAGTCGTGACCAAGACCGATGGGTCTTCAGAGGATATGAGTGCGTGCTTTCTGGTAGGTTTATGTTGTAAATTGTTAGTATTGGTTCCTCTAGGCCTTTTTAAAACGGTGAGATCCTTTAGAGTTGTAATGTTTATATGTGGCCAATCAGGGGTCATCGCTTGACTATTGACTGCGACTGTTTGGCTTACTGAATGAGCTTCTCCAGAACTTGAAGAATGACTATTTGATTTTGATTGCCTACGACGCACATATGAGCTTGATCACCATGCATGTGTACGCTGAAATTGTGCTGATAAAAATTTATATTTCAGCTGGAGAGACAATGTACTCAAAATCGGAACACCCAATGCATTTCTGCTATGGAATGCGAGAAGAGGAGGAGAAGACTACGAGTGCATACTCTGTATGTATTCCATCGCCATGTGAGGAGTATCATGCACAGGTACGGGGGGAAGAAAGCGACATCTTGCGTTTTTTTTCCAGATGCCATATTCACCACTCCGATTCCCTCGGGGAAATATTCCCTGAGGCCAGAAAATAGTATTTTAATGTGAGACACGCAGAGAAAAAGATGGGGAATTCCCTATAGGGAATTGAGTGGTGAATTTGACCTCAGGAGTCTGACCCGGACAGCGTCTTTAGATTCTGTAGCACTAATGTTTAGTATCTCGATATAAATGCTTGGTATCTAGTATATTCATGCTGTAACAAAAGTCTTTATTTTCTAACACTGGTAGTACTAGTGGAGATATAGAGTTATAACTTGCCAAACAAGTCCCAGCACATTCACGGAGTACGGCAATTGTGTGTGGTGTAAAGCGAAATACCGGCCGATTTTTAAAACGCGTCGAGTACACCAGCATTCTTATGCAACGTATTCAAATGAACGTAAATTAGAATAAAAAATGGTCCTAAATTCGAGTAAATTGGCATAAATACCTAAAAATTCAGTTGTCCACAATGCGTTTCAAAAACCGGCAGGTATTTCGCTTTAATTACAAAATGAATAAAGTGGTGCATGTCAATTTCAGCTTCTCGACATGTGGAAGAAGCAGCTGAACACCGATCCCGATGATAAACCCCTCGATTTTACCAGTTGTATTGCTTCACGGCATCAGAAACAATGGTTAGATCTTTTATTCAGTTGTAACTATTTTTTTCTTATTATTAGGTTAGGCTCACAGCAGAGGACGAAGCTCACAGAGAAGCGAAACGGATAAACATTTAAACAAGAGTATACGTTTTAGCGCCCGCAAAAAGTTTGGTGCGAGCCGGAGTTGAACCTCAGCACCTGATGCTTCCGAAATGATATTATAAAGTATATATTCTTCAATTCAGGTGGGAGCAAGCTGTTCCAGTGGGAGATTTTGTCTTCAATGCCGGTCTTTCTTTATTTGTTGCCCTGGCTACCGTATTCCATCTACAACGAGGAGAGGATGGAAAGTGAGTGATTCTATACTCGTGCAAGCAATACTTTGAACAGTAGTGAAGAGATACTACGTTCTCTACGGCATATTCGCGGCGGCTATTGGGCGGCTATTTAGGCGGCTATTCGGCGACAAGAGAAGTCTGAAGGCGCGACAATCATTGAAGGCGGGGCGAACTCGCCGGATAGCCGCCGAATAGCCGCCGGACACTCTCTCGGCGAGGAGGGTCCAGAGAAAAATACCTTTCTTCCGAAAAAATATATAAACGATTAAAAAATGAAATTGACCAACATGCCCGAAGTCACGCTTTACAAAATTGTATCGAGACACACAGTGTGGTGCTAGGGTCTCGGGGTTAGTGCTAACTTGGGTAATTAAACCAACTGTGACCCCGCATTCCGCTCTCAAAAGAGAAATGTGAGTCGTATCGCTCGTGTGTGCACAAAACCCCGATAGCCGCCCAATACCCGCCGGATAGCCGCCGCATTTTCGCCTGAAACAAGCAAGTTCGCAGCGGCTATCGGGCGGCTATCTGATAGCCGCCGCATTTTCGCCTGTTTTGGCGAGTTCGCGGCAGGTTTATCCTCGCCGAATAGCCGCCACTTTTGCGGAGCGAACTTGCCAAGGCCCAGATAGCCGCCGCGAACATGCCGTCAATCATCAGAGTAGGAGAGAGAGAGAGAGAGAGAGAGAAGAAACAGAAAGAGAGTAGCAGGAGGTGTCGAATTAATTGAACTGTAAGCAAGCTATAAGTCATTTCAGAAGTTTCGGACAAAAGATTCTCGTCTGTTTCTCGCTGAAGAAGAATTTGAAGAAAGCGACGACGTATCCTAAGGTAAGTTCACATTATTTCCAAAGACTTCCGTATTCTTGAGAAGAAGCGGAATGTTTAGAGGCGATTAGGAGAGATTCGCAGGTTATCTCTCTCTACTATACTTCACTCTCTCTCTCTCTCTCTCTCTCTCTCTCTCTTCGTCTGTATGTCTCTCAATGTGTCTATGCTCACTCTCTTCCCTCTCTCTATCTTTCTCCTTCTGTCACTTCTTTGCTCTCGCTCTATCTTTCTCTCTCTCTGTCTCTCTCTCTCTCTCTCTTTGTCTGTATGTCTCTCAACATGTATGTCGATGCCCCTCTCTCTATCTTTCTCTCTTTCTCTCTCAGTCACGTCTTTTCTCTCTCTCTCCTTTTTCTCCTCCCTCCTTATGAACTGTTTTTAGGATCCCCAATCCACTATCACTGCCCTATGCGGACTCCGCTTCCTCGCCATGGCATGGACCCTAGTTGGACATTCGTTTATCTTCGTGCAGGTGAGAATTTGCATACAAGTGGCTGATTGCAGCTTTCCTTAGTTGTTAGCGCAGTGAACTGGTCACCCTTAGAAGCGGGTTCGATTCCGGTCGTTGGTTAGGGTAATACTATATTCAAAATTTATTCTAACCAGCCTTGTTTTATCTCTTTGTGTGTTTTAAATGACAGCTGGTTTTAAATTACCTAGGAGTTTAGGCTTATCTCGGAAACGTCGAGAAGTTCAAGAACGACATGGTGGACAACTTTGGCAATCAGTGGATCACAAACTTCACTCTTTCCGTCGACGTATTCCTCACGATAGGCGGATGCGTCCTGGCCTATACTCACTTCAGAAAGTGGATGAAAAATACGACCGGTAAGATTCGTTGAATCCCTAAATTATTTGCATTCCAACAAATCGAAAGAACAATTAGTTCGAAAGAAGCGATCAATTTGTCAATGCGCAAACATCATGTAAAGCCTTGTTGAAACATTTTGGAAATGATGTTGGAAATAAGAACATGATAAAGCGGACTAGTGAAACAATGCGCAAGGGAACATAAAAGGATACCTCCACATAAAAATGTTGTTATAAGCAAAAAAAAACAATAAATATTTTATGTTAGCAACATCAGCAGAATTGTTCGCCTTTCTGAAAGTTTTTTTTGCTTTGAAAGTAAGCTCATTTGCAACTAGACAAGCTCGGTTGAGGATCTGTGTGTATTTCATTTAGCAAAGTAAGGCACTGGGCTGACTTGGGGGAATCTGTAATCATTGCCATAATAAAGCATTTAGAACCTGAACCCACATGGACTTCATGGGGCTATTGGCTTCGTTTCTATCGTCACCGAATCGTTAGACTCTGGCCCGCATACATCTACACAATTCTCTCAATCACACTAAGACTCTCAGGTAAGGAGAGGACCAGCTACATACGTACATACTTCATTAGTATATAGTTTACTGCATCTACGCCATTTTGTGGCGATTGCATGATCGATGTTACCGTATCACCGAACAACTGAAATTGCAATTAGTATCATTTTTATAGCTATGCTAAAAATTAGCATTTTAAAAAGATGGCTCACATTTTCAATAGAATAGCAATAGTTAAAGCGAAATACCAACGGTTTTTGAAACGCATCATGGACAACTGAATTCTCACTTATTTATGCTAAGCTACTCGAATTTAGCTGGATTTTTTATTCTAATTTATGTTCATTTGCATAAGCTACATGAGAGTGCTGGTGTACTCGATGTTTTTCAAAAACCGGGCGATATTTCGCTTTAATTGTTCGTTGTAAAACCGTCTCGTTTTCTCCACCTTTTTCATTGACAATGAGTGATATTGCAACATGTGGTTATTTTATGTTGTGATTGATTTAAATTAAAGCGAAATGCCGGCCGGATTTTGAAACGCATTGCGTACACCCGCTTTCTTATGCAGCATATGCAAATGAGCAAAAATTAGAATGAAAACTAGACCCCAATTAGATCCCACGTTGCATGACTGCATAAGAATGCAAGTACTTGAGATGCGTTTCAAAAACCGGCCGGTATTTCGCTTTAATCATTGTTGAAAATCGATATTCTACAGTAACCCACTGGCATCCAATGTGGCCCCCAACGGATCCTGCTGTACAATGTCCGAAGCACTTTTGGGAAAATATATTCTTTGTCAACTCGCTTACCAACAACAGGTGTATGCCGTGGACGTGGTCAGTTACTTTTTATTATTTTATTATATCGCTCTTTCTCTCTATCTCTCTCTCCTTTCTCTCCTCTCTCTCTATCTCTGTCTATCTCTCTCACTCACTCTCGGTAATTATCTGTATCTCTCTGTCTCTTGTCTCCCTCTCTCTCTGCGATCTTAAATTTAGACGACTTTTAGCCGTTGAGAACGTTCGTGACCATTTGTCTTTTCTTACTGTAATTTGGAGGTTGGAGGTCCCTATAACAGTAAATGAATTTATTTGTTCAGGTACATCGGCACCGAGTTTGTCTACTATCTCATCTCGCCAATTTTCCTCATCTCACTGAGGCAATCGCCCATTTTTGGACTCTCTATTTGTGAGTTTAATGACAAATACGACTAGGCCAGTTTAAAGCGAAATACTGGCCAGTTTTTGAAACGTATCGCGGACAACTGAATTCTTGCGTATTTATGCTAATTTACTCGAATTTAGCTCGATTTTTTATTCAAATTTATGCTCATTTGCATATGAAGCACAGGAAAGCAGGGAGTACTCGATGCGTTTCAAAAACCAGCCGGTATTCCGCTTTAAATGGTATTCTTTATTCAGCACTCGGAGTGATCGCCATCTCATCTGCGCTGAACCTTCAATCGATAGTCTCCAATAACTTCCCTCCCACTCAATTCCTATGGAAACAGCCGGAAATGTTCAATCCGGATTTCATTCAGGTACACTTTTTACCAAGAATAGTGCGTGTTCCGTGTTAAACCACCTGAGGCCATATTCACCGCTCGGACTCTCTCGGGGAAATAGTCCCTGGGGGGCAGAAAATAGCATTCTAATGTGAGAGACGCAGTGAAAAAGACGGGGGAATTCCCTATGGGGAATTGAGTGGTGAATATGGCCTCTGATGCATACTGTAAGACAGCAGTGACGTCGCAACTTCCTGTAGTCTTTTCCTTTTATCAAGTAACGTATTGCCTCTTCAGCACCACATTGAACTCTACATCAAGCCGCAGTACAGAATCGGTCCATATGTTGTCGGCATTCTACTCGGCTACTTTTTGGCTAATTATCAACGAGTTAGTTTTAATTTTTTGGATAATTATCTTCAGGTTAAATGGTTTACACTGTTTACAGTACTTCTGTCATCCTTCCATGGTTTCCTTTAAAATGGAAATAAATATTTTAAAAAATGCGATAAGAACTTCGTGATAATGAGATAAAAATGTGATAATGCCCTTGCCCTTGCTCTGACGCTTCTCCTTGTGAGCTTCGGCAATCAATCAATAACTAATTTACTTTGAACAAATAAAAGGGTAAAATTTATTCCACTTTTTTAAATTTTCAGCCAACGATTCGTGGAAACAAACCCCAGCAAAAAGTAATCAATTTCCTGTGTTATAGTCCAGGGAGGCCATATTCACCACTCCGATTCCCTCGGGGAACTCTTCCCTGGGGACAGAAAATAGTATTCTAATGTGAGACAAAACGACGGGGAATTCCCCACGGTGAATTGAGTGGTGAATATGTCCTCAGCTTTATGTTAATCTCCACGCGGGTGATTGTATATGTAATCTTGATTGTACATGTCTTTCGTGCTACTAAATTCTTTCCAATAGTTGATTTTTATTAACTCGATGTCTGGGAGGTATCTCCCGTTTGAGAAGTTCCAGGCTTAACCTTTTCTTTTTTGTAAAAGGGTTTGGTAGCTTTTTTTGTGTTGTTGGTGTTAGTTTGGTATTTCGTTTTCATTCTTCGAAATAGCGATGATATAGTTAGAGGTGAAGTCTTCCTACCTTATGGATGATGTGCCTCGTCCATAAAGGCTAAGCCATGTCCTTAGTTACCTTAGTAGTTGTTCGAGAACTAATTGATTTAGTTGTGAGGCTTCTTATCTCTAATACTTAGAAAATCCAGAAATGGGCACCTTGTCCTTAGCCTGTTGACCCTTTATGTTGACCTGGAATAAACTGAAAGATAATCACGAATGAACCTTTCAGAAGGCTGTACAACAACAACCCAGAAGCACACGCCACGTAGTTGTTGGATGGACACTCTCTATCTCTGCACTCTTCATCTCACTCTATGGACTCTACCCATCACTACAGGTACGGTACTTTCTCCTGCTCTCTAGGTCTCTCATTCTATAGCTATCTCTGCACTCTTCTAATGTCTCTACGAGCGTTTCTCATCCCCTCAGATACTGTAGAACATTTCTCTATCTACGTCTCTTATTTTCTCCTTCCGCGCTTTTTGTGTTTGTCCCATTCTCGATCGATGTGATGTTTTCTAGACATAACTTCATCTCTCTCACTCTCTCTGTCTCTCTGTCTCTCTCTTTGTCTCCATCAAAGTCTCTCATCTTACAGTTAGGGATCTTATTGCATAACCTTTTTTTTCTCAGCTCATTATCTCAGCTTACGTTGTTGCAGGTATTACGGTAGAACAGAATTACGGT
The DNA here is from genome assembly GCA_036852015.1 of Pelodera strongyloides. Taxonomy (NCBI): domain Eukaryota; kingdom Metazoa; phylum Nematoda; class Chromadorea; order Rhabditida; family Rhabditidae; genus Pelodera; species Pelodera strongyloides. The sequence goes on from JAANDG010000079.1 coordinate 111,735, forward strand.
GGTTAACAAAGTATGGGCTGGTTACTGTAGTGGCAGACGTTGAATACCGCATGCATTTTAGGCATGGGACTGGCCGATCTACCACCTCGCCTACGGTAGTCTCCACCGTCTCGTCTTCTCGCTTGGCCTCGCTTGGGTGATATACGCGTGCCATACTGGTTAGTCTGCGTTTTCTTGTTTTTTTTTCTTTACCTTACTGTATGCCAAGTATTCTATTTATCAAAGCAATCAATGATGATCAGTCGTGTGAGTTCTCTTTGAACAATAAGGCTAGGATTACCGGGTACTGGTATTGTGTATTCCGCTCAGGCTTAGGCTTAGGCTTAGGCGGCTTTTATACTCTCCGAACCCGGAAGATTTTCGGAACTTCTTCTTAACTTTTTCGGAAGCAAAATGATAATTTTAGGCATTGGTGGCTTCATCAACACATTCCTCTCTGCGAAACCAATGGTACCTCTAGCGAATCTCTCCTACTCTGCGTATCTCTTCCATATGATACCGGTATGCTAATTTCTAATTATCTGGCTTGACACTAGAAAAAAACGTAATTTGACACCCAGTCGAGTATGACGACGAAATGATGTTTTCACATGTTTACATAGATTTATATTAGGTTTTCACATGTTTCTTTCATAATAAAAGACAGAGATTTTCATAATAAAAGACAGAGGGAAGTCGACACAGTGACTTCCCTCTGTCGTGTGTGTTCATAGGATAAAGCTTTTTGAGACTGCTTAGAAAATGATACCGTATGTCCATATATTCTTTTATAAATGTTCCCTTGCTTAGGTTGTGTTCACTTACCTCCTCGTACCGTTCCCCATAATGTACAACACAATGTGGTACATCCTCGCACACTGTATCGTTCAGCTGGTTATTTCGTGAGTTTTTATAGACTTCCATTTTTTTTCTTATTAAATTAGTGCTTATTCAATGTCAAGGACAGCTCCATAGGTCCATAGAGAGCTGTACAGCTAGATACAAAATTCAATGAGAAACTAGTGCACGGATCATCATATGAGGTATACAACGTAAATAGGAAATGGGTAAAGCCATTTTGGTACGGTTCACTGTTTTTTTCGTGGGCCTGCCCATTTGGTGACCAACTCGTGACCAAATTTCCTTGAAAACCGTCACCAACTGGTCACACGTGGTTACGAACCAGTCACCAGATGGTTTTTCCTGTAAGAACCATTCGGGGATGGGCCAACGACGGTTTTTCTGTGTTTTCGGCAATTCTTTCGTTCTCCTGGGTAATTAGTTAATTTGTAAAACGTGCCGCTGCGCTCTTATTTTTTCTTACGCACTCTGACAACCTGCTTACCAACTTTGTGTACTATTGTAGAAAAATAAGGTAACATTTGTATTGATTTATTTATTTAGTTAATAAATTACAATACTGCAATTAATAATATTTTTATCATTTTCAGGTACATCCTGGCTTTCATTTGCTCCATGTCGGTGGAGTATCCCTCGATGAACATCGAGCGGCTTATCCTACACGAGGCCCCTAAGAACTGTGGCCTAAAGCCAGTTCCCACGGCCGAAAGCGAAATACAGCTACGACCTAGTCCGCCTCCAAGTAAAAAGTAATCAGAAGCAATTATTCTGAAGCTAATTGTAAGAAGCTAATTGCTCCCTTTGGGAACAGTACTATATGAAAGTCCAGTTACACAGTAAATAGAAACCATTTGGTGACCACTTGGTGTCTTTGTGACTATCATTTTTCCCGAAAACCATCACTTGGTCGATAGACGGTCGCTAAATGGTTTTCCTGTGTGTTGTACCCTTGAAAAACTTCTACAGTATGATCTTTCTGCTTATCATTATTAGAGCACATCCAAAGCTCGAATTTTATTGATCGGGTAATTATTGTGATTATCGATCGATGCGAAGAAATATTAATTCAACTATTTCGCAAAATTAGTGTTGGTCCATAGTGTGTTTTAAAATAACCCCTAACATTTTTTGCCTATACGAACTATTGCCTAAACACCACTAATTATTAATCTTTGCATTTTATTCAATAATATTGTGTTGTACAGACTTCTCTGTATTCTCGGTGAGTACATTTTATATAATCAATTCGTTAAATTCGGTTTTGACCATTTTTGTATTCTGAACTTGGACCCAATGCAATTTTCTATATTTGGTATGTTTTTTAACAAGACATTTTCACAATATTTTTAGTTTATTTTCGACTAATAAGTTTGCTATAGCCGACCGATTCTAACCTGCTTTACGGTGCATTTTATTATTAAAGCGGTATTACAGCCGTTTTTGAAACGTTAGTGGGACGCTGCATACGCTGCATACCCATGTGGCATACGCAAATAACTGTTGGATACTACGCAATTTTTCAACTTATGGGAATGCGGTTTTCCAAGATATTTTCAAAAACCGGCTGTTATTTCGCTTTGAAAAGGTTTCGTTCATTCTATTCTCGCATTTACACTTTTATATGTTTTGTTCATATTTGGCTACTGCTATGGCTATCATATGATCGTATTATGTTATCCTACCGGGTAGATTATTAAAGTATGCATAATCATAATTCATAATACACAATTCCGGATTTTCTTATATTACAGATTACAGAAAACGATATTTTTAAAGTGATCTGACATGTGGTTTCGAAACGAACAACTCCATTCCCAAGTCTTATGCGCAAACTGCGTTCGATTCTCACCAGAAATGCGCAGAAGGGACTTACATTTCCATATACGTTTCATAGACCACGTGTCATATCGCTTTATATTGGCTCTTGGGCTTCACTGCGTGAGATCAAGCTCTCATGTCTTGTCTTGTATTTATGTATAATTTATCAACTTTACTACTTCTTATTATACATCCAGAATGTGATCTTTCGGGGTGAAATTGAAGCCTTTCATCTTGTTTTTTTTTTTTTTACGCTTTTTTTTTATATTTTTCCTTGCTATACTGTAAGTTTAAGAACTATTGGTTAACAACAATTTATTGGTTAAATAAAAATGAGAGATGTATACAGTATACAGTATACTTTCGTGTTTTTCGCATAATATTTTTTATTCATTTTTTTTTCCGATTCAGAATGCATTCCGCTTGGAGCGTATATGTGTGTTTTAATATGCGAGCCACTTTTATATTATAAATAAATTGTGTTTTTTGTTTTGTTTTTGAGTTGTATAAGTATACTGTATAATTCAACAGATACATGATATAATCAGAGCTTCTTCCGACTCCCAATATAATGTTCAAAAACAGTGGTTTTATTCGATCGGTTTCGGCATCAGGAGCAACATAAGGAAGAAAATCAAAAAAAGTTGTGTAATTGTTTTTGCTGATTATAACATACCAGACGGCTATCGCCGCCTGAGGCGACTTTCAAAGTCTAAAATGCAAGAGCATCAGTGAGCACACATGTGAAACTTTTGCAACGTATCTTGAAAAATCATGAAATAAAATTTGAATTTCGCTTGCTCAAGACGGGGCTCCGGCTCTCCTTTTATAGCCTTTAGATATTCAAATTTTCGTTGCGTTCACACGCGGCTTCAAACAAAAAAGTAAACTCTTCTCCTTTATGTAATAAGATAACCCGTAACTTTCGGAGGTACCGAGGTTTGAAGTTTGAAGCTTATTGTATCTTCCATGATTTTTAACCTACATGCCTTTGGGCTTTTGACTCAATCGATTAAAATTTATATTAGGTGTACCGTAATTTTAATAAGAATCTGTTACCAGCTAGTACCTCTGCTTGTTCGCGCATGGACTATTAAAAAATTTGGAAAGTGCCAGGTTATGGTATCGTAATTTCCCTATATAAAGTGAAAGTACTCATGGACGGCCACGGTGCACTTTCCACGGTGCACTTTCCACGGAGAAGAAAGTGCTTCTAAATCCATTAATACAACTAGCACAACATGGAAATCTACTAGTGCATAATCGGAAGTTTAGAACCCTTAGAAACTCTTGTGTTTGTCAACGTTTAGGAGCTGTACCCGGCGTATGTATATATTTTGTTGTACATTATTTCTAGCAAGCGCGGCCACACATACAAACTGTAAAAATTTATTACAAGTGCAAACGCGGTGGTAAATAAATAAGTGAATAATGAAAACTGATGTTTAGAATGTTTAGAAGGCCAGCCGATATAGGTCCTTTTCGGAAATATGTCTTCCTAGTTCTTCCCTGAGTCCTTGTTCCATTGTATTTCTAATCCTCATTAACCGTTCCCTTTTATCATCTTGGGTCATTTTTCGATTCTCTTGTACCATTAGAATACGAACCAACTTTTGTTGCGCAGGCACGGTTAGATGGAATAGGACGTCCTGGAAAGGTTTATGGGGTTTACAAGTCTCCCAAAAATTCGGTGTGATTCTGTCAATACTACCGTGTTTCTGCACGAAACCCGCATATATGATATAAAAAAAAAACTATTCTCGTGTAGCTTCAAGGTACGGTAAATTTTCTGCATACTTGCAAACCCCATTGTGAAGGCCCAATAAAATTAATAAACATGTTATTCACTAATAAATGGATTCTCCTGCTGGTCTCTCCCGATATATATTTGTCCCTCGCTCCTAAATAGAATTATCGAGCTCCAATTTGATCCCTAGTGGCCTAGTTGTAGGCAACAAACCGATTGTGTAAATTTTAATGCGAAATACCGGCCGGTTTTTGAAACACCGAGTAGACCAGCATTCTTATGCAGCTTATACAAATGAACATAAATTAGAATAAAAAATCAAGCTAAATTTGAGCAAATTAACATAAATGCATAAGAGTTCACTCATCCACGATGCATTTCGAAAACCGGCTGGTATTTCGCTTTAAACTCACATGCATAAAGTGTCAGAAAAGTTGTAAGTATCCTCGGTTAGCAGTTCACTAACCCGTATTCTCTTTTGTCGTTCTTTTTCTTCGGCAAGAGTTGCCTGACGCATCGTCTCGTGTTGTTTTCGCACTGATGGTTCAAGCCTGAAGTAGCTTTGTCGAATTCAACATGTATCACATATATGACTACACCAGCGCCAGCCTACACTGGGGAAACTCCGCGATTGCGCGGCGGTATCTGTATTGCAGGCACCGTCCTGCTATACTTGTTGTGTGCTGTTGTGTTGCAATAAAGACCGAGAATAGAAATGGCTTTATCGAAATACCACAAATCTACGGAGATTGGGTTCGCGCCCGCAGGCAGATCACCAATTTCTCCGTAGCCGCACGATTAATACAGCGAAACTCTAGGATCGCGCCCGCAGGCAGATCACTAGAGTTGTACAAAATGAAGGGGAGGCAAGGAGGCCTCAGGAGCTCGGGAGACCACTAGGTTCGCGCCCGCAGGCAGATCACTAGTGGGTTGAATAACGATTGGATGTATCGCTGGATGGAATGATCCGCCAATATCATTGGCTCCTGTGGTATCCTTATATAGGAAAGGGGCGGAGCTTAATGATACTCTCTAACAGTCTTGGATATAATATTTAAGTTACTTAACTACCTGCGTCTTGTATCCCTAATATTTTCTCTGCATCTTGCGACACTCCTATGATGTTACACTATATAGGGTGCGTGGGAATAAATTAGTCGGATACTCCTAATTTGCATGCTATTTTCCCTATGTGTACTTTACACAAAAGCCGAGGAGGCAAAAAATAGTTCAAAAAGGTTCAACAAAATGTCCAAGAAATTTGAATACTTGTCAAGGACAAGTTGAGAATATAAAAGAAATAATAAGTATTAACAAGAATTATAAGGATAACCAAGAATATATAAACCGTTAACCTTAGAAATTAGTTAATACTTAAAGTGCTGTTCAGCACACTCCGCCCCCGGGAAAATGGGTAAATGAGGGATAGAAAAAATTCACCACAACCAAAGGCAAGACAAGAAGCAATCAACAAAATAGACAAAATCAATGTAAGGCACAACACAAAATATATTGGTAATCACCATCCAAATAAGTGAATCAACAAAATATAAGTGAAGAAAAATATATGAAGATGCACAAAGAAAGGACTACGTGTGCCGAAATCGAAAAAAAATAACTCACGGATTGACATAGAAGGGAATAAATTAAAAAATAGGAATAACTAAATTTCTTCTTCATCCTCTTCGTCGGTGAGTTCCAGAGAAATAACGTCTGGAGGCGTCGAGCCACGGATGCGGCGTCGTTTGGCGGGCACAGGGGGAATCGTCTTGGGAGGGCTTCCCGCCTTGAGAGGGCTCGCCGCCTTGGGAGGGCTCGCCGCCTTCTCGGACCCCTTCACCGCTGCTGTTGAGTTCTGAGGCAGCGCCTTCAGTTTGCGCCGTGAGTGCGCTTCCATTTGCGAACTCTTCCGGAATGGCAAGGGCGGGAATGATGGTTCAACGTCGGAAGCCTTGGCTTGCACCGGGGCAGCAGTCGCCGGGCGTTTAGTGTGCTTTCGGCGAGGCTTCTTGCGTTGCTTCTTCTGGCTCTCCGAGATGGCTGCATCCAGATCGCTCGTCAGTGCTCGAACCATTTCAACCCTGGCAGGTGGGATGGTTTCAGGATGATTCACTAGCAGACTGTCGACATTGATGTCGCGTCGAAGTTTGTGCGCGGCTAGCTCGTCCTCAAGATCGTCCTTGAACTGACAGATAATATTCAGGTTTTCTTGGACTTCCCCGTGCAGCTGGGGACATAGAGCCAGATTGTGAGCTTGACCGCAGTGATGACAACGATGTGTATGCCGCTCGGGGCATTCGACCGGATGTGTGGCAGTTAGAATACGATGCAGGCATATCTTACATCGTCGTTCTTCCGCCAGGAACAGGAATTTTTTCAGAAGTGTCTGCGGACAACGATAGGATGGGTGAGGCTCAGTGCAGAAAAGGCATGCCGGCGGTTTGTAGGACCGGGCCTTCTGGTCGCGCAGCATAGAAACTGCCTGATCCAGGTAATAGGTCTTCCGCTGATAAGAAAATTCCTCAAGTTTCTGTCGTCCCAATAGATTAAGCCGCTGGATACCTCTGTCGCGGGAATCAGGGGGAGGTTGGGAAGGTTGCAAGAAGGGTGGAATCTCCATCTGGATATTTTCCAGAGGTAAAGTCGAAGTCGAACTCATTTTTTGAGAGGTGTTAATGAGTGACAACAAGGGTGCACGTTGCGCGCCACGAGGGCGGGGCGCGGAGGGTGCCCTTTCTTTCTCCCTTTGTGAGGGGAGAGTCGGCTTTGCTCTGTGCCCCTTCATTGATATTTTGCTTTGTCCGCCCTTAGAGTGAAGTAAGCGGTGCAGACAGGGAGCAAAAAATATGTGGCGAGCAGGGACAATCCCAAAATGATCAGAGCAATCAGGCAAGTGCCGATCCAAGTTCCGAGTTCCGAGAGAATGCCCTTGACATCGGGCCAATCCTCCAATGGTTGTTCTTCGTAGACTGAGGCTCCCTTGAGGGGGTTGAACGAATGTCCCCGAAACAGAAGAGAACCTTCGAGTTGGAGATCCGTGGTCGTTTCTCCACATTGCACGGTACAACGGATCTGCGGGCTTCTCAAGTTAGAGTAGATGCGGGCCGTTGTCTCTGTTCCGCGGGGGCTGCATGGGAGCATGAATCCGGCATGTCCAATGCAAGAAACTGAAGCGATCTGCTTAGCTTTTTCCGATTTGCAGGTGATATTGGTCGTCGCTCCCGTTCGGCAGGAATAACACCCTTTCAGGGGCGTAGCCTGGGATGCGTGACAAATATCGTCGTTGGCCGCGAGGCGAGCCGCGTTGAACGACATGTTCCAATGTGCCGTCAGGATCATCTTCCCCTCAGTCTGGATCTCCGGTGTATCCTTCGGGAGAATTGCATAAGCGGGTGTGAATAGAGGGAGAGCCATTGAGAGGTCTTCGATGTTCGACAACAAGTCGTGCTCCGCGCATTCACATTGCACACGATCTCCCGCGGGTCTGCAGGCGCACTCCGGTCTCGCGGTACAGTTCAGTGACCTTGCAGCTGCTTCCGAATCGCAGAAGAGAAGAATCTTGGCCTGATCATGTAGCAGGGCCATATGATCGCGCTGTCGCACAAAAGGCCGCTCCATCGCCTTCATTGGCGTCCATGAGGTGCTATCCAGTTCCATCTTGTGGTTTCCGATCCGCTTCTCTTGGTTGAGTTCCACTTCCACAAGGGCGGATTCGGTCGTCTTAACGATCCTGTCGATGACAGTGAAGCGCACCTGAGCGACTTGGGTCCAGCTCGGGCAGTGGAATATCTCGAGAGGATCGTTGGAGAGGGGTTCCAGAGCTTCCCGCCAGAACTGGCATGCGCTGCTGGGGAGGAGGCACCCACATCCGGGTCCTCCGCACGATTCTTGGCACTTCGTGATTCCCGGCAGATGGTTCGCTTCATGGAGTTCCGGAATCATGGAATCAGGTCTGGTCTGTTCGCAAGCACTTCCTTTGCACGAGCCGGCGTGTGGGCACCTCTTCACACTAACGACCTTGTGGCGTACGGCACGGGTGAAGGCCAAAGTCTCCTTGTTGCATCGGAGGCGCAGCTTGTCCCACATCAATCGTACTTCGGCGACAGTGGTACCGTTGTAGGTCAGGAAGGTGCAAGCCTCCTTGCTGCTCGACGACAGGATGAAAATCTGCGGGTATCGAGTCGTGCAGCTCTGTTCGTGGCATACTGTCTCGGGCAGAGTGAGCACGTCAACGGGATCGCAAGCCGATGCCGCAGGTAATGTTGTCCACAAGGCCAGGGGGATCAGAGCGTACTTGACCAATGAGTCTCTTCTGGCATTAGTGGTCCTTGGCCGGGGATGCCGCACGCGTCTCCAAATGTTTCGCACAACTTGTAAGAGAAGCTGAATCGGACGTGCTAGGCGAAATGGGGTCACGCAGACCACATAGGTACCAACGATGAACGCGTACACCAGGAAGGCGAAACACGCGATGGTAACCCACGGGTGGCATTCGACATTCAGTAGAGCCTCTAGGCAGAAAGTGCAGCTGAGTCCCTTGCAGAAATCGACTCCGGAGCACATCGTTCGGAATGCCATTATCCCTTGATCATCACGGTACTTGATCGTCAGTTGGTGGTCCTCCAGACGGATGGACGGCGGGAGGTCGATGTGTTCCAGCTCCTGTGGATTGTCCTTGGTCACACAGTACCCTTCGGAGCAGAGCCTGAAGGGTAGACGTCGGGGATTGGATACATTCGTGCCACCGACTGTGCAACTCAATCCGATCTCGCGGGTTACTTTCTGCGCGACTGAACCCGGACTCAGCAAACACATCAAACAAGCGATGTACGTGAAGGTGTACAACCCGAATCTTCCGGATCCGGTATAGTTCCTATCGTCGAGTGCCTGGATGCGGGGGTCGGAATAGTAATCTTCCAGACTCGTTCGGTCATATTCCTCGTCCTCCTCCTGTTCTTCCAGGCTGTTCCAGAGCGAATCTTGGATATGGACACGCTTCTTGAGGTCGTCTCCGTGAAGCTTGTCGAGAAGAGGCTCGCTGTGCTCCAGCATGGCCTCAGTGTCGTTTCCAAAATGCATGATGGTGAACAGGTTACGTTCACGAAGTCCTTCCGTAATCATCAAGGCTGGAGTGGTATCGGCCCCGTTGACATCCTCTTGGCCATCCTCGTCCCATTCCGGTTCGAGATTAGGGTCCGCCTCCTGGTAATTCGGTATGAGGTCGTAACGCCTCTCAACGCGTCCTTGAGGCGTGGTTGGGATTAGCCTCCCTTGGTCCACGTCCGGTGCGAGCTCCAGAGGTATGAGATTGCTGATCGCTCGGACTGACTCTCTCTGTGACGCCAGTTTCACCCGAGCTGCTCGTACCTGTCCGTCTCGACTGTAGATTAGTTCCAAGACCTTTGCGAGGGGCCACGTGCTTCGGTGACCGGTCTGGGGAACCATGACGAGCTGTCCGATGATTGGTATCTTCTGAGCCGCACCTCGCTTCGGGAACTGGGCACACCACTTGTTCTTCTCTCTAAGCGCGGTCAGATACTCTTCACGGAACAGCTTCCAGAATTTTTCCGAGTACTTCTGCGCGCAGTTGACCGTTCTCAGGGCGTCTTCCCTGGTCTGCAGGGCCCACTTCCCATCCTCCTTGTACTCTTCGTCGAGTTCGTCAATGATGATACGAGGAAATTGGATGCGTATGCCTTGCTGCAAGAAGTCGATGGGGCGGATGACGCTCCAATCATTGCCAGTGGAAACCTCCGTCAACGGACGCGAGTTCAGGATTCCTTCAATATCGGCAATGGCGGTGATAAACAGCTCTTCCGTCGGTGTTCGGCGAGAGAATGTCTTCTTCAGCAACGACTTCGTCAGGCCGATCATACGTTCGTAGACGCCTCCCCACCATGGACTGTATGCAGGGATGAAGCTCCACCGGATAGATTGATTCAGCATGTGTCGAGCGAACTCTTCCTCCTGCTTCTCATCAAGAAGGAAGGTTTGGAAGATGTCAGCGCTCAGAACGAAGCTGGGTTGGTTGTCCGACAACACGGTGTTCGGAATCCCTCTTCTTGCCACGAAACGAACAATAGCGTTCAAGAAGGATGCCGTGGAGAGTGACTTGACAGTGTCGAGGTATATGGCTCTGGTGGTCAAGCAGACAATGGCCAAAATCCAGAGTTTTTCCTTTCCAGATGATCCCTCGACGACGAAGGGCCCCGCCATATCAATGCCGACGTGCATGAATGGGCGTGTGGCCAAGGTTCTTTCCTTCGGAAGGGGTGCTTGCGGCGGATACGGAAAAGGTCGGTTGCGTTCCTTCTGACAAGGTAAGCATTGTCGAACCACCTTCTGCACGATTCTCCGAGGTTTAGTTATCCAAAAATCCTTTCTCGTTCTGGCGAGAACTTGCGCGACTCCTGCGTGAGTGCGGCAATGGATGTCGTCCACGATCCATCTTGCTGCACGACTCTTCCCTGGGACAATAGGCGGGGTTGCGTCGATGTCCGGAAGAGGTTCGACCGCAAGTCGCTGCGTTGCTCGAAGTATACCAAGTTCGTCACGGAATGCCCTCAGCTGCCTGAGTTCCTTCTCGCCGTCTGGTCTGGGCCAGGCTTGACGTTGTGCCAGTGAGATGAGCAACAACTTGCCCATGGTGACCTGATGTGTGCTCAGCGTTTTCCCTGCAACGTCGCTCGCGTCAACACTCTTGACGAGACTTGAGAGTCTTTCTTCCAATGAAGCCTTCCGAGCTGTCTTGTTGATGAATCGGAGTACCCAGGCGGCGATTCTAGCCCTCAGACTCCATTCGGTTGTCTGTTTCGATAGGCAATTATCCGCGCGGTTCGACACTGATAGTTCAGCTGGGAAGATGTCCTCGAGATCATTCCCGATCTGCTGCGTTACTGAGAATGCTGCATTTTCTTCGTCTGCGTCTTCCTCGTTATCAGTCAGTTCGGGGATCGTGGTCGTAGGCCACTGGTTCATTCTTTCGATCGGTGGCCCGGTGGTCCAATTTGATGCAAGGAGACCTTCGGGTGAGAGTCCTCTGGTTGCATGATCGGCTGGGTTCTCCGTGGTAGGGACATGACCAATCCTCACCTCGACTCGACGTCGCACCCACAACAGGTCGCACATTTCTCGGATCTTCTTCACCCGGTTCACGGTGAACACACCATCTTCTCTGGTGGAAAGCGATTTCTTCTGGACTTGAGCAATCGCGATCGTTGAATCCGAGAACAGAGAGACGACTTGGGCTCCGAAGTTGTGAAGGTTCTCGGCGACGTGAACCAACAAGCTGACACCAAGTGTGATTGCCTGAAGTTCTAACTTCGGGATCGTACTCTTCCCCTTGATCGGAGCCAATTTTGTGCGTGCCATAAGGATATGCGCGTCATATCGGCCGACCGTATACACCACGGCTGAGTACGCTCGTTCCGACGCGTCACAAAACACGACTAGACCATCGTAGTACGTGTGCACGAACCGAGGCAGGCGGAGAACGAAACCATCGAGTTGACGGGCAATTTCACTGAACTCCGGCTTGAGTTCCTCAACTTCTTCGTCCCATCCGATGCCCAGTTTCCACATCCGCTGCAGAAAGATTCGGAGCGGGAGCAGGGCGGGTTCCAACCATCCCATGGGATCGAAAATGCTTGCAAGCGCGCTGGCGACCGACCTCTTCGTGATTGTATCCATGGTACTGATCTTGACTTGGACAAAAAGGGTGTCCCTCACGTGATCCCACTGGATCCCCAAGAGCGATATCGGGTCAACGGGTGAGTCGCATTCGTCCACGGGAATGTCCTCCAGTACAGTCTTCTTGTTGCTGTTGAAGTCACGGAGCTTCATGTCACAGGCATCGAAGAACTCCTTCAGTCCTTCGATCTTCCGGGTAGCTTCTCCAACCGACTCTGTGGGCATTATGATATTGTCCACATACAAGGAGTCGAGAATTCGCTGAGGGTCCAAATCCGGTCCAAGGTAGCTGCCCAAATGTTCCGCATGGTACCTGATGCACTGATTCAGCAAGAACGGGCTGCAGGTCAGCCCGAAGGGGAGGACACAGAAACGATAGACGATGATGTTCTCCGGTGTTGGGGGTTCATTCGTGTTCCGAACCCAAAGGAAACGACATAGGTCGCGATCACGCGTATCGATGCGAACGTGGAGAAACGCCTTTTCCAGATCTCCTGTGACCAGGACGGGTCCTGTCCGTGCCCTGAGAAGGAGACCTGTCAAATCGTTGACAGCGTCGAATCCGGTGGGCAGCAATGAATTCAGACTCCGTTTTCCTTTCTCGGCCGCACTTCCGTCGAAGACTGGACGAATTTTTGTCGACGTCTTCGTCATCTTGACGACGCAGTGGTGCGGCAGATAGCACACTTCTCCGGGTGGCCCAAACTTCTTCTGTTTCTCAGCCACTTCGATCATCTCCCGATCCAGGTATTCCTCGAAGAGCTCGCTCACCGCTCGTAGCACTTCCGGCTTGCTCTTCTTGAGGAAGTTCTCAAGGCGCTTTGCCGCGATACCGTAGCAGGAACTCATTTCTTCTCGATGTTCCTCTTCGATCGGCAGTCGGACGGAAAGGTAGCGTTCGCCTGGACCGTACTGGTAGTTGATGGTACGGTGGACAAAAGCCGTCAGACGTTCTTGAGCTTCCTTCTTGATTTCCGTCTTGGTTTTGCTAAGCTCGACGGTGTCCGTTCCCTCCATTTGGAGATTCCAGTAGTGCTCCGAATCAGGCACCGGCCACTTTCCTTCTTCGACGATCACCTCTGCGGGAGGTGGTTCGGGTCGATGCCCCTCGTCACTCGGTTGGGGGACCACTCCGTGGGCTGCGATTGTTTCCATACAGCCCGGGTCCGGGATAATCACATCTCCACCTACGGTTGGAAGCCGAAGATTTCCTGAGGGGAGGTATTCAACAGATGCCCAGTCGCAGATCCGAATCATCGTTCCGAGTCCAATGATGATGTCAGGACGCACGTCGGTTTCTTCTCCAACCTGGTAGACTGGCCTTCCGCCACGGTTGCGGATGTGCTCGACGTCCTCTTGCGACGGGGGAGTCGTTGTCAGCATTGTCTCGATTGCGGGAGTGATCAACGCCTTGACTTCGTACTCCATATTCTTGGCTCCGATCCGCAGAGCCACTTCCTCGAACTGCTTGCGGGAACTTGAATCAAAGGTTTGCAAGTTAAGCGTCCGGGTACGCAGAGTTGGGAGTTGAAGTCTCTTGGCCGCCTCCGCTGATATGAACGTCCAGGAGCATCCGGTGTCGTAGAACGCACTCACTTCATGAATCCGATCGGTCCCTCGAATAGGAAGCCTGCCCACGATCATATGTGAGCCTGCAGAAAGCGCTGCGGTGGCGTCCTCCTCGGGCCCCTTTTCCGGTTCGTTCTCGTTGACAGGATGTGGAGTAGGATTCTCAGCATCCCGCTTCCTTTTCTTCCTCTTGGGATGCTTATTCTTTCGCGGAACCATCGGGACAGCAACAGAGGCAGCGGCGTTACTCCGAAGTGCGTAACAGAGACCCACATGGTGTGGTCCATTGCACTTCTGGCAGACTGCCTGGCATGACGGGCTAGAATGATCCGTGTTGGAGCATCGGAAGCATCTCCTCTGGGATCTGAAAGCCTCACGTCGCTCCGCATGTGCCAGGCCGCAGTTCTCCGGGTTGTGATTCTGGTCACACATAAAGCACTTCCCAGTCGACCTCTCTCTTTCCGGCAGCGGGGCTGGTGTTCCTCCAGCACGCTTTGGCGGTGCTCGGGGCGCTACATTTCCAGCTGGTTGTGGCTCTGTTGACTGCCGGTTACCACTCTGGGGGCCCCTGCCATCGTTCTTACGGTCCGAGCGGCCTTCATCCTTGCGAAATGGACGAGTGTCCTCTCTGCGAAACATGCCCGAATCCTGGGGGTCAGAGGTGTTTCTCGATTCCACGGGTCCGGTCATGGTGAGCTGTGAAGACAGCTTTTCCTTGATCTCCAGGTAGTTTATGGCGGCTTGAATCATTTTGAACAGATTCTCCGCGGTTACTGGTCCTGGTTGCAGTACTCGCGCTTCCACCACTCGATCGATGATCTCCACCGGAAATTTCCTTGTCAATATGTCCAGGAAGGGCTGACTGTCGACGGGTTCTCCAGCTGTGCGAAGCTGCTGCACGTAGTCCTCGATCTGAGCCAATTGCACTCCAGACTTGGGCGGAGAGCATCGCTTCAGCATTGTGATTTTCTTCATCAGTTCCTCTCGAAGAACTTCGTTGGATCCGAATCGGTTCTTCAGTAGTTCAACCGATCGTCGGTATCCATCTTCGGTGAATGGTTGACTTCGTATCATGGTCAGGGCGTTTCCCCTCAGCAGAGTCCTCAGGTACTGCTGCTTTCCGGGTGCCGCCATCGCCTGATTACGATCAACTGCCTGTTCAAATGCGCTCCAGAACTCGGCGAATCTCGCCACTTCCCCGTCGAATGTGGGGAGGGCGATTTCTGGCAGTCGGAACGTGCTGGCTGCCGGCGCCGGTGCGCGAGCAGGTTCGGGTGTGTTGCCTCTCGACGGAGTTGCAGATGCCTGCCTTCGAACCTCGCTGGAAATTCTCTGCTGCGTTGCCAGCTCCTCGAGACGCTCGATGAGTTCGAAGTCCAGATTCTCGCAGGCCGATTCTGCCGTTTCCACTCGTTGAGCATATTCATCCGTGGCTTTGGACTGAGCGTCGTCGTCTTCGTTCGTGATTTCGAACAGCTCATCCATCTTCTGCTTTAGAGAACTCAGCGACTTCTCGATAATCGCACGACCGCCATTGATTCTCCGACGGCGGTTCTCGATGTAGACCAGCAGGCCTGTTCCGTCCTGTGGAAATACGGGCCGTTCGTCTGCCAGCGCTCGCAAGTCCGTAACCAACTTCTCCAGACTCGTCAGTGACGTTGTGACTGCCCTTTTCTTGCTCGTCATCTTAACGGACGCCATATCGAATAGTGACGGTCCTCTGAGACGAGCAGGTGTGGCGGACGACGTTTTGCCTTCCAGTCAAGGACTCGGCAAAGGATGCCTTTCCTATGGAAGCAATGCGTGTACTAGGCAAAGATGCCTTTCCACCTCCGATAACTCGTGTACTCGGCAAGAGGTTGCCTTTCCACCGAGATTCGTGTACTCGGCAAGAGGTTGCCTTTCCACCGACGAAATTTGTGTACTTGGCGAGAGGTGCCTTTCCACCGACGATTCGTGTACTCGGCAGAGGTGCCTTTCCACCGACGAAAGTTGTGTACTCGGCGAGAGATGCCTTTCCACCGACGAAATTTGTGTACTTGGCGAGAGATGCCTTTCCACCGACGAAATTTGTGTACTTGGCGAGAGATGCCTTTCCACCGACGAAAGTTGTGTACTCGGCGAGAGATGCCTTTCCACCGACGAAAGTTGTGTACTCGGCAAGGGAGTGCCTTTCCACTGACGAAATTCTTCCCGGAGTAAGTCAAAAGTGCACTCGACCTCGTGCACTCCACCACCCCCCAGGGAACGAAATTCGTATGAGAAGAATTCCTGCCACGCGGGACTTCTGACCTGGTTTAGATCCCAGGTGCACCAAATGTATTGCAGGCACCGTCCTGCTATACTTGTTGTGTGCTGTTGTGTTGCAATAAAGACCGAGAATAGAAATGGCTTTATCGAAATACCACAAATCTACGGAGATTGGGTTCGCGCCCGCAGGCAGATCACCAATTTCTCCGTAGCCGCACGATTAATACAGCGAAACTCTAGGATCGCGCCCGCAGGCAGATCACTAGAGTTGTAAAATGAAGGGGAGGCAAGGAGGCCTCAGGAGCTCGGGAGACCACTAGGTTCGCGCCCGCAGGCAGATCACTAGTGGGTTGAATAACGATTGGATGTATCGCTGGATGGAATGATCCGCCATATCATTGGCTCCTGTGGTATCCTTATATAGGAAAGGGGCGGAGCTTAATGATACTCTCTAACAGTCTTGGATATAATATTTAAGTTACTTAACTACCTGCGTCTTGTATCCCTAATATTTTCTCTGCATCTTGCGACACTCCTATGATGTTACACTATATAGGGTGCGTGGGAATAAATTAGTCGGATACTCCTAATTTGCATGCTATTTTCCCTATGTGTACTTTACACAAAAGCCGAGGAGGCAAAAAATAGTTCAAAAAGGTTCAACAAAATGTCCAAGAAATTTGAATACTTGTCAAGGACAAGTTGAGAATATAAAAGAAATAATAAGTATTAACAAGAATTATAAGGATAACCAAGAATATATAAACCGTTAACCTTAGAAATTAGTTAATACTTAAAGTGCTGTTCAGCACAGTATCCTTAGCCTTAGCTCCGCGATATCCTTAGCTCCGTGATATGAACACTTGTTACTTGGTTGAATGCTATTCAAACATCGTTTAACGCTTTGCAAGAGCAAATAGGGCGAAGCTACATAGGAGTGATATTGAAAGTAATCTTTTTTAACTCTAAATACAAATAGGTTACTGGCTATGATAATTAGAGAGCAATATGATTACCTGCTAATGATATTCTCCACTTCATTGTGAATTTGATCAATATTTAGTTTTCCTGCACGGTCCATAAGCCTCTAAATTGTTGGATAAATAAGGTGCCGTTCCCTTTGAATTTCTAATATTTTTATAGTACCTGTGCGTAAACCTCTTAGGAATAGATTTAGACTAATTGTTAGACTCACGCTTTAGCACAGGGTTATAATGGTTATAAAGTTTATAATGGTTAGCAGCAATAAAATTGGACTAGCCAAAACATTCGTTCATTACTTGAGCAATGCAGACGTGCTCAGCAAGAAAATGGACTAACTCATACGTATGTTAGTGAACCTATGTATAACTATGGAATTAACACATGTTTGGTACCTCTAACTTGACTTTCGTTTCCTGTGAAGAATCTGTTGCAGCGAATATAAACGGCAGAAGTAGTAGTGAAAAGGCAATAATCATGTTCGTAGATGATTTTCTTTTGGCGCCGAATAAACACACAGACTGTAAAACCTCTACAAGTAGATAATTAGGGATGTTTGGAAAGATTTATAAAAATTTCGGAAGTTCTGACCTTTTATGTCACAAAAATAGCAGAAAAGATGATCGTACAAGTATTGCTATTCATTGTATGTACTGGCTAACATTTAATCAGGCTAACTTCAAAGCACAGATGGTATTTTGTATTTACTCTTTACACAAACATGTAACAATTAGGAGTATTCTCCAATCGTTTGGAACATGACACATGACAATGAGACGCCAAACGGTAAGCATAATTAAAAATACAAGAAATTATGTCTTTGAACACCGAAGCCAATTCCCAGAGAGAGCCTTCTCTGTCTCTTTCGAATCTCTATATATATCGTTTTTTGACGCGTACGCCGATCCGGATATGGCGCCGCGGAACATTGGCGAGCAAACAAAGGAATTCTACGCGGAGAGGGTGAAATACCCACGGAACGACATCAATTCGCGCAAGACAATTGCCTGAGCGGAAGCGGATCAAACCCTTGTTTTTCAGCCTCCGGAACAGAGATGAAGCTAATCCGAGCACCGAAAAAAACCGATTCGGTTTCTGGGTTTTCTGGGTTTTCCACAAACTCACGAGATGGAAGGAGGGGGTTTGGGTGAGATTTACAAGCAAAGTTATTGAATATTGTCAGCTATAGTCAGCTACAGTATATCATGGTTTATTTTTAAAATCCAATTGTACAATTAAAAAGAGGAGCACTAAAAACTGAAGTTAAACATGTTGAAGTGTGCGAATTATGTAATATACGTTATGTATTCGTGAGTACACTCAAGACTGAAAAAAGGGACAAGTCAGACCGTTATTAGTTACCCGGGTAAAAATATCATAACATACTTTACTAATCTTTATCACCGCATAGCGGTAACATTGTTAGTTTCATCTGGGGTCCTTTTTCCCCCACGTTTTTTTCTTCTTCTTTTTTTATGAAAACAACCATAGTAACAGACGTAGCATGTATTTCATAAGCTGAAAACGAGTGAGTTTCTCAGAATGTTCTCATTGACAGTTCATTTATATAATTTTTTTCCTTTTATTTTCCCACGCTGAACTAATTTGGGCGCGAGTTGTGAGCACTCAGTCAGTGTTTCGTAATTGGAATGCTCGCGTCTTTTTTGCTGAACCAAAACTAAAGATTACATGAGAGTACAAATGACGAAAAAGTATATGGCTCCAAGATTGGCATATTTGGCCTTTTCTTGTATCTTTTTAATGAAAGTATGTTTCCTTGTTTACATTTCTTTACGAGCTCCTTGCATATTTGGTTAGTATTTTAATTCAACTATTAAAAAGCAAATTACGAGGGGGGCACTGATGGCGCAAAATGCTCAAAATTTAGAATATTGTCAATTGCTAACTATGACTTACTCTATCTGTATAATTGTTTCCCTGAAATAATTGTTCCGCTAAGCAGTTGGCCATAAAATTACTTTCGCTGAGCATTTCGCAAAAAAAGGAACAGAGAACGGTTCTCCACAATGTTACTATTTAACCGCTTTTTACTCTCCTCCTTGTCAATCATCTGATTATTTTATGAATGGAAAATACGGTTGACTTGTTTTGGTTGTCTTACGGTATTTGTAGTGATATTTGAATTGTAGATACCGTATATAACCCATAGCATAAACGCGCAGCAAACGCACAGATTTGCACTCCGCCTTCTCCATTTGAAATTTTTGAATTTTGAATTTGAAAATTTTGAATCTAATGTTTGATTTGTGAATTCGTTAGAATTGTTATTGTTTTATAAATCTATGCATGCGTTATTGTTTTGATAGGTTTTTTTGTCACGAACGGTTCCTTCAATGCTTTTATTGGAATTTAGGTTACCTTATGTCTTATCTTTGGGTACTACAGATGTTCACCAACAAGTCCAAATATATGCGGCTTTTTTTAAATTGTGCTTTTTATAAGTTTGTTCCAGGATGCCTCCAAAACGTGTGACCAAGGGTAAATTACATGTTTTGGCACCTGAAGTAGCACAAGGAACGGTAGTGACTGATGTACGAACAAAGAAACAATATTCCATCGGAAAACAGTTCGCCACTGGTGGTTTTGGCAGAATCTACACATGTAACGAGGTTAGTTCTTTCCACCAACTGTACTTTGTTCAGTGTTAATATTCACAATTGCTTGGAATATAGAATGTCAATATTTTATTCGATACTTGTACGTATCGAGAACTATGGACCAGCATGAATCATAGTAGGTTCCGAATCGATTGGCCATGGCCTCTTACCTCTCTCGGTGAAGTGTCATCCCGATCGGAGCCCCCCCCCCCAAGCTAGTAGCACCGCCGATTTTGGGGTTGCTTCTGCTTCAGTTCAATACTTATTCGGTTGTTGTTAATCTAAGCACCCGCTTTCGTTTTTGTGCATCACCACTGCTACAAATATTGTCGTTGCAGTGACATAACAATTTTTCAGGTTGGAAAAACCACGGAATTGGTTATAAAAGTTGAACCATCCGGCAATGGACCTCTTTTCACAGAAGTCAATGTATTCCAAAGACTGCTGAGACCCGAACAAATTCAGGAATATCAAAAGAGCAAAAGTTTGTTTCAGTTTCCGTTTCCGCTTACGCTTTTCCTTATTTCCCTTTACTTAGTTACTTCTACTTTCTGAGTTGGTAGTTTTCTAGATTACCATATTGTGAGATGAAGTTTGTCATGTAAAACAAAAACTATAGAAGAAATGTCGCTGCATGCCCACTTGAAAATATGCCTTGATAGCCCAACGAAATGAATTTTCGTGTTAGGTGTGCACAATGCACACGCCCACGCACTCCATTTTAATTGTGTGCCTTGCGCTACGCAGGATCAGCCTTATTAATATTTTTTGTCAATTATAGTAATTGTTTTAGAGTTGAAATGGCTTGGAGTGCCAGTGATGATCTGCGCAGGAGTTTTTGACTACAAAAATGAGAAACTACGGTTCTTAATCATGCCCAAATATGCCACATCTCTCGAGTCGATCCGAGAGAAGAAGAAGGTGTGTGTAGCGTATAAATAACCTTTTCATTCAAATTTCCCCTTTTATCATTCTTCCTCTTTTGTAGGTACGCGCGGCAAATTGCAAGCGGTACAGCGGTATAACATCTGGTTTTTGAAACGTTTCTTTGAGGCTGATTAATTTTATGAACTTAGGTCTTCACTGTCTCGCAAACATTAAATGTGACGTTGTCCACCCTTCGGAGTCTGGAGTACATCCATAGCAAGGTGAGGGATTCTTTCATTGTCCAGTTGTTTTTCTATATTATAATATTTTTGTGACCATCTCCAATTTATTTACTCACGGGATTTATACCCTGAGGCCGTATTCCCCAACATACAGGGAGCCCTCCCTAGCTTCACGAGCGCTCTGAATCTCTTCTGTTCTCGCACTCTCTACGCACTCTTTAGCTCCATGGGAGGCCAGGGAGCTCCTTGGGGAGGCCTGGTTTTGCTACCCTGCAACGATGTTTTTTTGTAGTTCTTCACACATGCGGATATCAAGGCGGCCAATATTCTCTTGGAGAAACTGGACGATTACTCCACTG
Organism: Pelodera strongyloides; assembly: GCA_036852015.1. Lineage (NCBI taxonomy): Eukaryota > Metazoa > Nematoda > Chromadorea > Rhabditida > Rhabditidae > Pelodera > Pelodera strongyloides. Next base: position 132,715 of record JAANDG010000079.1, read on the forward strand.
CCACGTTGGTTGATTTCGGTCTAGCCAGACTGAGCTCGAGTAATGAAGAAAAACCCGACAAGAAAAGAGGTTATTTTAGATTTTTGAACACTAATTACCGTAGAGTGATGTATTTTTCATGATCGCTATGATCTGCAGTGTGTGTGTGTGCACCCATCCAGCGCTTATTGATTTAAACACTTCCAGTTTTTTTTAACCGTAATCGTTCTCTTACACTCTTACTCTAATCTCTAATAATAATATCTTATTACAGCTCATAACGGAACTGCAATCTTCACGTCATTGGATGCGCACAGAGGACTTCATCCCTCGTACAGAGGAGACATTGAGATTCTTGCATATAACATCATCTACTGGTTGACTGGTTCGCTGCCCTGGGTGGTGAGTGATATTTTATACGTATAGTGTAGTGTAGTGTAGTCATGTCATACGGTAGGTATTTCATCTCGTAAGTTCGTTTGAAGCGAGTATATTACATGTATAATTCATCAACTCATTATTGCATGTGGCAACAGCATACATCGTACATCTAGACAAATTTGTTGCCGTATTCGGTGGATTTCATTCTTAACCCTGTGCTGGTGAGATGTGGATATCATTTTAAAAAAATTTGAAGAAAACAGAAAACATGTCAAGCGATATTATGCTTTAATTTTGTGTACGTTTCAGAAGTATGAGTCCGATCCTGCCAAAGTGCAAGTGGAAAAAGAGGCATTTTTGAAGAATGTTGATTCATCTGTCAAATCAGTTTTGTCGGTACGTGCCCCAAACTTTGTTGATTTTGTTATAGAAAGTTGCTACAATCAATGGGTGGGTCCCAAGCCGCGGTCCCGAGGGAGGGTCAGTTAGGGCCTTATCACTGAGACTGGGTGTGGCTGTGAAAAAAATAAAGTTGTGAGCTGTGTAACTGTGAGATACAAATGCAAATCGTAGATTATTACAAACGCTCTCAGTATTTAGTAATACCTTTACTTTTATACTAACCAGAATAGAGGTACGTACGTTTTACCCGGTACTGGTGCTCTATCCTTTTACAATTACATTTACCTGAATCTAATTCACAGTCCGGTGCACTAAAAGTTCGTATGTTCAGAGTTTTCCACAATGTCAGAAGGTCGTATGCGAATTCTTCAAAATGTCAGCTTCCACTGGATACACGAAAGCAGTCGATATGGATAAATTGTATAAGGTGAGGGTTGTTTGTGTCGTAGTCTGTACTTTATTATTGCTTTATGACCGTTTTGGTCTAACACTCTACCTAGGTTCTTAGATTTTATTTTATTTATTTTTTGAATCAACCTGTCGAATCGTCGAATGAGTCATTATTGAGTTCTGTACGTTTTGCATTCTCTATTGTATGTATTATATATGTTCCTTATTTTTAGTTGGTGGAAAATGCAATGAAAGGACTGAAAGGAGCCCCTATTGAGGTTCTTACTCCGACAACGAAGCCTGCAAAGGTGAAAACTCCCAGGTATGTCGTTATTTGGATTAGAATTAGGATTAAGTGCTATTAAGTTAAATACTGAGCAATTGGGCAACTGCTTACTTCTTGTTGTTTCGTTGTTAGCCTTAGGCCGTGGGCTTACTCTGCCTCTGTTACTGTGCATTGCCCTCCCCCCTCATCTTTATGTTATTCATCAATCGATTTGTTTTGTTTGTTTAGTAATAGAAAGCGGGCGTCAGCCTCTGATGAAACAGAACCCGAAGAAAAGCCAACAGTTACGAGAAGTGTAAAGAAGCGAAAGGAGCTCAAGGAAGATGTAAGACTTGGTAGTTTTTATTAATCTTTAAAGCGATACAACATCCGGTTTTTGAAACCATTGAAACATTATGATGGACAAGTTTCAAAAACCTGCTCTGTCACCGCTTTAATTTGTACTGAATCGGAGCTGCACATTGCAGTCGTACAGTCCTTGTTGATTGTTCGTCAATCTACTGCGAACTAAAATGTAGGGTAAAAATTGGTGTGTTTCGTGCTCATGCGGTGGATATAGTGTTGTTGATTATTGAGATAAGACAGTGCGTAATCCCGTTAAACATGGAAACTAGAAACGTAGAAACTACAACAAGTGTATTCCAGGTAGAATCGGACAAAGAAGACGGTTCAGTTGCAGACGAAGTCACAGGTTGGATTTTTTAGTTTATTGATATTGTCACAAGTCACAAGTATTTCCTTGTTTAGGTGTTTCGAGCCTAAATCTCAAAACCAACTATGCTCGAAACGCCTGAACAAGAAAATACATCTACCCATCACGCTAATGGAGCGTGCAAAACAAAGGACTATTGCCACAAGTATTCACGTTTTTTTTGCAGAATGCTGACTGGTTGAGGTTGTTCGAAATGAGTGATTAATATGAAAAACTCCATGCTTCGAATATTTAGATACTCCTAAAAAAGCCGTTGCCGTTAGGAGAGCTGCTCGAAGCCGTACGGAAAATCGCCCAACTTTATCTGAAGCAACAGAAACTGATGAGGATACCGATTCAACGACAACAAAGGCGAATACGAAAGGTACTATTCGGTTTTTAGTACGGTTCATGAGAATGGGAGATGTGCGCATGACTCATCAACTCATTTTCTGCTATTAGTGCTATTACTTTTTCGCTTTTTGAAATTTGTTTAGCCAATTAGTTATTGCCCAATAATATAGGCTGTATGACTACATTTAGATTTAGTACATATGTTTTTACTTGCAGTTAGAGTCGAGCTTCCGGCTTCATGATTTATGTGTTTCGATCAGGCGCTATATTGTATGTAAATACTAGCTAGTATCTCTACACATGTTTCCATTGAAGGTTCATCCGCACCGGCTGAAAGATCGCGCACACGGGCGACACCGCGTGCGGCGCGTAGTACCGCACGGGCAGCGAAGGCAACAGTTGCAGTGGATGTGACTCCTCCATCCCCCGCAGCGAAATCTCCCAGGGGAAGACTAACTGCGGGCAGGGAAGTGGCAAGGTATGTGAATGTGAAAATAGGAGTATTATGTTGTTGTTCGGGGGTGAGGGGTTTATTTCTTTCAACTTTTAACTTCGGGCAGCTTTTAACAGCTTTTAACTTTCGGCACGTTTAAGGGTTAAGGGTAAGCTAGCCTTTCAGTTGTGTTTTCTCGATTTGAATATCATATTTATGTTCGGTTGTGGTATTTTATCCATAGTACTTCTGACATCCGGATCCGGCAACGGAAACGATTTTTTTGGTTATTTCCCTTTATTTGACGATAATGATAATGTAACCACCGTCTATGGCGTCTATTATTCAGTTCGTCATCTACTACGAGAAAAGTGCCCGTCGTGGTTTCTCCAGTGGATTTGATGACGGAGAGTCAGAAGCGGAAGCGGAGAACGGCATTGGCCAGGAAGATGAAGGATGCGTGTGAGTTCGGTTTTATTGTTTCATTATGCTAATTTTGGGTACTACGGTATTTTACAATAGCAGTTTCGGCTGTTTTGCATACAGGGACTTTGTTCTTCATTTTGTGTGCAACGCGAACGCGCACACGATTTTTTTTGTTAACCGCGATATTTATGACTACTCTTTTGATTGAGACCAAAGACTATTGAGACTAGAGCTATTTACGTATGTTCTGTGAGTAGACGTAGTGAGTGGAGTGTGAGTGGAAAAGGGTAGACGGTAGAATAGTAAAATTGCTATATTTTTAATTTACGTTAATTTAAAGCTTTTGTGTCTTACAGTCTTACTTAGATTCGAGCCTTTTGTTTGAGTTTCTTTCTGTGTTTCAGATAAGAGCACACCAAAACCTGGAGTCCTTGTTGTACCCGGCCTAAGGAACCGTATCCTTCCTTCGATAACCACTTCGGGTTCGGTTGTAAGGCAGACTCCAGTGGCTCGCCTGCGTCCAAAGGTAGTTTCTTTAAGTGCATATACTTCCACAATTCCACACTATTTTACTAGACAAAACTCCCAACTTTATATAACAAGATTCAAGCGTCCTAATTTCCTAATTAACACACTAACTAGAGTGGTACCGTTCCCTTTTATCATACCTCCCTGAAACATGTTGATTTCCAGATTTTAGTTTAGGTTTTTCACTTGCGCGACCATATTTCAGTGTTATATTTTTATCTTTCAAGAGGATATGTGATTGTGCGTTCAATAACATTTCATTTAACAATAAGAAGATGTGAACTTTCGCCCCACAAATAGATCGCTATGTTCTCGAGATCTCGCACAGGCTTGTAGCACACACACTTTGCATAGGATACATGGGAAATGCGTATCACATGCAAATATCCCAAAGTAGGTACCATACGGCTTTATTTAAGGTAGATTTGGACTTGGAACCATTTTATTCTCAGGTTCCGGTCTCGCCGTCGCCTGAGTATTCCGATGCTCAGGAAAGTATTTCACCACCATCCCGGGCTAGCGGACGCTCGTCCACCGCCAGGAGTCTGAGGTCGTCGGATGCAGGATCTTCGGGAGCTGCAGATAGTACTGAGCTGAGCAAGACCCCGGCTGGGAAGAGGAGAAGTGAGTTTAACGTAGATCGTTATATTACTTTTTTCTTTGTAATGCAGCCTCCTGCTTAATTGTGCTCAATGTTTGTAATTTGCTGGACTACTATGTTATTGCGCGCTGTTCGTTAAAGGGCCTGGCCCACCGATATAAACCTATATTTATTATGTTCATAATTCATAAAAAGGGTATTTATTATGGAAGTTTTTCCGGTGAGCTTTCCTTAAACGGGTCATTTGCGTAGTCATTTGCATATACACCTTACACGTTTGATGTGGATGTACAAATGACTTAACTTCCCTTCCCAAGGCCTGTCTACGGCACCTTTAGTAGGAAAGCTCACCGGAAACACGACCTCAGGGTGAAGCTGAATGATATTTAGTTTGTATATATGGTAATAAACGCCCTTTTCATGCATTAGGATTAAATACTAAATATAGGTTTATATCGGTGGGCCTGACCCTTCAACTGCTCTCTGCTTTCCATGCTTTCTTTCCAGTTCCTCTTGCTTTCCAGAAACACCCGAAAAGATCCCGTCTGATGTGAAGAAAAGTCCAAACAAGCTCCGTGCAATGGTATACTTTTATTTAAAAATTGCAAATAAAAATAATACCCTTGGCTTTCAAGCGCATCCTTACCTCATTCGATAAATGTTTATTTTAGACTCAGACTCTTAGTAAGAGCTCACCGCATTGAGACGATTTTGTAACGCAAAATACATGGATATTTCAAATTTTCAAATAATAATAATAATAATAATTATTATTATTATTATTATTATTATTATTATAAAATTATAATTATAATTATGATAATAATAATAAGAAGAAATACAAGTATGGATATTGTATGTATTTATAATTTCTATGATGGCAATGATGGTTTTAGGTACCAGGTGTTCGCAACTTCCCAAAGGGCCGTCGTTCCATTCTGATACAACAGATCTCGAACAAGTATAAGAGGATGAGTAGGAAGTCGATTCTTGCACCGGTCAACACGAATGACTCACCGGGGGCGGTCCTCGACTTGGAATAACTCAGGAAAGATTTATTGGTTTTCTAAGCGATGTAACATCCGGTTTTTGAAAAGTATGTCGGACACTCTGCATTAGCATTACCATATGTTGTATGTGAATGGATATGGATATAATTAGAATAAAAAAACCTGCAAACCTCTCAGTTATTTGCGTACACTGCGTATGAATACAGCGTCCAGAATATGTTTCAAAGACCGGACGTTATACCGCTTTAATGTTCGTTTTTATACATTACCCATTGATATACCCAAATTTCACCTTTTTTGGAAATGGTGCTCTTTGCTTTTTTTCTGCTTGTTGAACGGTTGGTTAGTTATGTGCATGTTATTTGATTTTTAACCTTATATTAATGCAATGTTATATGGTATGATTTATCGCTCTTTTACATGGTTAATGTTAGCCGATAATTAATACCATGCGGATCGGATACCCAACAATTATCTTGTACTTAGCTGTATGTTAAAGCGAAATAGCGGCCGGTTTTTGAAACGCATTTCAAGTACTTGCATTCCTATGCATTTATACAAATGGGGGGGGGTCTAATTGGGGTCTAGATTTTATTCGAAAGAAAGCAGGTTCAGGTGTACGCAATGCGTTTCAAAAACCGGCCGGTATTTCGCTTTAATGCTTAAAGGAAATTGGCTTGGTTACGCTCCGATCTGAAACACTGTATCGCTTAGCCACTGCTTCTTAACCTTTTAGTTCTTTCTTAGCCAAGCCCACTGTCCCAGGCTTGCGAACCATTTTCGAAGTTTAATGTTTACTTAAGTCTTACAAGTAGGTTGTATTTCATGGTCAGCGTGTAATTATGCATTGTTTCTTAATCACCCAAGGTTGTTGTTGAACCATCACGATCTCAATATTGTATTCTGATTTCATGAGTAAATTCTTTCTTTTACTTTCCATCGAATACTAGGATGTGTTTCATTGTTTTCACTTATTTGTATGACCTTCATTTGATTTTTTAAGGACTGCTGTAAATGTTCACTTCGCCTGTCTAATATCAAAACGGTTCACATGTAACCCAATATGTCCACTTGCATTTTGCCATAATCATAATGTGTCTAATTTTGCGCTTAACGTAATAAAAAGTTTGTCCCACGTTTTTGTGTATTTTGTGAAGAAATCAGAAGCAGTTGTTGTCTTGTGATATCGATGATTTTTTTATGGCATCCTTTTATTGTTAGTGTCTTGTATGTGATAACAATTTCAAAGATGGGAGTGCCGGGGTATACAGGAGTAGTCATTTTGTTTTCTCGCAATTGTTGTGAAGTTGTTTACTTGGTTAGTTGTTTAGTTTTCTTACGTATAAGAATATTCTGTTTAGACCTGTTGTTCGTGCTCTGATTGGAATTTTCCTCAATTACCTACCGTACACCAGTTCAGTCTCATCGGATGTCGCAAACGCGTCTTGGGCTCAGTGGGCCCTCCCCGCTAAGGGCCAAATTGGTACTAATGGCAGGGCTAGGAATTGGAGCGGCTAGTTTATACTTTGCGTATAAGAGGTTAGTTATTGGAGTAGTTTTATGTACCTGGGTGTGCGTTGTTTTGAAGTAGCATGATGTTTCAACAGCTTTTTATATGAATTCCTCTCTTTAGGCTTCTTGATTTATTTGCAGTGCCATTTGTATCAATTGAAGAATAATGGTGAATTATGACCTTAAGAGGTGTCTCTTTGAATTGGAGTTTGCGCGTATCATAATGGGGTTTGCAGGTATCACAAAATGTGTGATTCTGTCAATACTACCGTATTTCTGCACGAAACTTGCATATATAATATTAAAAAATATTCCCGTGTAGTTCCAAGATACGGTAAAATTTCACCATACTGGAAACCCCAGAAACGAATGTTTGATTTCATTTTGCAGATTAACTCGAAAAGGCGAGTTGTTAAACCAGAATAAGCGTGAGGAGAAGTGCAACGAACCTCGCATTGAAGTGGCTCGCTCTGCTGATGATAGAAATGACTGTAGGACAGCCCCCGAACAATATGCAAATGGGAATATTAATGGTGAGTGCTTCCAGAAAAATGTGATTCGGGTCAGCGATATATTTGTTATTATATGTGTACTATTAAATGTTAACTATGTGAGCTATATAGGGTATCTGTAATGGTAGAAGCACTGTTAAATGTTAACTATGTGAGCTATATGGACTATCAGTAATGGTAGAATGAGGTATCAAATCTGTTAGTTAGAAGAGGGGATACGAATAGTGAGTACTAATTGCTAGTTGCTAGATAAAGTAAGTACTATAAGTTAGTTGTAGCTATGTATATTTGAACATTCCTTAGACGGCCTACGAACTTACTCATGGGTCTGACTACATTATTCCATCAAACCATAATGTTTTTAGGAATCGTCCCATATCCGAATGCTTTGAGCGATAGTCTGGCCGTAGATCGAGCGAATCCATTGGAAATTGTCAGATTAGGTAGGTTCTTTTTCTTTGTACGCTGATTGTTGGGCATATGTAAGGTAGAGGTTATCTTTCTTTGTACGCTGGTGCTAGGGATATGTAAGGTAGAGTTAGATGTACGTGGATATAATGGTAAGAACACGTGGTAACGTGGTAACTGTAAGTAATGACCGAAACCTGTATTATTGCTCATTCCTCGCAACCGTAGTCGTAGTTATTTAATCTTTTGCACTCTACTGTGAGCGAGTTTCAGATCGTATGCTAACATGTGATAATTATATGCCCTAATGTCCCAGGTTACCTGTGCATCCGTGATCTGAAACTGGCCCTGCTGAAGGCTTGCGCAGGTCTGAATTTGGTCAAAAATCGATCGGAGAAGGACCGTTATCGTGCCGATCTACTGCAAAGTGTAGTGGATAGAATCAAGTTCCTGGAGACTGATCTCTCCCAATTGGCTGCTGATGGTTCTGTGGAGAAAATGAGCATTGATGAGCATATAGGTTAGTTTTGCTCCCTTTTTGTTCTTTTCTTTTGTTTTGAACGGATTTAATTTCCTACAATAATGTTAAGTTTAATAGTTGCAAGATCACCAAGTTGCGTCAGTTGGTTAGGCAACGTATTGAGAGTTCAGTGGCCGTACTAAGGAATCGCGGAATCCTGGGTGGAAGAATTTGTCTCTACGTGTCGCTGATTAGTACCTCTCTTTCTTTCACCTCATACCGGGAGGCTTGCTGGGGTGGGAGCGTGCTCCCGGGTAGTATTCGTGCATCCGGTCGCACTTCGTCGTTACTTATCTACCTCATTTTATAGGCTCAGGATCTGCGTATTCTACCGCGTATGGTTCTCATCGTGTTCGAGCCACCACCCTGTCGGTCCTTTCCGATGACTCGTTTATGTCAGCTGTGTCGGATTTCGGTATGTTATATTTTACGAGTTCAGTGAAATTGAGTGAATTCATAGGACTATGGCTATTTGCAGTCACTGAAACATTGCGTACTAGAGTATGTTTAGTAGGTAGGTTCAATCGTTGCTCCGAATTCAGTGAATCCGTAGGACTATCCTGTCCCTGAATAACTGGGTACTAGTGTACTTACTGTACGTAATAAACTACCCTTGGACGCAGTTAATGTAATCATTCCGTGGCTTTGGAATTTGGAATGACTTGTTTAAGGTGATGAATCAAATCTGTAGCCTGTAGTAATCAGGTATACAGCACATTTTTGTCGTTGATGGGATATACAAGATACGCGAACTCTATAATTCGTAGATGTACAGTATACGCTCTCTCGAATGCATAATAATTTTCTTCCACGCAGGTGTTAGTCTTGACGACGATGAGTTCGAGGAGAACAATGTGGCGCCAGAAGAAATGTTCATGTATAAGGAGGCCTTGGAGGCAGCACAAGAGGGAAAGGTTGGTGATTTTGTTTAATAATACACTTTTTGTGCTCGTGCTGTCGCGGTCGCTAGTATAAACTGTGTTGTTCGAGTGTGTTTCAGAAAAGTAGTATGTTTCAGTTTGTCCATAATAGAAACGGAATGCAACGGTTTTTGTTGTGATTGTACACTGTTTTCCTTGTTAGTGTTCGAACAGAAAGCGTAGCCGGCTGATTTAGGTTTAGTTAGTAAGGTTTAGTCTGAGCCAGATAGTATTTTCTCTGTACTATTAAGTGCCGCACGCTTTTGTATTGACACATTAGTTGGGCACTGTTCTCGGTTGCGAACCGCGTTGTTGTTAACTTAACGTATTCAGGTAGCCTATAGAAAGGATCGGCATGAAGTTTGTCAGTGTGAAAGCGAGATGGATTTTGCTGCCAAGGTCAGTGTTTATCTGCTAATGACAAGGCTATATTTCAGGAACAGTGGTGCGCATTTCCTGCTTAAAGCGAAATTACAGCCGGGTTTTCAAACATTTTCTTGACTGCTGCATTCCCATATGCAAACAAAGGTAGATAGAAAAAAACGCGCTCCCACTCATTTGCATGCCCTGCATTGGAATACAGCGTCTAGAATACGTTTCAAAACCGACTGTTATACCGCTTTGCTTTAACCATAACCTGTCGGACTTTGGACTTAGGACAGAACTTAAGAGCGTTTTTACTAGTTTAAAAAAAGTTGTACTACTTTTTCAGGTACATTGTCTACGAGCCGCTCTCAGCTTGATATGTTCTGATGCGAAAAAGCGAGTTTGGCTGGCCAACTCCGGGCGACAACTGCTGGCTGATTTGTTGAAACATTCAAAGTAAGTTGGTTGCGTTACATCTATCATGCGGAGTATACTGTAGGCGCGGGGCAGGTGTAAAGAGTAAAGAACGCACACGGAACGGAACGGAATAAGGGAAGCGAGTGTTTGAGCATCTCCTGTGCTGCTCTATTGCTCCTCATGTTAATAGGATACAGTTCTAGTCTTAAGATTAGATTTTCCAAATGAGTTTTCTTACAGACAGGATCCTACCAATTTCCTTCGTGTATTCGACGAAATGATCGAATTCTGCGCCAAAGAAGAGAATTTGGAAATAGCGGCCGGAGAGCTGAAGAGTAGAGGGGTTTGTTTTAGTTTTTAATAATAGTTTATGTGAAGATATATGTATATGTAATTATTACGCTACTCGTTCGTGTATAATTATTACGCTATCTCTGTGATCTCTCTCTCTCTCTCTATCTCTATCTCTCTCTCTCTCTCATCCTGATTTACCGTACTTGGTGTAACACCAACAGGTGGCTTGACACTTTACCACCAAGTATTTTCTGTGTCATTTATGTACGTGTACTACTGTAGATGTAACCTCTGCTTCTCTCGGTATCTTACCCTTTTTACCTTTACCCCTACAGTTTACTGTACAGTTGCGATTTAGGTATCAGAATTGGGTTTCTGGGACATAATCCTCGATTTTATCCTTCTCGACGCGTTTGATGATTTGAAGCAACCGCCGTCGGCAATATATTCTGTTACGAAGGTGAGAGACCTTTTTGACTTGATCGTAGTGTGTAGTCTGGGTGTACTGTAGTACTGTTTCTTTTTGTCTTTCGGCATAAAACGTTCGTCTTGAAGTTGAAGGTACAGTCTCGGCTTGGTTGTGCTATGGTTACTAAAGGGGTAAAGCAAAGCTTTCAGAACACTTGGCTACCGGACAGTATGAAAATATCTACAATCTCTACGGTAATTTGGAGTATGCTCAAGGCAAAGCGACAACGACTACAGGTGGGTATTTTTCAATTAAATAATTAATTTTCTCTTTATACAAAACAACAAAAGCCAGAGCGAGGAGCGTTATGGTGTACTGTGAATTAGTAACCCCAAATGTACCAGTTCCCTTCCAGAGTCCGGTTCAAATAATATTTACCGCTGGGATAGGTTACACGTTACAGGCGTCACCTGTTTAGCGTGTTCTGTCGGCTTTCTATTACTGCCTGTCAAAAGCAGAGAAAGCGAGATAGTGCGCTAAGCAGGAGACGCCTGTAACCGACGGTAAATTTTATTGGAACCGGCCTCAGTCTTCAGATTCATACCGTACATTGGTGCGAAGCTTCAAGTATCTCTTTGGGGATAATCCGGCTAATAGATGATATTCTATTTAGTAAAGGTAGAGCTTCGAGCATTTACGAGTTCCGGAATGCTCGGAGTCAGAATCTTCTCCCATAATGGATCGTATCTCAACAATATTCTATTTAGGTTCAAAATGGTTTCGTTTCCCATTTCTACAACATCTCCGAAACGTTGATGCCGGCGATAACGCTTGGGTTCTTGGGCACCGATGTGCAGATGGGAGAGCTGTGTCACTACTTCAAGGAACAGATCACACACTTTGTCATTGATATCTTCAACACGCAGAAGGTGAATATATCAGTAATATTTGTTGACTGGAGTATCATTATTTCTGAGCGGTGTGCATGCTCGGTTGCCTGGAAATTGGTTGTGTGGAAAATGGAATATGGAAAATGGTGGCCTGGAAATTGGTTATATGGAAATTGGAATATGGAAATCGGAATATGGAAATCGGTAGCCTGGAAAATGGAAATCGGTTGCCTGGAATTCTTGGAAACTGGAAATTGGGGAAAATTCATCATCCAAACTGTAAGGGTGTCTCTATAGTGTATGTAAAAACACTTATAGTGTTGAACGTTGTAAATTTGATTAAATACAAAAACGGGAACCTAATTTTTGTTGTAGTATCAGCACATGAAAAACGATCCGAAATGACATACATTTGGGTTATAATGAGAAATGTTTTTATTGATTTCGTTAGATGTGCCGATATTGATTAAAGGTACTGTAATTATTCGAATCAATTAGTCAAAATGAAATATTTCAGGTTCGCTATACAGATGTTGATCGCCTTGCCGATGACGTGTGGGTGATCTTAGAGACAAGGACAGAAGCTATTGTAACGAGGTTGTCATCGGAAGTTCCGCCGGCTTGAGCTGCGGGCGGATTTGCCCATATCGTGCTTAATTTGGTTTGTTTATTTAAGTGGCCCGTCACTACTTTGACTGTACTGTTTGTCAATTTAATTAATAAGGTAGAAGGTTTAGTTAGTCCCTGTACCTTGTATTTGTGTTCGTGTTTTAGTTTATTACAGTAGGACTAAATAATATGTATTTTCATACTGGTCACGTAATTGTACTTCATGAACACACTGTGCTCTATTCCATTGCTCGAATTGGCCCGATTGTATCGTAACTTGTAACGTAACTGTCTATTTTACATTTTAGTTGTTATGTTTGAATGGCTTTTATAAAGTTTCTTATTATGATAGGGTTAAATTCAGCTAGACCTATTGCAGAGTTTCGCTTTATCATTATAAAGGGTCATCATTAGAATATATTAGTGAATGTGATCATGTGTTGTGTTTTCAAGTGCTCAATTTTATAGTTCTTTGTTAGTGTTTCAGTTCTTCAGCATAGATGACGGGTAATATTAGTTTAAATTGTTATTTTGAGTTTTGACTGGTTTAGTTCATTGTTTGTTTTTGTTATGTCTGACGTTAATGTTAGTGATAATCGAATGGATTTCTCGTAAATGTAAAGTTGCCATTATTTCGTGCTTCATCTCGTAGTTTAAGTTTAGTAGTCGCAGGTAGTGTAGGTTTTTGTATGCCTGATTTATAGATTTTCAGTAGTACTTGATTTGTTACAATATTGTGTATTTTGTCGAGAAAGGTAAATTATTTTTATTATAATTTTTGTGCGTATATACTCAAATGAGAAAAATATAATTAGCAGTTTTGTGCCGTTCAGTTTGGCATAGCCATAAAACTTGATGGTGTGCAGCGAAGCTGACAGGTGTGCCCACTCCTCGCCGCGCACACGCAAGGCGTTCGCCCCAGACTCTCACGACGGTCTCGAGGGTTCGTTAAGCATTTGTTCACGAGAAGATGAGGCACAGCGCCTCACAATTTTTCACATATTTTGGTATCTCCTCCAGCATGCGCGCCAGGATCTCGCCGCGTGACCTTTTTGCGCCAAGCGCGCGAACCATCAAGTTAGTAGTTCCTAGTTTTAGGTAATGTTCATTGTACGTTTTCCCTATGCTGATATGCCCAATTGTTTGTTTAGATGTTTTCATACACCAATTATGATGTCCTTACGTAGGTGAGTGAATTCGGCTTATGGTTTATGTTTAGCAGATATTTTCCTTCTGCCATCTAGCTAGGCTTCTGTCTGTCACCCTCGTGCACTTCTTATGTGCGCAATTCATCTAAACGATGACAATATAGGGCCGTTCTGAAGGGGGAAATGGCCTTAGACCTTGGACCTTGGGGACTTGAATACTTCAATTTGGTCACGTGGAGTTTTTTTAAATGTAGTTTGGGGCCATGGGGTTATGTCCTGTTTTTTTATGCGCTTGATACATGTGCTGCTCTGGAATCCAATGTATGTTTTTGCTCATCTTCAATATCTTAGCTTAGGAACATGTGGCTCGAGGGTTTTCTATGATGAATACCTTAGTAAGGCTGTTACCTGTAGACAAAAGCGGTCTGATTTATTCCATTTGCTTCTACCCCTCTGACGAACTGCGTATTTTTAACTTTGGCTGAACAACATTTTTTCTGGTTCAGTAGCGAATCTTTCGGAATTTGTACCATGGGTGGTACCACCTGTAGTTTGTTGTTTGTTGCCTACGCCTACCCTTTTTAATAAGGGATCAGTAGTAGCCCCAGGGTACATTGGACATATGGTACAGAGGGAGAGGGAGGGAAAAATAGGGAAAGCGAGAAAGAAAGGATATAGAGAGACAGGAAGAGAGAGAGGGAAAGAGTAGGAGAGCCCGGGAAAGAGAGGGATCGAATAAAGGTAACTCTATGAGTCTATGACAGATTGCACAGTTTCTGTTGGCCTGTCGTTGAATTTTACCATACCTATGTCATCACTGTTGCGTCGTTTTGGCAGACATATATAATTTTCCCATTCTGATTTGCAGCTGTTGATTTTCAATGGTTTCTGTAATCATAATTAATTATTTTGTATTTTCACGTCATCATTTAATTATGTACTGTAGTGTTCAATTTTCCAAATATACGGTATGCTAATTTTTGTCATCCAATTCCTCATTTTGTAAAGTTGCAGGCTGTTAATCATGCTGGTGATTTTAAGCAGCCTTAATTTCAATCCGATGGTAATGATGTACTAATCTGGAACCCGAAGAACATTTGCAAATTTTCCACCGCTTTTATTCTTCATCGCAATATTTTAGAATGGATGGTTTTTGTGAATTCACTTCCTCACCTTTTATGGTAAAAATTGAGCATCAGAAATCAGAACTTTTCAAGTACTGCTTTAAAAATTTCACCGTGTATTACAAAGTAGGTATAGACTAGTATATGAATATGGCGTGTTTATGCGGTAAGCCATATAGAGCCAGTTGTTTTTTGGATGCTATTCGCATACTAAATGCGACCCCGATTAATAGAGATCTATCGGGCGCCTCTTTGACATTTGCTCCCTTTTATTCACCCACTTTGGGGGTTAGTCAGGTATTTAGCCGGTACCTCGATTAGCTCATTGGTAACCGGGAGCGGGAACTGGTAGCGTAGTCATTTTTATAGCTATGCCAAACAGTAGCATTTTAAAGCGAAATACTGCCGGTTTTTGAAACGCACCGCGCACATCTGAATTCATATGCAAAGTTGCTCGAATGTTTATGCTAATTTACTCGAATTTAGCTCGATTTTTTATTCTAATTTATGTTCATTTGCATATAAGCTGCATAAGAATGTTGGTGTACTCGATGTGTTTCAAAAACCAGCCGGTATTTCGCTTTAAGTGCCTGACCATGAGTTTTAATAAGGATTGTCATTGTCGTACTGTAGTATCCTGTATTATTGGGTAGAATAACCCCATTAGCATATAGCATGGCGCTTCTATGTATGTTTACGCATGAATTAGTGAGTAGTGTTCCTCTCAATTGTTATGATTGACTATGTTTTGATTTTGATACGTTAACTCTGCTAATTCGTGTCTGGATTTCACTTCACTACTTTTTTGATTCGACTGAAACGTTTAGCTATTGCTAGAAACTCTAGAAGAAGTCGAGAAGAAATAGTCCTTTCTTTTCGGAATCAATTCGTTGTCTGTTTGGTCAATGATTCACTCACGGATATAACTCACTTGTATACAAATTAGGATGAAATGTCACACATCGTCTTCTCTCCGTTTTCTTTTAAAATGACATAACAGCCGGTTTTTAAAACGATTTTCGGATAAATGCCTTCCCGTACATCGCTCATATGTTGTATGCAAATGAGCCCCGTAACTATGTATGAATGTAGTTGTCTAACATTTCTTGCATAAACCGGTTACCACGAGTCGCTAGTATTGTTTTTTCTTTTCATTACAGCTTTTCTTTTGAGGTTTCAAGTTAATTTTTTACGTCTAAAAACAGGTTCAAACTCACAACGTTGCCTTGGAAATGTCAGGAAACGTTTAAGAAAAGAAAACAATAATTATTTCTATGTGTATTCCTTGCACAACTTGTTATTTGGAAAACTGGTATGTTCAGTGAAAAGCCAACCCTTCAATGTGTTAGATTGCGGGTATAGTCTATTCTATTCTCTTTTACTCGTTTACTCGTTTACTTGTTTGTTGTGTGTGTTGGGAGAACTGGTATGTTTTGAATAGTTTTGACTTCCGACAGAACGCAGAACCGAACCTCTGGGATAGAGCTTCCTCAAGCTAGACCTAGCAGCTTCAGAGAGGCGTCTGGGAGAATCGCACATGGTAGCTTACTGTAGGTCTACCGGTGAATTTACAATTCTTTATTTTATGGTATTTTTGCGTCCTTTTTTTGTGTCCCATCATTCCTCTCCCAGCCCAGTATTTGGGTAGACGTAGAAGAAGATTTTTGTTTTTCTTTACTATTGCAACGTGACTAAAAATGCGTCTGTTAATTACATTTAAGTAGATGCACTTTGAAGTAGTTAGTTAATTGTTAATATTAATATATGGGACCGTATGGTTAGTTCAAGAATGCCCTAAATTTGCATGAAAATGGAGTAACTTGAGGTTTGTCTGCTCTGACCCCATACAGCGTGCCTAATCCGGCACTTAAAGGGATAGGTTCATCTCAAATCACCTCTCTTTTTATTGTTTTTATTGATAATAGCACAAATATCATTCACAATGAAAATTAAATCAATCACAGAACAATGCGACTCGCAGAAGAAGCTTCCTTTATTGGACACTAGTTGATCGGAAGCCAAAATCTAAACTCAAAAACTAATACCGTACACTGGCAATTAGCGGGCTAATGGCAAGTAGCCAAGAGCGAATTAAATGATACTGCACGGGAAATAATGACCTGCCGAGTGTAGTTTGTAACTTGGCTAATTGCCATTAGCCCGCTCGATCTGTGTACGGTATTAGTTTTTGAGTTTAGATTTTGGCTTCCGATCAACTAGCTTCCAATAAAGGAAGCTTCTTCTGCGAGTCGTATTGTTCTGTGCTTGATTTAATTTTCATTGTGAATGATATTTGTGCTATTATCAATAAAAACAATAAAAAGAGGGGTGATTTGAGATGAACCTATCCCTTTAATTCCAGAAAATAGTTCTTTTGACTGGGGCAAAATTCTGTTTCTATTTGTGAACTTCTTCACTGGAAATTTAACGAAAGATTTTTCCTTGCATCTTGTTTCCACTTTGATCTGCTGGCTTACGTTACTTACGTAACAGTGAAGTTAAAATGTTATTGTTTCAAGGATGCTAAAATCGGAATGCAAAAGCTAAGCACACATATAGAGCTGCGTTCTCTCATGACTATGGATGTAACTTTATCTTTCATTTTACGTAATGCAAGTTTTTGAGAGCCTGCGCCTAATTGTAAGTTGTGTAGAACTTGGTTAATGAGAGCAGAGTAGAGTTACTGATGATTATGGTACCGAGGTCACATAAATGTTCTCATGTTCTTGCATATTCTCTGTCCGGTACACGGATTCCCGTAGATCAAAGCCTCCCTTGTCCCTCCGCCTTTAGCTTACAAAGCATGATGAAGACAGGTTTTGAATCCCACACACAAGCTAATTTGCATACAAGGATCACAGATAGAGAGGGAGAGAGAGGGAGAATGAGAGAAAGAGAGACAATATGCTAGTTTCTGCAAAATCTGCAAATTTGATCTTCGATGAGCTAGATATTTTTGCAGGGAATTATTTTATTACTATTATACTTCACTTGGAATTCGTCTCTCTTCTGTCTTGCGTCTTAAAACGAATAAGCGGCCGGTCTTTGAATTGCATGGTGCACAACTGAGCTCTTATGTATTTATGCTAATTTACTCGAATTCAGCTCGATTTGTTATTCTAATTTATATTCATTTCCATAAGATGCATACGAATGCTGGTGTACTCAGTTCAGTGTTTCAAAAACTGGCCGGTATTTCGATTAAAATTTCGTATGTACTTAATATTTAATATGGTTGTATATGTAGATATTAGGACAATTAACAATATCTTTTAGGTCCGTTAATGGAGGAAAGTAAAGAATAAACTACAAGAGTCGGAAGCAGTCAACCTTCGGATTGTCCTAAACGCAAATCGTGCAAAATCCGCGACGAGGGATTCCGTTGGTCTCCGAAAGCGATTCTCGTAAGTTAGATACATTTTTTTTTTTTTTTGCAACATAAGTTTCAAAAACCGGCTGTTATACGCTTTAAAAGGCTAGGGATCTTGCCGAATTCCGCGTTTCCTCCTATGTAATTGAACAACATCGATGATCGGTTTTATATATAAATATAAGTAAGAGAATGAGCCTTACTTCTTATACTATATTCTAGAACTGTTTCTTCGTTGTCAACCTTTCTATGTTTAAAAGTCTAAGTGGCGAACCACTGTCTCCTCAAAAACCCTAATTTTTCACTGGAGCCAATTGCGCCCAAGTGCTAGCCTTTGGTGTATGGCGACTTCAAAAACTTCTTTGAACGTTTCTTGAACTCTGGTTTGGATATAGTTGACGAGCCAAAACTATTTGCTTATTTTTTGAATATATCATCATTTTCAAAATCTCATACATTTACTTCTTATCAAAATACAACACTATGTATAGTACTAGCTTGACTCCCATTTGGCCTAAGCCCAAGCCTAAGCCTAAGCCTAAGCCTAAGCCTAAGCGGCCTAAGCCTATCTTCAAAAAATTTTTTATGAGTTTCATTTTTAACATATTTTAGCTCTTCTCTAGTTCTCCATTTTGCCATTTTCAATTCTTGTACTTGAAAACAACTCATTTTCCAGATAGAAAAGCGCGAAACTGGTCTCACCGCCGACCAGTAATAAAACATTCGCTTTTCGGCTTTTTCTCACCCACTTATCGTTAATTTTATTAGTGATTTTGCGAGACTCTCTATGGGTTTCAAGACTCAAGAGCACTTGGATGCATGTTAGTTTCAAACTATGTATGTGCATATGTGCGTCAAGTGCGTATGTAAGAGTGTGTGCAGATGTGTGTGACAATGTTTATGTGTGTATGAGCGAATGTGCGTAAAAGTGCGTACAGATGTGTGTGACAATGTTTATTTGTGTATGTGTATGAGCGAGTATGCGTTCTAGGTTCTAGTATGTGCGGATGTTTGCATGTGTGTGCATATATATGTATGTGTTACGTGTGTAAGTTTGTGTGTGTATATTTGTGAATATGTGTATGTGTGTGCGTGGGTGAGCAAGCACGTATTATTGTATGTGCGCGTGTATGAGTCTATGTGTATATACTATGTGTGGGTGCGTGCATGTTCACCAAAATTATCTCCGACCTTTGTATATACAAAAAATCACGTTTCCTTTTTCTATTTCCATCATGTCATGTGTGATGTTTGTGTTTAATGCTGGAATAGTGTTTCTAGTATGTTTTCGTTTTTAGTTGAAACTTGAATTTCGTTTTTTTTATGAGGTTTCCAAATCCCAAAAATTCGGTGTGATTCTGTCAATACTACCGTATTTCTGCACGAAACCTGCATATATAATATGGAAAAATAAAAAATTATTATCGTATTAAAAGATACGGTAAATTTTCAGCATACTTGGAAACCTTTACTACATTGCTTATATAAATTATGCATGCGATATAGTTTTAAAAGTATACAAAACTGAGTTAGTATGTACACACATATACCGTTACGTCCGTTATTACCTTTTACTATAGTATTTATAAAATCATGCTGCTCGAGTCTAGAAAAACGGAAATTTTGTTATATGCACTTATTATAGCGCACTCAACTGGCGCCCCCGCGGCCCATTCTCTGTCGCTAGTATTTTCGTAGATAAATGAGAAGGCACGTGCCAGAGGTGCGCGGCGCATTGATGGCTCTCCAGTATATATGCTGTATGCACATCTAAACTTATTATAATTTTTTTTAAATATAAATTTGTCTTTCTCTCCTCATGTACAGCAACTCTTTCTCTGTATGACAATAGAGCTTAAAATAATAACTGCATTTGCATTTACGACCTGAATCGTTACGGTTCTTTGTACAAAGAGGGTAGTAGTACTGCCTGTTGCGTAATTGGTAGTTAGTTATACGATGCTCATTCTACCGTAATAAAAATTATATGTGATGCTCCACCCTTGTTATTGTATGAAATACGGTTAGTATACAACTTCCTTGTGCCTAATGAAAAAGTAGGCCTATTGGCTATTCGAGCTGAAAATATTTAATCATTGTTTAAGCAGTATTGTACCTGCTTTGAAAGATTTGCATATGATACGCATTTCCTATGCAAAATTTTGATGCCCGTCCAAAGCTTCCGGCATCAAATTTACATAGGCTACATAGATGCTTATAATATGCAAATTTCCCAAAGTAGGTATAATACTGCTTTAACACTTCGTGTTACACATATGACCTTACTAACTTTATACTTAACATTATGCTACACGTATCTTACTAACCTTATGCATTGTAACAACCTTCAGAATTTTATTGTATATCCAGTATAGTGAGGGTTTAGACTTTATACATCTACCAACGTTTTTTTCTGAAATAGAGGCCAAGCTTAGATGTACCCTCTTCGTTTGCTAGTTTTACGATTTTTATTGCGAAGATTTCAGAAGGTCAACCCTTCAATTTTGTGGATTGGCCCCAAAAATGCATGCGCTTTTTGAATGTAGTACACTGGTTCACTCTAAACTTTTCCTCTTAGGGCCGTACGATTAGTTTATTCGTTATGCTCCTTATTTGCACTAAAATACAGCGCGTCTTCTGCTTTTATTTGTCGTGTTTTCAAGCGTATGTTGGTAGGCTAAAATCGCGCAGTATCGCGTAGTTATTTACGTACACTACATAATGGATACATCGTCAGGAATGCGTTTTAAAACCTACTGTCATACCGGCCAGTTTTGAAACGTATGGCCGACGCGGGATTCCGATATAGTGTATGCAAATAACTGTACGACTCCTGCACAATGTTGAGCTGATTATATTAATTAGCGTACATCATTGGAGAAAGTACATCTCCTAAATACGTTTCAAAAACTGGTTGTTAGTTTGCTTTAAGACATGCTAAAGTCTCGCGGATACGTGTCGGTCGGCACATTCAGACTTAGAAGAATATCAGCTTCTGATTCTGAGGCCGTTTTCACCAACATTTACTTCTGTCAAAAAGGGTACTTAGGTCTTAGTTTTCCAAATTTTAACTGGTACTTTTACCTTTTTGACAGAAGTACACCAATACTTCTATCAAATAAGCAATTAGGTAAAAGTATCCCGGTACTTCCCCAGTATTTTCATTGTTTGCAAGTGTTGGTTTTCAAGCATATATATTCGTAATGAGATCGCTGGTTCGCCAAAGGATACTCTTTGATTTGAAGAAAGTAAATATGTGTGTTCTACATAAATTTGATTTGAAGAAACTAAATGTGTGCTATATAAAAACTAACAGTTCTCCATTTGTGAGACAAGTTCATTGATCATACAAAATCCTAACAACTTCCTCACGTGAGACTGAGTACTTGTTTTCACACTCAAAGCAGCAGTTAGGCGAAAACCATTTTTCCTCTCTTTCTTTCTCTCTCTCTCTCTCTCTCTCTCTCTCTCCTCTCTCTCTCTCTCTCTCTCTGTCTCTCTCGGTCTCTCTATCTCTCTCTATCTCCCCCCTCTCTTTCTCTCCTCTCTCTCTCTCTCTCTCTCCTCTCTCTGTCTCTGAAGACATCTCTACCTTGTATCCCAGTACTACGTAACATTCTCAGAGCTTATTTGAGTACGCCATCATCAAGAAGAGTGTCTCTGTTTGTGCACATCTAAGCAATTCTTTTTCTCGCTTCTAATAACAATACATATAATAAATATTTACCTAAATGCAACGCCTATTTGTGTGTTAACAACGCATGAAAAGCGGCGTCTCAATCAACAGAAAATAACCGTACAAAAGGGTGTTGCCAGATGCAGGATTTGCAGTCGTTTGCTGATGTGCACGAAAAAGCTCTACAGAACTGTTATTTTATTCTTCGTTACTGTACTGTAGCGTTACTTGAGCGACTACCATCTTGAGCGCGTAATCGAGTGTTTTTCATGTATGTTTTTGTTATGAAGTAATACCGCGGTATAATATGGCTAGCGTTTTTTTATCGTTGCGGTGACGCAACTTTAGCTTATATCATAGCCCTAAATAATGTCGCTCTAAGCTTGCAATTAGCTAAGTAATGTGTAAGTACGTACGTACATACGTAGTGCAACTACGGATCTTGTGTCCGACACTAGTGAGACACTTCCACCGACGCGCATCTCTATTGTTAGTTATTTAGCCAGGTAATTTGAAAACATTTCCTGTCACGAAATCGATGGCGCGCCAGAAGTACGCCATTAGTGCGCGAACGAAATATTGTACGAACGCACCCACTATATGCAGCTACCACACGTCGGTCACATAGTTATCAAAGATCTAAGCTTGTTTAATTACTGTCACGAAATCGATGGCGCGCCAGAAGTGTGCCATTAGTGCGCAAACGAAATAGTGTACGAACGTACTCACTATTATGCGACTACCACACGTGATATAGTTATCAAGTACCTGAAGCTCTTGTTTAGTGGTCCCGCTTCAGGACTCCCGGATAGTTTATTGTTCTGACTCACGTGCACAGTGCATGCATGCAAATGTTCAATAAAGATCAGTATGTAGTGACCGTGCGCTCTCTTGGTGCTCCCTTGGTGCTGTGCTCTTTTGGTGCGCACAGTATCGCCCTTCCCTCGGGGTTCCGAATAGAAATGCCGTGGTTTGTATTATACAGGTTTTAAACAATTGACAGCACGAAACCGATGGAGAGGAAGAGGGTGGGAGAGAAAGAGAGAAAGAGAGGAAGAAGGAAATTCACAGACACTCCAGAGAAAGGGAGATGATACCGTGCCGAAACCATGTAGAGACATACACATCACTATATAATTAATTCTCGCTCTCTCTCTACCCCTTTTATCAATGAATACCCCGCGGTCAGAAATTTCACCCCCGATTATTCCACACTAATAATACACACACACACACTTCTTAATATGCGACGGTCAAGTTATATCTATTGGTTATTTGCTTCCTACCTTTCGACAGGGAAACGATATTTAAAAGTACCGTTATGGAAACCGTAAGTTAGCTGTGCATGTTACAACTAGTTTATTTTACAAATTTTAGCGTGAACTATTCGTTTTTAATTATACCAGTTAATCCCAGTAATTAAAAAACGTGTGCGGCAAAAATAACACAGAGTCCGAGACGTTGTACGTGGGAACACTTGCTGCCACGAACTCCATGGTGCGCCGGGATTCAGCCAGTAGTACGCCATTGGTGCGCGAACATAACTACTATTATGGGGGCCACACCTCGACTAACATCTCTTTTCACTAAATGCCTAAAGTTTTATATTGAATTGTGGTTTCTTGATTAATTCATGGGACTAATTGTTTTTTCTATCCTCACTGACTAAAGTTGGCGTGCAAGCGGCAACCTTACTTCTTCACGGCGTGCAGGCGGCACCGTTACGGCGGGCAACTTGCACGCCAGTACCCAAAGGCGTGCAACTTTTTTCCACGCCGCTTGCACGCCGTGACGTTGCCGCTTGCACACCAATTTTCACGTTATTTTCTAAATGTAACAACTAGTGCTGACAAACACGACGCTGTGCGAATACTGCTTATTCTTATTCTCCTTTGCGAAACGAGACAGTTTCTTGTCTCTACATGTGTGCATATGACAACTTTTTCCTGTAATAATACACTGTAGATATTTTTACTTCCTAGTTTCCTTCTATTAAGCTACCGTACATTTAGACTCGTCCGACTAACCACTCTGCTGCTCTGCGTCACTGTCATGAGGAGTGCCATTCTCTTTGTCGTCTGGCTCTCACAGTATGCGGTTACTGTAACAATTGAGACAAAGGATAGATTCCCGGTAGGTTGTTGTGTACTGTATTCTGTATTTAGCACGTGACCATAACATGGTTGATTGAAAAACTATGCGAAAACGAGGAGCGCATAGTGAAACAAAAACAATGTCAACCAACATCCTAATACACTGGGTTTCACAACAAACTACGACTGTAGTATTAGTTGTCGAGTTCAAGTTATTAGGGTTAATGAGTTGTTGAGTTATTGCTTTTACAAACATATATTCTTACATTCTTACATTTACTATTAAAACGAATTATGGTTTTTTTTATTTTTATTTTGGAACTACACGAGAATAATTTGTAAAAAATTCATATTTTACATGCAAGTTTCGTGCTGAAGTACGGTAGTATTGACAGAATCACACCGAATTTTTGGGATAACTTGAAAAATCCAAAGTCTATTTAGGTCTACTGGAACGTGCCATCACAAAAGTGCTACAAAAATGGAATTAAAATACCGGTGACTGATTTTGGAATACGAGAAAACGAGGTGAGACCTTCGTAGTGTTAATTGAACCATGTTTTTATTTGTTTCCCTTTTCATGGTACATCCTCCGTTTCCAAATTTTAAATTTCAAATTTTTTTTTTTTTTTTTTTTTTTTTTTTTTTTTTTTTTTTTTTTTTTTTTTTTTTTTTTTTTTTTTTTTTTTTTTTTTTTGTTCATTTGTAAAAACATGAATATACACAATGTATCTGGAAAGTCTTGTCTATTCTTTAATATGTCTAGAAACGTATCCTAGCGTATTTTATGTGCAAACGGACATAGTGCGCTGCTAATCAACGACAGTACTTACGTGTTATATATTTCTCTTCATCATATCACTTTGTACTTTTGTGATCCACACATTGTGATATTATTTAAAGCGAAACACCGGCCGGTTTTTGAAACGCATCTGAACTACTTGCATTACTATGCATTTATGCAAAGTGGGGTCTAATTGGGGTCTAGCTTTTTTGCTCATTTGCATATGCTGCATAAGAAAGCAGGTGTACGATAAAAAAATCGGCCGGTATTTCGCTTTAATATATAATTTGTAGCGAAATCTGCAACTCTTCGTTTAGGGCCAAGCATTTTTCGGCAATCAAATTGTCATATTTTACGAGTACTCTTTTGGAACGTTTCCATATTTTGCAAATGGAAATGCGTCAAAACCTATCAATGGTGGATTACCACAGGTGAGAGCTCGACTTTCTTCATCCTAGCCTTTATCTTTCGTGATGGCGAGGCTTAATGCTAACCTCAAACTTGGGCAATTGAACCGGTTCAGTATTCCCTCCGCTCTATGCCGCATGTACGATCATATCGATATTGATTGCTGTTGGAAAAAAATAACGTCCTAGGCATCTTCCAATAGATTCGTGGAATCATTCAGAATCAACGTAAAAATAGTTATTGTGCATTGTAATCCATAATGTTCACAACACACAGTTACCGGTGACGGAGCTTCGGCACCAAATAGAGATTCCCTATCTAATTAAGAAATTAAGAAAGGCATGCAGTATCATAAATATTATCATTGCCTGTCAATTTTGTGAAGTAAGCACCACCCGGCAACTATCTTATCACTAATTATTCAGTTATGCAAATTGTCCAACCATCTGGTTGCTGTGGCTGATGATATACGTACCCGGATCCCCGACGAGACCTTTGACGGAGTGGCAGTGATCGATTTCGAGGAATGGAGACCCAGGTTCAATCTCAACTGGGGTATGGTGTTTTTGCGAATGTTATTACCAAATTTCAATGTCATTTCCGTTCGTGCATAGGAACATAGGTTAGCAGTCAGCTGTTGTTTAGAATCTAGAACTATCGGCAACCCATTGCAAAGTTTTTGTTTAAATTGAGCGTCGATAGGTGACTTTCTCTGCTGCTGCTGATGAAAAAGAATTAGATTTCTGGATTTCATCATTCAAGATTCCTACCATATTATTGTGATATAGTTTTTGGTTGCTTTGCCTCAGACGAAAGTGCCATCTTTTTTGTGACATTCACACCGCTTTCAATGCTTATGACTTGTTCCGCAGCGGCGCTGAGCATTATGCGAAGTGTTCCAGATGACAAATTGGTCTATTTTTTCATCTAAGGATTTTCCCTAACTTTTGGTTAGTAAATAAACTTAATAATATGTGAAACTAGGTCTTTATATAGTTCTATAATAAGTTCAGGTGCTAAACGAGTCTACCAAAGAGAATCCATTCGAGTGGTCAAGGCGCGAGAACCTTCTATATCAGAGAAGGCCGCCAAATTAATTGCACAGAAAGAGTTCGATAAGGCGGCCAGGTATGGTAATTATATTTATAATTATCATCGTTATATAAAAGTATAAAGAATTTTAGGTTATAGATGAGCTATATAAATAAGCGCAATAATTATTTTCTAGTGACAGACTGTCTCAACTACGCATACTTATTTCTGTGTCGAGAAACGTATTCTAATTTTTTTGGTTATCTGGACGAAAACATAACTACCGCGGTCGAATTGGTGAACAGTGTATGAAAATAACTGCGCGATACTGCGCGGTTTTCTAGTCTAATTATATTTATTTTCATACAACATGCGTTAATGCAGTTATCCTAAATAAATCGGCCGTTATTTCCCTTTAATAAATAACTAATTTTAGGAAAATATTCCTGGAGACAATCCGTCTGGGAATGCGCATGCGACCGTACGCAAAGTGGGGTTTCTACGGTTTTCCCTACTGTAATTATGATGCTGGATCGCAGGGCGAATTCACCTGCACCGACCATTTTCAAGAGCACAACAATCAGTTAGTCGATTTCGAATGCTTTGTTTTGTTGCCTGGTTGGTTGATGAATTTGTTAGGGCTTAGGCTTAGGCTTAGGCTTAGGCTTAGGCTTAGGCTTAGGCTTAGGCTTAGGCATAGGCTTAGGCTTAGGCTTATACCTAGGGTAGGGTTATCACAGCAGTATTATCAACCGCTATCGAGGACCCGTTTACTCTGGCCCAGCAAACCCCATTCTAAGTGACTTCTCTCCCTGAGTTGGTTTTTGTGTAACTTGGTATCGTATTTTTCTTCATATCTTCCTATATTTAATGCAAATCGCATAAAAATGACGAATTTATAGTTGCGGCAACCCTACTTTTCTCTCACCTCTCACGAACTCACTTTTATACTTTTATTTTGTTGAGAATGTGCGTTTCAGCTATAAGATAAATAACTTGCACCACTTCTTTTGATAATGAAGACCGTATTTACTTCTCCGTCGTCTACCAGAGGCCGTATTCACCCACACACAGGGAGCCCTCCCTAGGCTCCCGAGCGCTTTGAATCTCCTCTCGTACTCTCTATGCACTCTTTAGCTACCTGGGGAGGCCAGGGAGGGCTCCCTGCGTGTTGGTGAATACGGCCTCAGAATAAGTGGCATAATGTGCCATAGGCTGATAGGTTCCGATTATAGGTACCGTACTTTTTATTTATTTTATTTATTTATTACAGACTCTCGTTTATAATGACTGCGGGCAACGCGCTCTTCCCTTCGATTTACTTGGGAGAACATGAACCGAAATTGAACCACCGATATATACAGGTAGTTACTTTAATTGTTCGCTTTCCTCAAAAAATTACTTAGCTATATACTTTACATACTGAGGTTCTCATCTTATCGTCTAAATTTCGTGTAATTCACGTACAACTCCTGTACCTTGCAGGTTTAATAATAGTAATACTTTTTTACCGTGTAAAACAGCACACATGCAATAACATAATGAGTGAACAATAATCAAAATATACGAAACAACACAAAACAACAAACTTCTAACTGATAATACAGTTTCCTTATATAACAATAAGTTTGCTATCAATATTCGTTTACAATTTTTTCATATTTTTCGTACATTGCTACAGTTTCCAACTACAGACATAGTTAAAATGTTGCCGTATCATCAGAATTTGCCCCCAGCTTGATTACGCGTCGCCGGATTTGTTACTAACGTTCCACTGTTCATTTCCGCTGCGTACTTTTCAAGGCGTACCTGATCTACGGTGGTTGTATGCACGAACACCGGGATCCTCCCTGGGAGGGAGGATTTGTCTCTACGTCTCACTGGTTCGCGTGATCCCTCTCTTGCTCTCACCTCCCACTGGGAAGCTCCCCGCGTTCGTGCATACGGCCACAGTAGTCCTATCACTGGGTACTATTTACTTTTCTGGTTTCTATCAACGGTTATTGCAGGCAATTCTGGCAGAGTCTCGTCGTCTGGCCGCTCTCGTTCAACCACCACTCCCGATTTATCCCTACACAAAATTTGAATATAACCCATACGATATTCGAAGAACACACGAGTTTTATGAAAAGGTTGGATCAGTCTATCTTTACTTATTGATAGTAGATTTCTATTTTCTTCAATTTAGTGCTGGTTGAAATTATATATTACCTTCATAAAGCATTTATTAAATATTAAATACTGAAGGACCGTAAAAATATCCATAAAAATTTAGATGACAGTAACTTGCTGTGTTGGAGTTTTACGCGCGGTTCACGGATTTTTTCGCACACAAATTGCAGACGTAGTTGTTCAGTGTATTGAAAACCATGTTTTATACTGCTTTAAAAAGCTTTCTTAAAGCGAAATGCTAGCCCCTTTGGAAAATTTGCATATGATAAGCAAATCCTATGTAGCCTATGCTAATTTTGCGCGATCGTCCACGGCAATCGCGCAAAATTAGCATAGGATACATAGGATTTGCTTATCATATGCAAATTTTCCAAAGAGGCTGGCATTTCGCTTTAACTTAAGATCTACGTTTAGAAGGATCTGTGCAACAGCATCAAACAATCTGCCGATGCTGGAGCTGCTGGTATCATTCTCTGGAGTACGTCCTATAAGATGAATACGACAAGATGCAATCTCATCAAAGATTTCGTCGAGAAGAGTCTTGGACCGTGAGTTTTGTGTATTTCTATTTTTATTACTTTAAAGCGAAATACCTTCCGGTTTTTGAAACGCACTGCTTACACCTGCTTTCTTATGCAGCATATGCAAATGAGCAAAAATTAGAATAAAAACTTGACCCCAATTAGACCCAACTTTGCGTTAATGCATAGGAATGCAAGGACTTGAGTTGCGTTTCTAAAACCGGCCCGAACTTCACAGAAAACTCTGAACTAAATACAAAGTCAAATTTTCAGAACTGTTGCCCTGGTTAAGAAACGAGTGGAGAAATGTTCAAGGAGATTATGTCATGGTAGAGGATACTGCGTTCTGAACGGACCTTCCGATAGGTAAGACAATTAAACAGAATATTCCTCTCCAGAGGCCACATTCACCACTCCGATTCTCTCGGGGAAATATTTCCTGGGGACAGAAAATAGTATTATAATGTGAGACACGCAGAGAAAAAGGCGGGAAATTCCCCATGTGGAATTGGGTGGTGAATATGGCCTCAGGTGATTTTCAAAGCGTTGTAGGAAGTGGTTTGGATTCCTATGTGTTTTTGTTCGATAGTCGGGGCCTCTATTAGTTGCCCCCAAGCCTAAGCCTCTATTAGTTGATTCTGATATACCAAATTGTAAGCCCCAACTGCTCTCCGGCTACGGTATTTAGCCTTACAGACCAGATCTACAGTACCCCCACTTATTCGGGTGTCCCGCGGAACGGTACTACTATAGAATACAGTAATCAGTATAATGATGTTATCATGGAATCAACAATAAGATAAACCTATTCCAGGTGTCAATTCCAAATGCGCTCCGACTCGTATCGCTGTGAATGTGATTCCCAATATCGGGGAGCTTCATGTAAACAGCATAGTCACTTCCCGTGGTTATATGCCCTTGACAATTCTGTCAAGTCTGACGACGACGAGGAAGACGTCGCTGAGGAAGCAGAGAAGGACAACGAGCTACATCGATGAATCATGCTCAGGTTTGTCCGTTTAGAGTGGTATAGCACGTGGTTTTGAGTGCCAGTTTGTGTCGGAAGACTCGAAAGGACACATAATGGAACGAAACCACGTGTCATATCGTTTTAAAGGTGGAAAACACGAGGACAAATCATTAATATTTTGAGCCTCAGATTTGTACCGCGTAAGCTGTAATGCTTTATCTTGTACTATGCCTATTTTTTATCTTGTGTTAATAACCTATATCACATTATTATGGAATAATTTACTACTTGTCTCATCGAATAAGCAAATAATCAATAGTCGTATATCTTGCTCAGGTACTTAATAATTATCGAAACTAAAAAAGCTTTCATGCTATTTTGCATTGTTTAAAACTTTGTTGAGTGAGGAAATGAAAAGACTGGGTATCCACTATCATAGAGCTTCTTTTTTCACGCTAATTAAAGCGAAATACCGGCCGGTTTTTAAAACACATCGAATACCCCAGCACTCTTATGCAGCTTATGCAAATGACCACACCATACATTAGAATAAAAAATCGAGCTAAATTCCAGTAAATTAGCATAAGTACGTAATAATTCAGTTGTCCACGATGCGTTTGAAAAACCGGCCGGTATTTCGCTTTAACTAAAAAATGTGATTAGTAGAACCCAGGACCTTTCGCTCGCTTAGCAAAGTTTACACTTGGACTAGTTGATCTCATAGTATCCGTGCTTTAATTTTCGTTCCTTTCTATTTTTTCCTGTCTTTCTCCCTTTCTCTTTCTCTCTTTCCTCTTTCTCTCTCTCTCTCTCTCTCTCTCTCTCTATCTCTCTCTCTCTATCTTTTTCGCTTTCCTCTAACTCTTTCTCTCTCTCTCTCTCGCTCTCTCTCTCTCTCTCTCTCTCTCTCTCTCTCTCTCTCTCTCTCTTTTCTCTCTCTCTCTCTCTCTCTCTCTCTCTCTCTTATATCTATGACGTAATTAGTTATAATTATTCACTTGACTAATTCTGCCACTTACGGTTGTCTATTTTTGTCTAATAATTTCATATATTCAGTACTATCTAATTGTGTTTTATATGACATTTGCATAGCTAATAATTAATCTCATCTTGTAAAATGTTGTGTAACATCTAACCTAAGGACCCTGGACCTTTGTAATTTTAAAGGGAGTATAAGAGGGTCCCTTCCCTTTAAAGCCGTATTGTACCTACTTTGGGAAATTCTTATATGATACGAATTTCCTATGTATCCTATGCAAATTTTTGGTGCCCGTCCGAAGCTTCCGCCACCAAACAACTTCCGGTATAGGGCATAGGATATTCGTAACATATGCAAAATTATCAAAGTAGGTACAATACGGCTTTAGGTTTTCGTAAGGGTTTACACAGGCCCAAATCCCGTTAGATTGAAGAATCTTCGCTAAAATCCTTGGTTAGGCTGATGTATGTTATAGATCACTATTTTTTTCACTCAGTTCTTTTTCACAATTTTTCACACTCAGTTCTGCTCCATGATTTCGATACACTTATGTCTAGTCTAATATGTCGATTCATTTTATACTCAATTTATTAGTTAATAATTATGTGATTTCTTTGAGTTTTGTTTAAATCAAAGCGGAATGGCACGTGCTTTTTGAGACTTGAAGACACATAATGGCACACCATTTGAATACAATATACGGAAATCCAGTAATCTCGCATAACCACATGACATTCCGCTTTAAATTAAACGCGTAACCCGTTCAACTATGCAAAGAGTTGGTCATTTTTCACTTGAGCTTTTTTATATCTGTACAATTCGAGTATTACCAATCTTATTTTTTTGTACTCTAACGCGTTTTAGTTTATAATATGCCGTTCTAGCAAGACTTGATTTAATACTACGGTTGCTCATTTTCTCTGTGAATATTTCATTGTATGCCTAATTAGCCTAATTGCTTTCGTGATAATAATTTGTCATTGATATGGAAGTATTGGTTATTGATTTTTTCTTTCTTTTGGAATAATCGATAATTGTGCAGTCAAATTTAATAGATACGCCATGACAATTGGGTGTATCATCCGCATGTGAATAAACATATACTACTCCTTCAAGGTGTTTATAATCCAGGAAAACGAAAAAATTGCCGAAACCAAAAAAACCATCGTTGGCCCGTCACCAAATGGTTTTTACCGAAAAAACCATCTGGTGACTGGTTCGTGACCATTTGGTGTGCACCTGATGACGGTTTTTGATAAAAATTGGTCACGAGTTGGTCACCACATGGGCAGGCCCAAGAAAAAAAACAATTAATCGTCGCCAATTGGGTTCACCCGTTTCCTAGGAATGGTGTTTATGGTACCCTTTGTTTTATGTCAGTTTTTGTGGCAGAGAGCTGTGGGTACTAATATTGAGGCGGTGCGAGAAGCGACAATTTAAAAAAGTGTGCTCAATTATAAATGCTAGTCTGGGCGTATCTTTGCTCGTTATCACCACTCCGATTCCCTCGGCAAAATATTCCCTGGGGACAGAAAATAACATTGCAATGTGAGACACGCAGAGAAAAAGACAGGGAATCCTTATGGGGAATTGAGTGGTGAATATGGTCTCAAGATTCAATTCACAAACTGTGAAGAGGTTCGGACGATGTGCGCAGTTTCGATGCCACAGGTGCGGTAGGTTTATATATGTATCTGTTGTTTCGTGACTTGATTTGGTGACCATTTGAGATCGGTTTTCGATGAAACTTGGTCACGAATTGGTCACCAAATGGGTGTGGATATGGTAGCAGCATCTCATACTCGTTTGAATACCTGCAGCTCCTATTTGTATGTTCTAAATACTTGTATTGATTTGCTGATTCGACCCCCGAGCAACTTCACCTCAGCAGAACATATAATTTTTCATCGGTTAAAGCAAGAAGGGCGGGTTGTTCGAGGTCGTCTATTATATTCACTCATTCTTTTAACGGGAAGGGAGACATAATCGAGAGAGTTACACTAGGAAACAGTATGCACACGTCATATAACAGAAGGACATGGGACAGAGGGGAACAAGGAGGAAATATAGACAGTCTTGATACATTCCTTCCTTGATGGTACTGTAGTTCATAAAGAGAGAAAGTATGCGAAACTAAAACTTGAGAGGGAGGTGAAGAGGGAAAGAGAGAGGGAAAGCTAGAGAGAGACTAGGGGTAGGGAGAGAAGATAGGGAGGGAGAGAGGGCGGTGAAAGGGAGAGCGAGGGGAGAGAGAGAGGTTGAGGTAGAGAGAGGGAGAGGGAGACAGTAAAAGTCTAATATGACCTTCGACCCCTGGAATGTCCTGCGGGGCAGTCCTGCGGCAATGAAACCACTGGAAGTTCTTAGCATAAACAGGAGCATTCATCATCATTTTGGAGGCTGTCCATCAAGATGCTTGTGTTCTGCTTTTTGAGGGAGTGAACAGAGAGAGAGAGAGAGAGAGAGAGAGAGAGAGAGAGAGAGAGAAGAGAGAGGGAGAGACATAGAGAGAATATGTTATTCTGCTAACAATAAGACAATTCAGTTCCTAAAAACTATTTCATATCATGAGGAAAAGCAAACTCGAGTTTTCATTGAAAGCTTCATGGCGCCCACAGTTGAAGCAGCACTAGCGCAGAAAATGGAACTCTCTCTCTCTCTCTCTCTCTCTCTCTCTCTCTCTGAAATTCCCTTCGGGTGTTTGTTTCATAGACCTTACCATGCTTTGAGACATAATAGAGAAACCCAATAATATGGAAGCAGGGAGACAAGACTTATATGTGTATAAGGTTTTTCATTCTTCCTCTATCTTCTCATGATGATGAAGTGGCAAAACACAATTAGGTGTGCCACTGAACCTTTTACTGTTCATAAATCACAAGTGAAGTTGAAATTGTTAGAAAATATTTGTGTACGTTTCAAGTTGAAGATTTAAAGGGAGAGGCCCACGAGAAAAAAGTTTTCCTCAATTTACTTGTACAGAATGTCCGGAATTTCAGAAATATTAC
The DNA here is from genome assembly GCA_036852015.1 of Pelodera strongyloides. Classification (NCBI taxonomy): domain Eukaryota; kingdom Metazoa; phylum Nematoda; class Chromadorea; order Rhabditida; family Rhabditidae; genus Pelodera; species Pelodera strongyloides. The sequence continues at coordinate 166,338 of JAANDG010000079.1, forward strand.
TGTGAAAACCGCATTTCTTTACACCTAGAACTCACAGAGTTATTCCCCGGCAAACTGTTCGGCCAGGTACCGTAGTCAGAAAGGTTAAAATACGTTTTTACGGTTTATATCCGTCCATCAGCATTCTTTCTTTACATAATAATTATTAAACTAATGGAGAATATTCCTAGATTATAACAAGGCGTTTCCAATAGCCTAATGCACTAAAAGAGCAAAAATTGTTTTTGACTACGGTACCTGGCCGAACAGTTTGCCGGGGGATTACTCGGCGAGTTCTAGGTGCAAAGAAATGCGGTTTTCACAGTAATATTTCTGAAATTCCGGACATTCTGCACAAGTAAATTGAAGAAAACTTTTTTCTCGTGGGCCTCTCCCTTTAAGTGAAGGTGTGGTAGGCAAGCGTTCTCAGATAGATTTGAGAGACAAATGCGTTATAGCCGTTAGAAGCGTCGTACGCTGTGACAATACAGGGCAGTAGCAAGATTTGAGCTAAATTTTGATATTTCTATTTTTAGAAGTGTGGCTTTAGAAGAAGATGACACGACATAAATTCGTCGACGCTTTCGGAATATGTTTCATTTTTATCTAGGACCTGAGCTACTTTGGGAAACATGTTAGTACGTATAAGAACATTTGTTTCAATTGGCGTTCTTCATCTAAAAAGCAGTGGAGAGTGAAAGTTTTCTGTGAGTTTAGGCAGGTCGACAGTAGTATCTCAGTCTCTCACTGTGTTTCCCTCGATCTCTCTCTCTCTCTCCATCTCTCTCTCTCTCTCTCCCTCTCCCTCTCTCTCTCTCTCTCTCTCTCTCTCTCTCTGGCTCACAAAAACCAACATGACCGCAATTTCTATCCGGTAAAATCCGATCCTGAGGGTGTGTTTTACAGCTGAGCAACACAAACCAGACCAGAGGCTAAGTCACACCCGCGTACTTGTACTTTTGCCATTATAAATTTGTCGTGTTATGTAGTAAATGTAGAACAAACAAGCTTCATAGAACGGCTCATTCAGGTGTGAGTCAGGAAGTTTATAGTTAGCTTGTTATTTTATTTCCCAGTCTGTATTTTACCTCAATAGGTTTTCTGCTCCATTCCTAGAAAACACAGTAAATTGAAAACAACCTGAGCGATTCTCTCTGGACCTAGTACGAAGACGTCGAGCAAGAACTCGTCGGGTACTGCTTAGGATCTCTGCGGAACAAGCCATGAGCTTTGAAACACTGTATTGAACCACCCTTGATAAAGGAGAGCTTGAAGTAAGGTAGCAGCATAATTTGACCTGATTTAAATGGATCTTATAATAGTTGCACAACTTCACACTAGATTACTTCTATTTGTTCTATTTTTGTTTACTTTTTGTTATCGATGCCTCCCTATTCAACTACAACATATTTGCCGCGCCCAAGCCTAAACTATGGTTTCCTTTGTGATTATCTTTATCGTTCTTTATCGTTATTCTATGTCAATTGCTAATGACCACTAAGAGAACTTGCTCAGTGTGCCTGCCAATGCAGCTACTGGACAACTCGTTTTGTGGACCATAATGTGAGAGGTTGATCGGCTATTGGCTATCAGATGATAGATCTTTTGTCAGATTCGAACAATTATTATTATGCCGTCTTTATATCTGAGCTACAGTTTGGCACAGAATAAAGAAGCTGTCCTTATTCTTTCCTAAATTTAAAGCGAAATGCCCGCCGGTTTTTGAAACCCATAAAATACACAGCATTCTTGATCCACAATTTGGCACAGGAAAAAAGGAAATTTCACTTTTTCTTTGCTAAATTTGAAGCGAAATACCGGCCGGTTTTTAAAACACATAGAATACACCAGAATTCTTATGAAAATAAACATAAATTAGAATAAAAATTCGAGAAAAATTCGAGTGAGTTGGAATAAATACGCAAGAATATTCAGTTGTCCACGATGCGTTTCAAAAACCGGCCGGTATTTCGCTTAAAACTCGGCTACAACGGGACTTCGAAACGTAAGTGGGCAACTGCATTCCTTTCTTATTGAGTTTATGCAGAAAAGTATTATGTGCAAATCTGTGCTAGCGCTTTGGATTTTATCTCACCCTTCATCATTGTTCACATAGCACTTTTGTATGTGTTCTTTGTTGTGCATGTTCTTAGCTAAAGCTAAACGGGTATGTCTCGGGAGTACTACGTAGCTGATCTGCCAATCAGGACATTACCTCTTTCTCTGGATTTCTCTCACTCACTCACTCTCTCTCTCTCTCTATAACCTTACCAGCTCTGATAGTCTCTATCTACCTATCTTTCCAGACATTGGCTCCCTCCCTCCCTCGCTCCCTATCTTTCTATCTCTCTCTATCTTTTCCTTTCCCTCTCTCTCTCTCTCTTTCTCTCTCCGCTCTCTCCTTCTCTTTCTCTCTCTAGCGGTCAGTTCAGATCCAGTTCAAGCCTAGCTTCTTCTGCTCATCCCGAGAGCCATGGCATAGCCTTGAAGGCGTATAACAGCATTAGCGACACAAAAGCAATGGTATGGGTGATCTGTATTTACGTACATCTTTTCGAGCAATTGAATGTCGTTTTTTCTGTCGTTTGTTTGTATGTGTCCTCTACTCTCTCGCCATCTCGAGCTTGCGCTCAAAGACTATCCATTTTTGTTAAAATTGTGTCACTAGCAATAATATGTATTGCTGTTTTCAGCTCCCCTAAGGGCCGTAAGGTTAGGTCTGAATACTGTAGTTTATATGAATGTGACGCTATAGGAGGGTACGGAATTTTTTTTAGAATTGCTTTCATTTTTTTGCATGGACCTTTCATTGTCGCTTACACTTCATGGATTTGAGAGTTGTGCTAGGTTTTATGTAGTTCCACTATTACTTCTTAAAGTTACGCTAAATTGGAGCTAGCAATCATTCACGCTTCTCCTATCTGCCTTATAAAAAAGCGAATTACGAGCGATGTTTAATTAGCGGCTTTTTATCGCTTCGTGCGATCGAGATTAGCCACAAGCTTTGTGCGTGCGCTGCTAGTGGGAAATTTGTCCTAACATTCTTGGTTTATTCTAATTTATTTAAATATTTTTTCTACTTTATCTATACAATTATTGTTAGTAAAGGGAGTGCAACCTTTTCCATGAAAATTTCATTTATTTCCTTAGTATTCGTACAGAGCTAGGCTACCAATGGCAACCCGATCTCACGGTCTTTGCCATCTTCACGCAGATATTCTGATTATGCAGCAAAAACATTTTATATTTTTGATTTATGCATTTTTATATTTCTTGTACTTTCTCTACAGAAGTAAGATCATCATCCGAATAACAACGAGGAAAATACAGTAGCCTTTCGTGAATGTAACATTTTCATATTTGTCTTCAGTGTGTTCTATAACTCACTATAATATACCATCTTCAGCTCTCATAGTGAAAAGTACAGTACTTTTTGTTTGAATTGTCAGCCCCTAAACTCGGTTTGTATTTCTTTTTACACACGCGTAAGTACTGATTCTCAAGCATTGTTCAATCGTTTCAATGAGCAACTACTGGTCATGAGTACTCCTTTTAAACGTACACTATGTTTGAACATAATAGGTTACGTCCCACAACTTATGAAAATGATAATATTTTTTTATTCGCAATGATGCTGATAATATGGCTTGATAAAGCGAAATACCGGCCGGGTTTTGAAACACATCGAGTTAGACCAGCATTCTTGTGCAGCTTATGCAAATGAACATAAATTAGAATAAAAATTCGAGCTAAATTCGAGCAAATTTGCATAAATACGTAAGAATTCAGTTGTCCACAATGCGTTTCAGAAACCGGCAGATAGTTCGCTTTATGCCGAGAAACAAAATAGTATTCAGTTGTTAAAGGGACAGGCCCATCAAATTAAACCTATATTTACGATTTCGTCTTAATTTTTATTAAAAGTGTTTATTACAATATATGCAAACCAAATTTTATCGGCATTCACCCCGGGGAAATTTTTCCGACGAGCGCATCCACAAATGTATCCCGTTGCCTGGCCCTTCCTCTCGTTGTCTATCCGCTCTGGTTGTCTGCTCTCTCGGTTTTTTTCTCTGGCACCTCTTTATTGAGCATACTCTCTCATGCGTAATTTTGTAACTGTGTTATAACATACGCGAAGTAAAAGAATTATTAGGACTAAATGGATGCAAATACGGTACCCTTATGAGTTGGGCTCGGCGTAAAAAAGTTCCCCGGGGTGAATGTGGATTAAAAATTAGTGTGTATATATTGTAATAAACGCTGCTAATAAAAAATAACATGAAATCGTAAATATATGTTTATTTTGATGGACCTGTCCCTTTAAACTGATAAATCAACTTCACTGTTCCAACTCACCTACTCTACATTTTCCCAAAAAATATGCCCTAACAAGCTTGTCACAAAATCGAGGGGTCATTGTCATTTTGTTACTGTCACTTGCCACTTGATAATTGTCATGCCTTAACTGTCAACTGATAGCACACCGTTTCGCCGAGTCCTCTGCTCATTTCAAGTGCTATTTCGTCGATCGCTCGGTGTCTGCGTCTTCGATTGTCACAATCTCTCGTTCAGGCTCGAGACCGCCCCAGGGCACAAACCAAACCTGCAGGCCTTTCCACCACTGTGCAGCAGGACGAGACTGACGAGACTGCCTAAGGCATCCTACGACCATGAGGTTGCCGGTCATCTACTTTATAGCTATAATAGCAGGTACGATATGTAATCATTATAATTTATTCAAACCTTGCATGATGCACATTTCAATGTTTGTAATAAATGTTATCCGAGTCATTAGCATTGTTCCCGTTTCACCTTTGATCTCAATTACCGTGTCCTCGACTAAAGTGCGCTTTCGTCTGCATAGAAATTCTTAAAAACCATATACGACTGGAGTGTATTTTTTATTCTTAAATCTCTCTCTCTTTCTTTCTCTCTCTCTCTCTCTCCGTCTCTGTCTCTCTTTATCCCCTGAAAACCGGCTGGTTGCGTGTGGTATCCTTCCGGAATCCATCTAATCAACCTGTTTAACACCTGAGATAACAAGAATAAGAAACTTGTCGTTCCGTCTGTACATTTACGATTTACCTATACCTATAAAAAATATAAACTTTTCGTATATGTGCAAGTTTTCATGCCTTCATGTAAAATTACGCACTCATTCAAAGTGACTCTACACTACATGTTTAAAGCAGTATTGTACCTAATTTGGGAAATTTGCATACGATACGCATATCCTATGTATCCTATGCAAATTTGGTGCCCGTCCGGCAAACTTCCGGCACCAAATTTACATAGTAAACATAGGATATGCACCTCACGCATATAAGTTCCCAAATTAGGTACAATAAGGCTTTAAAGGGTCAGGCCCATTTCAAATAACCCCTATTTTTGATGATTCCATCTGATTCTCCTTGTCAAATATAGTGGGATACGATATTTTTCTAATTTTCAAGCGCAAAATTCACGCAGTATTCATCAATTTACCATTCTCAGTCATACCCAACTATCTATCGCAGTTGTCACGCCCCTTGGCGCTAAGTGGGCAATATGCTCTATTGGGCGTGGCAATTGCGTTATTGGCCAATCAGCGCGAACGGGCGTGCCAACTGCGATAGATAGTTGGGTATGACTGGCCATGGTAAATTGCTGAATAGTGTGTGGATTTTGCGCTTGAAAATTAGAAGAATATTGCATCCTACTATATTTAACATGGAGAATCAGATGGAGTTATCAAAAATAGGGGTCATCTGAAATGGGCCTGACCCTTTAATGTAGTACTTCTCCTCTTTATAGGTTCCGTTCCGAGCATAAAGAGTTCTAAACAAGTTACCTATTTTATGCCAACCATAACTTTCGGTGGAGTGATCAGAGGCCGTATTCACCAACACGCGGGGAGCCCTCCCTAGCCCCCTCAGGAAGCTAAAGAGTGCGTAGAGTGTGCGTGAGCAGAAGAGATTCAGAGCGCTCGTGCGTCTGTGGAGGGCTCCCTGTGTGTTGGTGAATGCGGCTTCAGGATGCTCGCGAAGGCTCGTATGATGATTATCTGGCTGTGTTTGCTTGGTTATTGCCTTGAAAACTTTTGAATCTTTACCTCTATTTGTGGCATATCTCTGAAAATATTATTTTACCCGATTTCCCCGCCGTTTTGCTTTTCAAGGTTATATCTTTAAAGGGAATGTCAAGCCGGTTTTGCATGTTGGGCTCAATAATCGGTTTATTTATTGTAGCTAAGAAAAGTGAAAACCAAAATAAACAAAATCTTTTGGATAAAAAGAAAAACAATTTCAAACCCCTCCAGAAAATGTCTTCACCATAGTATTTCGGATTTTGGCTTCAGACCAATGTATTCACTGAAGCCACGGCGTGTTTGAACAGAGGACGCGACGCACTCCAACTGCGGCGCGGTCCACTGCGATATTGATCCGAATCAGGCGGCGCCGGGGCATGCGGAGCTGCCCTATTGATTGATCCAAATGTGATTTTGTTCACATTTATGACAAAATTTTAATTTTTTTCAATCGATGGGTATACTTCTTTGTGCGCCTTTCGAGATTCACTTCATCTGCTTAAAGGAGATGCCTTCTGCGCAGAATCCCCCTTGACATTCCCTTTAATCAGTAAACTAGCGTCGGTGTTATCGTGCCGAGTTGCTACAGTATACCGCTAGTCTCTGGGTCCTAGTTCGGAAATTTGCCCACCCTAAGTTGAAAAGAAAGATCCTAGTTCGTTACAGTAAACATTCCAGTTCCATCGTTCTGGGGTTTCAATGTATGCCAAAGGGGTCCGTTTTGCTGACAAGTATCCAAAAAAGGCATCTCGTGTGCAAGCTACCGTAATTTTGGCAACATCGGTGATTGAAAAAATGGTCCCGTGGGTATCTGCCGCCAAAACTGTCTGTAGATATGTATATATTCTCGTGTAGTTCCAAGATACGATAAATTTTTCGATACTTGGAAGCAAAATCAGGCAAATTTTGCAATATTGAAACCACATTCAATGTACCTGCAAATAAAAAAAAAATTGCATTAACAGTAGTCAGGAGCCAGGATCGCTTATGCTCTGGCTAGTATGTGTATGGTCTCCTATCCTGACTATCGTTCCCTCATATTGAAGTACTTCGTATGCTAATTAGGCAATTAAGTGTTTAGTCCAGGGAGTTCTAACTTGTGTTATATGTAGTCTAATCTAACTACACGTACAGTATCCACTCCACTATTCGGAGTACTTCCTCGTCTATGAATGTCCATCATCTGATAACCTTGTGTTTGAACTGTTATGCATTATTCTTCTTCTTTTCTTAGCCGAACAACATTCTTTCTTTTGTTGTCACTTTTTGGACTGAAATGCCATGGATTGGAAGAAAATATGCCATGAACTTCACACATTCTTGAGATTGTTGCGCGACATGTATGTATGATGTACTAAACTTGTAAACTTGTACTATACATACAGTGACACAAGAGAGAGAAAGAGAGAGAGAGAGAGAAAGATATAGGGAGAAAGGGAATGAGAGAAGATATTCAAAATCTAAACTCAATTTGCATATTATATTAGCCTTGTCCGAATGAAAAGTATTAACTTGTGACTTATTATTAGTACTTACAACTTGGTCATGTTGATAAGTAGTCGGACTGTAGTAGTCGCTGCCCGCGTCGTCGTCGTAAGTGCCAGAAAAAAATTGGGATGCCCGAATTCCCAAACAGATCTAAATATAATCGAATATCAATCTTTGGATAAAATATCCATATCCAGTATGTCCGCCGTTCATTTTATTATCTATAAGATATCCAAGCGTTACCATAGACTTCGCTACGAGTCGGTTAAATTTCATAACATATTCTATATCTTCTGTAGGCTGTGGGATTTTCCTCCCTTTCATGGAATAAGCTCGTATCTCGGCTTGTTCCAAGCTCATTTCTAGCCTTTTTGCCAAATGTCGCCACCTTTGTTCTCGGTGTCTGTGATCATTTCATTTCGGATACGCTCTAGAGACAGGGAGAGAGAGAGGGAGAGCGAGAGAGAGAGGGAGAGCGAGAGAGAGAGGGAGAGCGCGAGAGAGAGGGGGGGAGAGAGGGAGAGAGAGCAGTAGCGAAACCAGAGAGCGAGAAACTAGCTAGCGATAGCCAGACTAAATATTCGCAGCAAAAAGGAAACCGCGAGAATAAAATTGAGTAATGACTTTGCGACGCATTGCGTAACGTTCAAACCATGGGAGGTCTGATGCCAGGGCCAGACTGATATTGAAGAACGTCTAGTGCCCAAATCTATACATGAAAGGTAGAATTTTTCGCTGGATAAAAAATAAACGTTTCAAACTCCAAATTTATGTTATTGATTGCATTATTTGCCGATGTATGCTATACTGGCGGTGCTTACTTCAAATTGTTATCATTAATTGCTTCTCGATAGGTAGTTGGTAGATATCCATGCAAATATCGTGGGCATATTTCCATTTCCCGGTCGCCACACTCTGCCACAATTGGTAGCTGCGTAAGCGTAGATACCGTACATTTGGCAGCTGCTTAACCGTAGATACCGTAGATACATTTGATAGCTGCGCAAACGTATATACCGTAGACCTACCGTAGATGTATTGATTGCTTCCGAATAGATAGATACAGAGAATCCTAAAGTTGGCCTGTCACCTGGTTCTGTAGGACCCCGCAACCAAGATGGTACCACAAAACCAACTCTTCCTAATAGCCTAATTGTAGACCCCTTCCGAATTTCAAAGTGCCCTAAGGGCTACATTAGCCAAGTGTTGCTAGACCATTCTCGCTCAAAGATTCCTCTTTTGCACATCATTATTTGCTAAGCAAAATCAATCATTTTTCCAAAAAGAAGATTCCCCTGTGTGTGGGTGGGGGAAACACGTTTTCGTCTCGATAACTCAGTGTTCAAATCACACCGAAATTTGTGTGTGTGTGCGCATCTCATTGTGATATAATTCTTTTCTGCGAATCCGGTCTTTATAAAATGTCTCAATTTCTCTATTTATAAGAGCCTGATAACCTTCACCCCCCAACAGCCAAAAGAGCGCAATTAAAATGAATTGCGGCGTGCACGACGGAAATTATATGCAATTAGGCAGCTATTTAAATAAGGGGAAGTGCAATTGGCCTGGTTGTAGCATTTTGGTCATAAAAAATCTAATTTCTCTCAAGCTGGTCTATTTGGGAAATGAAATCTTGAAGTTTGCAAGTTTGCATGTAATGTGTATAGTTTGGTTTTCATTTGGATTTTTAAAGGCTAGACTCGAACCCGGGTTGAATGAATTAGAGGTGAATGCGCTAGCCACTGAGACACCCGCCCTGCTCCCTAATAAGGAAATCAATTGCTGATCGATTTATAAATAATAAATTGTAACGATTTGAACCCACCACCCGGCGAGGGAATCATGGGCGATTGCTCCTGGCCCAGGTACGAAGATGTGAGCTATTTGTCAGCTGGAACTCGTCGCCTACCGCTCAACTCAGAGCCTCTGCGGAAAATGCCACAAGCAAAAACTTTGAATAATTGTACCAACCATGAATAAAGGTGAAACGTAAAATATTATTTATTTAGTTGCAGCTGTGAGGGTCGCCGCTCAAGAAGAGGACAATGAGCTCACGATCACGGATGGACGACCGGGTAAGGTCTATTTCGGAATACATCAGCCGTAGTTAGTACAATTTCCGACAGCTTTTGTTTTGTCTAGGGTATACGGTAACATCCTTTGTTCCGGGTACGACTGATCCTTTATCCAAACATATTATGGTTTGTTTAGCTAGAAAGTGAAATCTAAAAGTTTATTCTATTACAGGCACTATGCCCGGTTCGGCGCCCGGTCAGCAACCAACAGCCAGTACTGAAGAGCAAATGGTAAGTATAAAAGAGTAAATTATTTCATCGGTTTAATTACCCAAGTTTGGGATAGCCATCTTGGTACATGACATAATAGTAAAGAGAGGATAAAAAAGCATATTTAGCAAGTATAACTGACCAGCCGTTCGAAGAGACCTCCGGGCTCTTCTCCGACTGGAGGAATCGGCCTTCGGCCGATTGTTTCCCTATTTAAAAAAAGGATTGCTACAATTTAAAAAGTTAACTCTCGTCTCTTTCTCCTCCCACACATTCACACGTCTCTGATTGTGGAAACGTATAATAATCAGTTTGGATCACCACTCGACTAATGCTACCATGCAAATTTGCTACTGAAGGTGCTGTGTAGGGCAGAGGATTATCCTTGCGATAAGCAAGCATAGCTCAGTAGGTAGAGCGTTGGACTGTGAAGCGAGAGATTGTGTGCTGCTGTGGGTTCGAATCCCGAAAGCGGCAAAGATTTTGTATGTTCTCATTCGATTGTGAATAGAAAATTTTCTTTATGAAAGGATTTCGTTGCGTGCATACAAACAAAAGACCAAGTAAACTCTTCTCCTTTATATAATAAGATAAGGTAGTATGCATACTATGTATAACTGTAGCGTAGCTTTCATGTTGTAGACATGAAATCATATATCAGAGTAAAATATTGATAAAATTACTACACAGGACACCACAACCCCAGTTTCTGTAACGACAGAAACCTCAGTTGCGGAGGTATGTTAATACGAGGATGGAGCTTAATCTTAGAGCTATAGCTTCTCGCTTAGCGCTTGTAAATTCAGTTAGCTAGCGGTTAACTTCGCGGTAGCGTGCTCCTTGCTCCTATGTATAGCATGTCTTGTGCTACTCTTATATTCACTCACTGCTCTATTTCTGCCTTGCGTACCAGTAGTACTTTTAAAAGTTTAACCAAATTAGCTACGAGCAATCAGGCTATGGGTCCACATATCTCATGACAATGACACATTGGGCGTAGAAAACAAAATTCATCAGTTATTTTATTCCTTTGCTTGACAACTGATTAACTTTTGATAAGAAAACTATGCATAACCAACCGTGCATAAAGTCTATTTGCTGCATTGGCTTATCAAAATAGCTTTCAATTTATATAGGAGGGCTCGGGAACTGACGAGATGCCTCTGACAGAAAAGGTTTCATTAAAGCTTATGCAGTTTCGAGTTTCTTGCTGTATTTTAATTTTTTTCAAGACTAAGTGTTTTTAAAAGTATCCATGAGTGTTCTGCGGTTCTGCCTTGCTTGCTTGCTATTTTGTTTGCAGAGAGTGTGCTATGTTAGATTTTTGCCGTGCCAAAAATGGCACTAAAGCCTTGTGTTGTTGTTTACTGCTGCAGTTCTGCTGTCTCATATTTTTTTGAACTTCCCACCATTCCATGAATGTAATTTGCATTTTATTTAGAAAGAAGAGGAAAAGGTCCAGCCTGATGAGGAAAAAGCAAAAGAGGCGGAAGCGGAAGCGGAGTGTGAGTTGATAAATAATTTCCAATAATTTCCTCATATTTGCCTTTGGGTGGCCTACTTCCTACGGCTGACAGGCTGATAGTTTTTCGTTCACTTCGAAAAATTTTCTAGGAAAATTTAGATGAGCTTTCTTGAGTGTAATATTTTGACAACGTTTTTGAGTGACGGGGACTGGGACTTTCTATTCTAACTTCCAACAATTACTTGGTAATTTGTTGTCTAAACTAGTAGTATACTAATTGTAAGAATGAATCGAGATACAGAGACAGCTAAGGCTAAGGGTCCCTTGGCCTTAGCCTAAGGACCCTGAGCAACCTAGGCTGTCCCTTGGCCTTAGCCTAAGGACCCTGAGCAACCTAGGCTAAGGACCTTCAGCCTCAGCTGTCTGTATCTCGATTCATTCTTATTGTTAGTATATTTTCTTCAGCTTCACGGTCATCTGAAGACAAATCATCCGAGAAAAATGACGACGGCGAAAAGAAGCCATTAGTATGCAGGGACAAACACGACCTGTGCAAGGTAGCCTTGAATCTTGAAAACTAGTTTTCTTTCCGTTCACTGCCTTCTTGTAACCTTTATATTATTGAAAATCATATTTTATACACTAATGCGCTTCAAATAATCAATAGAAGCAAAATTGAACGACAACTTGCACTGAATTACTGGCCATTTCCAAAAATTCTATATTTTATAGTTCTGGTCTTCAATAAACGAATGCAAGAACAATGAAGAGTGGATGACAGAAAATTGTCCAGTTACTTGCGATAAGTGCAAGGGTAAGTTGATTAGAAACTTCGGTCTTTTTCAGTTTATAAAACGTAAATGGTGCACTTTCAGACCTAGTGCGCCGCAGGTGCCCCAATTGCACAATACTTGCTCACCCCTGGCGCACCTTAGGCACATTTTTGAGGGGGTGCGACGTCCTTCGGTGGGCTATCCTTCGCACCCTACAACTGTGCCTACTGTGCGCGGCGACTTTACGGTGTTTGAGTTTGATTTTTGAATACTGTCTTTTAGGCACAACCGTTTGCATCGATAAACACCGACTTTGCAACTTCTGGGCGGGAATAAACGAATGCGATACAAATGCAGTATGGATGCTTTCCAATTGCCCATCCGCATGCAAGGCTTGTAAGGGTAAGAGAGCGCTCCCAGAATACGATTGAAATATTATAGTAGTTAACTAGTTAGATATTAAATACATATAAACTGTCATATGCAGGCTTACCGGTTGATTTATTAGTAATCACACACTTACTGGGCCATTCATATTGTATTACAGACAGTGGTTAGGGACCAGCTGGTACAAAGAATATAAAGAAAATTTGGATTATTCATTCTCTTTATTTTATTTGCGTCTACAAATTTTCTTTCTGTATTAGTGTAGACAAAACATTTCCTTTTCGTGTATCGCATGAAAAGTTCAAATTTAGTGAGGTGTAGTAGTGTAAGTCATGTCATCTTGTTCTAATGTAATGTAAGTCCGTTGTAGAAATTATTTGAGACTATTAATGCATAATCAAGTGCAAAATATTGATTTAATCATTATCTTCATTATCGATTAATTCTGGGAGACGTCCAAGAGTGAGATTCTGAAATTTTCCCCAAGGTTGACGTGCAATTTTCGTTCGTTTGTCATTTATCGATTTATCAACCAAAATTTGAAGATATTCAATCTACTTTATGAATATTGTTATTGTTGTGCTCTGGCTTTTCCTTGTTTTTGTGAGACGATATGTTTTTAAAGCGAAATACCGGCCGGTTTTTGAAACACATCAAGTAGTCCAGCATTCTTATGCAGCGTATGCAAATGAATAGAAATTAGAATAAAATAGAGCTAAATTCGAGAAAATTAGCATAAATACATGAGCCTTCCACGATGCGTTTCTAAAAGTGACCGGTATTTCGCTTTAAGTTCCCTATGAGTTTACTAACATGATTGCGATGTTGTCTTACCATTGTGTATACTACTTGGACGCAACTTTTATGCATTATCTTTCACATTCATACAATGTTCAACTAAAAAAAACGGCATCATTCTTTTGTTATTATAATATTTGTTATAAACATTTATGAATTTCCTGTATTGCAGGCGACACAATTGACGGCCACGGACCTACAAATCGTGAATTTACTGAAGACGAGTGTACTTTTGTAACCACCCACGAAGGTAGGATGTATGTTTGATAAATTGAGGTTTTTTTTGAATTTTGGGACCACACACGAAGGTGTCGCCCATGGTTTTTGGCAACAACCACGAGGTAGAGATGGGGAACACCCAGGAAGGAAGGTAGACGATTATTTGGGACCAGCTATGAAGGTTGTTTATTATGGGACCACCCACGAAGCTAATTCCAAATGTCGAATTTTGGGACCACACACGAACGAAAGTGTCGTCCCAAGATTTTTGGAAGCAACCACGAGGTAGAGCTGGGGAACACCCACGAAGGAAGGTAGACAATTATTTGGGACAAGCTATGAAGGTTATTTATTATGGGACCACCCACGAAGCTAAACTACCGCGAAGCTTAGTTGGAATTAACCACCAAACCACTTTTCCATTCTACCTACGAATAGTGAATTTACTGACGACGAGTGTACTTTCGTGACCACCCACGAAGGTGGACATAGGTTTGATCACTCACAAAGGGTGGTTACTTTGAATTTTGGGACCAAACGCGAAGGTGACAACGATTTTTGGCAGCGCCCACAAGGCATATTTGGGGAATACCCACGAAGGTGGTTTATTATGAGACCACCCACGAAGTTCCAGTTTCGGGACCTCTCGCGAAGTTCCGATGGATTGAACCACAAACTACTTTTCCATTTTATAGATACGTCAATCAGAAGGACGATTTCCATCAACGATATCCGACAGTCAAATGCTAATTTCGGATGCGCACCAACTCTACGAGCAGGCAATTGCAGACGCAATCTCTGCTACCATCTCAAGTATAATCTAATTCATAGTACTTATAATTACCCCTAATTACCCTAGCTGCTAGACCATTAGCACCAAGTCCGAGCGTGGCTTCTTTTAGACTAGATCCCGTAACCTTGTGTAACTGAAACAAATTTTCCGTCACGCATATTGCTTGTATTTCATTGGGCATAAGACGAGGTTCCTTTTGAAAAATAGTTTAAAAACTATTTGTCTTTTAGGTTCCGTACCTTCGACGGTACGTGTAATAATATCGACCGTCCTCTAATGGGCGCAGCTTTCTCTCCCCTCATGCGTCTCAAGTCTCCAGCATACGATAATGGAATATCGGCACCAGTTTGTTAGTTTTTCTGATTTTCAAATATACTGAAGTAGGCCGCAGTCGGCTCACGTTTCACTTTTTGTAAATGATTGAAATATTTGGGAACACGGCTTACACGGCGTCGTACTCAACTACGATTTCAAGGTCCTTAGAGTTATGTCTAAATATTCCTTGATTTATGTATTTACCCTTTCAGCTTCCTTCACCCGAACGCGGCCTTCAGCACGCGAGGCATCTCGTCTACTTCTCGCATCTAGTGCACAAGTATGTTCAAAAGCGTAATATTTTATTTTCCGATAAAAAGTTGGGAAAATAAAACTGCAAAATACTTTGCTTTAATTAACAGAGACAGGTCGACAGAACGAATTTCCTTCAAATTTTAGAAAGTGCGAAATAAAATTACTCACCACTAAAATCACAACTTCTTCAGCTAACCCATCATTCTAATGCTCTGCTCATGCAATGGGGACAATTCATTGCACATGATCTGTCAAAGACAACCATGTTGAATAACCAGGTATGAAATGCAATTACGTTATACAATATACTGTGCGTCTTTCGTGCCAAATTTGGGGGTGGGTTTAACTTATGAGACGCACTGTACATTAGTTTAGTATTATTTATGTTCAAAATATCAAAATATAGTTTTCGTGAAAAATTCACTCAACGTACAACTAAAAGACAACAATAAGCGTGGTCCTGAGCCAGATGGCCAGACCCTAAATCTAATGGTAAGGATAAGTCAACGAATTACCGTTGCAGTGATTCTGTTTAGGAATGCGCTCAGTGTACATCTTCCGGAGGAAAATGCTTCTCGGTGTTCTTGGCCAGATCGGATCCAACGTTAGTTTCTTTAATGTATTATCTTATGAAGTGCAAACCGGAAAGGGGAAGGTACCTAGGCTTACGAATTACCTAAGCTAATGATCTAATGAGCTAATGGGTGTGGTGGCGCATTTTTAAAGCGAAATACTGGCCGGTTTTTGAAACGCATCGCGTACTCCTGCTTTATTATGCATCATATGCAAACGAGCCTAAATTAGAATAAAAAATAGACCCCAATTCGAGCCCTCTTAAGATAACCGCAGAAGAATGCAGATATTTGAGATGCGTTTCAAAAACCGGCTGGTATTTCGCTTTAATAAGCATTATCTTGCCGGTGAGCTTCATCTTTTGTGAAACATCTCTTACTCGATGCATATCCGACAATTTCCAAGTTTACTTTGTTGAACCGTCTGTTGTATAGTAATCAATAATCAATAGGGCTCTAGTTAATGATAGCCAATAAAGCAATAGTCAATAAATCAATAAATCGATAATCCAATAATTATTAGATTCGGTCGCTTCTTGTGTCTTCCGGTGGCTCGATCTACTCCAGTATGTGGTACCGGACAAGATTCGCCCAGGGAGCAGTTCAATGAGAACACGGCCTTCATTGACGGCTCTATGGTAATGTTTAATGTGGTGCAACATCCGGTTTTTAAATATATGCTGGTCACTGTATTCCCGCTAATCATTGCGCGATACTGCGCGCGCGACTTTTAATTAAGTCTAGTCCAATCATATTTTTGGCCTCATTTGCGCCTTGGAATGCAATGACTCAACATTCAAACACACGGCTGTTGTACCGCTTTAAGTGGTCCGGTCCATGAAAAAACATTATTCTGATTTGTTTACTTATTGTATCATCATGGTATTTTAGTAAACAAATATCCTTGCAGTGTTCCGCAAGCTATATGAGTGGTCAAAAACAGTTAAAACAGTATCAAAGACGGCTCATCCCGTAGTAGGTACTTAAAAGGAATTCAGTGAAATTCAAGATGATACCATAGAGCTGGACAGAAATAGGATAGCTGAAATCTATACAAGTGGAATGTTATGCGAAACTGCTAAGACCAAGAAACTGAGGATACTATTGTCTTATTCTCTTCAGATCTACGGCTCATCGGATAGAGATCAGTTCTTATTCCGTCAAGGTGCATTCCTGAAGACTAAACAGGTTGGACTTTAATTGTACTTACACACCATAGATACACTGATTATCATTTGGGTTTTAGATTTTTTAAAGCAAAATACCGGCCGTTTGTTGAAACGCATCGTGGGCAACTGGATTCTCATTCTCACGTATTTATGATAAGTTGCTCGAATTTAGCTCTATGTTTTATTCTAATTTATGTTCATTTGCATAGGCTGCTGCTGGTGTACTCGATATGTTTCAAAAACCGGCCGGTGTATCGTTTTAAGTATTTTGAAGACCGACTGGACACAAAACTCAAAAGATTATTTGCTTTGTTGAAAGTCATTTATTATCTTGAAACGTTCTACTCAAAAATACGAGTTCTACTCAATATTTTCGACTTCACGACTCTCGCCACGCCCTACCGTAATCCATGCGAAAAGTGCGGGAATTCAAAAGTTTAAATTATGATTCTCAGGTTCGCAACCGTGTCTTCCCGCCAATCGATAGTAACATGAATGTGGTTGCTGGGGATGATCGAGCCAACATCTTTGTGGGACTCGCAGCTCTTCATACGATCTTCCTCAGACAACATAACAGGTGCTTACTATACTAAACAATTCGTTACAGTGTACCCAGCACTACGCGGCTGGCTCCGCGCATCCGCGCATACCCGGAGTACCGCTTACCTCTCCGCTTAGACTGCAAGCTCCGCGGCTAGCTACGCTCGTACTCCAATTTGTGTGGCGGCGTGCGTACTACCCCGAACGTAGTTGTATGTTGTACCGTAGCCAGATCAGTCAAAAAACTTATCCTTGGATTGAATTCTTCCGTGAATGTGCGTATCTCGAATTATCTACGATACGCATCATGAAGTCCGTCTTTTCACCGCAGACTTACTCTTTTCTTTTACATAGACACGCTACGCGACGTATTAGATTTTGAGCAAGAGAATGTGGAAAAACTTATCTTGTGTTTTTTTCCTTAGTGGCTCTGTTAGCCAGTGGCAGTGAAAACGAATTACAAATTGGAATATCAAATTCAATGAACAGATTGAACCTGAATTGGGATTGACTTGCAAAAAATAAAGAACAACACTTTACAGAATAGCGGCCACCCTTCAGCGTGTGAATGGCCATTGGGACCAGGAGAGAACGTTCCATGAAGCCAGAAAGATTATGGGCGCCATTATTCAAAAGATCACTTATCAAGTGGGTTGAATGATTAATTTGTTTATTTATTATGTAACACTACAACTCAATAATAAGTTGAATCTATTATATTTTATGCACTAGAGAGCAATACGAAAACCAAAAATTACCAAGTTATCTATAACAATGAGCAGCTGTCGCAACATTTGTAGTAGTATGAAGGTTGTGGGTTACACATAACTATCATGCAACAATTTTGGTCATAAAATTTATAAATTGTATTTCGCTATTTGAGGAATACCTTCCACGTGTTCTGGGTGACGAGTTCGACCGATGGATTGGCAAATATGAGGGATATCATGTAAGATTGCTTTATCTTTATAACCATAACCCCTGTGTATAGTCTGTACGGCTTTGGAGCTTATGTCCAATAAACATATATATGTTAGTTCAATATCTATGTAAGGTTGGGCGACACTAGCCCTAGCTCATTATTTGCAGTTTCTATTTCGAAAACTTCTTACCACTGTTTTTTCCTAAATCTAATTTTTTTTTGTATTTTACAGGATGACGTCGACTCCGCTGTTGCCAATGAATTTACTTCATGTGCTTTCCGTTTCGGTCATGGAATGATTCAGGTAGACATCGTATCTTTTATGATAAACTTTTTTCATTTTATTCAGGTAAGGAATGTAAATCCTCGTGTTCAACATGGTTTTGCCAACATAACAAACTAGCCTAAAATTGCATTATTTTGCAAACATAATGTGATAAGGAGATGTTTGAACTCGAATCCAAAACCTATTTCAAAAACCGTGTGTTATACCGCTTTAACATTTCTCCAGGAGTTCTACCCCTTCTTGGACGAGCGTTTCAAGCAGATCGGCGGTATTCCGTTCACTGAAGGAATGTTCAAATCACAACATATTATCAACAATGGAGTAGATCCACTGGTTAGAGGACTTCTCACACTGCCTGCCAAGATGCCCCAGAGGTAAGTTACCGGAACTATTCTGGAAAGAAATGTCCAGATTCAGGGATCATATAGATACCGTAATGGGAGATGCTAGTAGAAATCAAATTCTGTAGCATTCTTATATGCCTTATAGTATACAGCGGTCTCCAAATAAGATCTATAGTATCATGTTCATATATCACATAGGGCCTTCTGAAACCCATTTGTAGTTTAAATGAAGGAGAAAGGCTCTCGCTTCGAATTTTGATCCTTTCGAAGTTGTCGACTAGGACACCCCACTTTTTAGACTATCGCCATCCGTGACTGAACGTATCTTCGGAAATTCCGACCTTGGAAGCATCAACATCCAGAGAGGAAGAGACCATGGAGTGCCTGGATTCACAGCCTGGAGAAAGTTCTGCGGATTGAATGAAATTAAGGTAAGCCTAACTCATTATTTTTGGCTGTTGAACCTATGTTCCCAGGTAGCGTAAGTAAACATATTACGTTAAGGTTGTGCTCGTGGAACGAGATTCGTGATGTAGTTTTTTTGCTCTTTTTTATGACACCACGCTACCAAAAGGTCAGGCTCATTGAAATCAATATTCTGAAAAGCAATTTATTCAGGACTTTGATGACCTGCTGGTTACAATCAAGAACCCGACCGTCGTCGACAATCTCAAACTTCTTTACAAACACGTCGGTGAGTGAAAGTTTCAATCAAGTACACTGAGGAAACTTCGTCGGTCGGCCGCGCGTTCCAGGCCCACCTTTCGGGGGCCGCGCACCCCCCGTGCGTTCCTCGCCCGTGCCTGGCCCATTGGTCTGGGAAAGGCTGCACCATCGAAAATCGGTGTGCCAAGAGCGCGCCACACGTGCGCGACCAATTGAGCAAATCACAAATGTAGCGAAAAGAAAATAATTACACCGGACAACAAATCAATTTTGAGATAACATCGATATGTACGTGGGCGCCCTGCTCGAGGACCCAGTGAACGAGGCCCTAGTTGGACCCACATTGGCCTGCATCATTGGAGAACAATTCAAGAGATCGAGAGATGGAGACAGGTTGGTGGAGAGTTTTATCAACATTTACTGGTTCTTTTGTTTCGTAAAAAGCGGTTGGGTGGTAAAGAAAAAAAGTCAAGTGTACTGTAGAGTAGAGTATAGAAAATCATCATTAAAGCGAAATACCTGCCGGTTTTTGAAACGCACCGTAGACAGATGAATTCTTATTATGTTCATTTGCATAAGCTGCATAATAATGGCGGTGTACTCGATGTGTTTTAAAAACCGACCTTTATTTCGCTTGAAAATTTCTTCCAGATTCTACTTCGAGAATCCAAAGGCGTTCACCAAAGACCAGGTCCGACAGATCAAAAAGATCACAATCGCCAGGGTCCTTTGTAACGCCGGAGACCACTTCATGCACGTACCCAGACACGCATTCGATGTGTTCAGACCGCAGTCCGACGAAATGCTCAAGCAAGCACTTTTATTAATAATAATAATATTATTTTGTAATAATGATACCTGTTATGGTTATGAACTCGAATTTTGCGCACAATCATTTAGTTTTGTTAATATAAATAAATATATCTTCGAGGACTTGTACCTACCTATATTCAATGTTTAGTGCCAGCGCTTACGATATGCTCTAAAAAAAGTATAATAATAATTGAAAATTGTCTTGTTCCACAGAGTTTCCTGAGACGACGAGTTCCAGGCGACAAATTTGGTCTCTTGAGGTGTGGCCAAGGAACTACAGGGTCTTCTTTTATTTGCCTCTAAAAAAATTTGCCTCTAAAATGCCTCTAATATTTCTATTTTCAGTTGTGATGAAGTTCCTGATATTGATTACAACCAATGGAAAGAGACGTTGTAAATGAAAACAATTACGTACGGAGAAGATCTAGCATGAAGCCTCGGTTTTGAAACCAACACTGGACAACACCTTTCAATGCATTGTATGCAAATTGTATACTATTTTGTGGCGGGAAAGCCGAGAAGGGCGCAAAAATTTGCACATAATACATGGGAATGCAGTAGTCCAGTGTGTGTTTGCCAACCACGTGCCATACTGCTTTATATGAAAACAAGGCAGCGCCTACAGTATACTGACTGACCCAACCAGTAATTATTAATTAGCTATGTATGCTAATACTCTCTAGTCGTATCGAATTTCAATCCAAATTAAGAGGAGCTTCTTCTAAAATTAATATGTTGTATTAATTAAACAAGCTACATTTCAATTTATCCATGTAACCTCAAGTTTATTTTACATATAAACCGTGTTTAATGACACAATATCAGTTACAATTAGCTCATTAGATCATTACAATGATCTATATTTCCTCATTTTACACTGCATAAGCATAAGGATTGTTTTCGCTTCACTACAGTTTAACGTTTAGTTTTGTAATGGGGTTTCCAAGTATGCTGAAATTTACAGTATCTTGGAATTGCATGAGAATATTTTCTTAATTTTACATATTAAATATGCAGGTTTCGTTCAAAAATACGGTAGCGTTGATAGAATCACTCGGATTTTTTGGGATACTTGGAAACCCCCACTAAATGAAGACAATTCGTATTAATTGCCGTTGTTATGTTCTATCGTCTCGATTCTAGAAATATTAAGATCTCGGTGCCGTATTGTGCCTGTACGTTATTTTGGTAAAAACTCTAAATTGGAAGGCATATATGTATATTGTCGAAACACATTAAAGCGATATAACAGCCGGTTTTTGAAAAGTATGTTAAAGGGACGGGCCCATCAAAATAAAACTATATTTTGCATGTTTTTATAATTTGTATAAAGGGGGTTTATTATAATATATGTACACTAAGTTACGGCTAGAGTTTATCCCGCTGAAATTTTTCGGTGTCGATAAACTCAAAAGTATACCGTAGAAGACCAACAATTGCACCCTTATTTCCTTACCGCGTCTCCCGAGGATACCTCGCTCTGATTGGGACCCGGGAGACTATCTGTCCATATAGCCACATTCCCCCGGGACACGCGGTAAGGAAATAAGGGTGCAATTGTTGGTCTTCTACGGTATACTTTTGAGTTTATCGACACCGAAAAATTTCAGCGGGATAAACTCTAGCCGAAATTTAGTGTACATATATTATAATAAACCCCCTTTATACAAATTATAAAAACATGCAAATATGGGTTTATTTTGATGGGCCCGTCCCTTTAAACAACTGCTTTCCATATGTTGGATGCAAATGAATATGATCAGACTCATTTTATTTGCATATGGGAATATAGAGTCCATCATACGTTTAAAAAACCGGCTGTTATATCGCTTTAAGAACGCTCAATTTTAGAGAACATTACGTCATATGATTATGTTCTAGTGTCCATATTCTTTCATAAATAGGATGTATTGTCCAAGGATCTGCACCTGGACAGTCACATAGATTTGCTCTGTTTGCTCATATAAATTGCTCACCGATTTCAATGTGTATCTGTATAATATTGATTTAACCTTTTTCCTTTTTGTTGTTTAGATATGTCGCTTAGTGATTATATACCTTTGACACTTGTGTATGGTCTATGCCATGTTTTAATAATATCTACAGTTTTGAATTTATGCCGACTTGCATTACAGGTTTTTTTTGTTCTTTGTCTCTGCGTTCTTTCCAATAAAGCGAAAACGTTTAATTGTATGATATTGAATATTTGACTGTATATTTTGTGCTTGAAATAAAGTAATCTGAATTATTTCCCTTGGAATAACTTGTGACTTCCCAGATTGTGCATTACGATTGGCATAAAACAGAAATATATTTAATTTTTTATTATTTTATTATATCAATTATTACCGTACGAAAGAAAATTGTTGGGGATTTCACGAACGCATGTACTAAAGTCAGCCCTACAACATCGTTTTTGTTGTATTTTGACATATGTTCTTTACAAATTAGCATAGGCATGTTTAGTACTGAAGGGTCTGAAGGTTGAGCAATCTCTAGGTTGGTATATGTATATTAATATACAAAATAAAAAATATTTAAAGAATAATAAAGCGACCCGCAACGCCTCTTTGGTGAAAACGCTAAAGAAATCCAACATTGAGGCAAATTTTGGGAAATTAAATGTTAGTGATCAGAAACATTTTGTAATTATTTTAAATATATTGGGCTTTATCCAGTGGAGAAGAGAGTTTAGGCAGCTGGGGCAGCAGGGTGGGCAGCCTGAGCGGGAGCAGCGGGCTTCTGAAGAAAGCGCATTAATTAATTATTATGCTCAGCATCCCTTCAGCAAAGTTAAACAATTACATGAGAAGGTTTCATCAACAACGCAGTACTGGTTCACCTACAATTTACAAGCTTTTTAATGCGTCATGCGTTTTTTAGAAGGAAATAAGGGGCAAAGCTTCACTTAATTCCTACTATCTTATTTTGCGAAGAAAGTGCAATCTCTACCTCGACAACGTTGGCGGCGGCATCAGCGGCGGCGTGGGCAGCGGCGTGGATGGCTCCGTGGGTCTCCTCCTCTCCAGAGTGGGCAGCCTCAGCCTGTAGATAAACAAGGTTAGCGTTGCATGATCATATGTCTAGCTCTAGCTACCGTGTTTTAGAAGAATGATAGAGATCTAGCTGATTGAATTCTGACAGCAAGTGGTGTTAGCTCATAAAGCATCTAATGCTAGAACCTGCCTTTATATGTATAAATTTGTTCAATTACCCTATTTGTTAAGTAAATTCGGGTGAGACGACGTAAATTAACCGTAACTTAAGTTCTGACGTATGCTACCCCCTCTAATGTCTCACCTGAGCCTGAGCCTCAAGAGATGCTGCGGCTGCAGCAGCAGCAGCTTCGGCAGCGGCCTGCTCAGCGAGGGCAGCCTCGGCGGCGACAAGCTCGGCCTTCAGTTGCTCGACGTACTGAAATGAAAAAGCCTGAACAACATTCCATAATAGGTAAAGGTACTGCAGCGAAGCAACTATTCCGCAGCATAAGCATCATAAGCAGCAAAGCAATGAAGCTATTGATCCGGAGCGAAATGGATTGCTCTTGGAGAAATAAAGCAATGGTTACGCGACATATATGGGGTGGTTTCAACTAATAATTGGAAAGCTGGAAGATGCAAGGAATTAGAATTCAAATTCAAGTGCTTCTTTATGAAAGCAAGACCAAGCATTCTTACACTTCTGAGCAAATCACAAGCTGGGAAACTTGGAGTCTTGGAAACACGTCGGGTTCGACTTTAGGAAAGAGCTTATCAAAGCAAGCAGTATCACATCCGGTTTTTTTGAAACGTATCTTGTACAAGTGCAATCGTATGTTTTTATGGTAAGTGGGGCCGAATTGAGGTCGCAAGCACACTAATTGGCATTTTATGCATGGGAATGCAGGAATCAAAAATCCGCTTCAAGAACCGGATGTTATACCACTTTAAGCACACAATGGGTACTGTCCACTCCACAGACCTGTTGGGCGTTAACCTGGTCTCTCTGTTTCTTGCACTCCATCTTGCACTGCTCATACTGAGTGAGCACCTGAAGTTGCGCCTACAATGAAATACAGTAGATTTTGTAGTTTTCGTGACACCAACCATATATTGTGTCACATTTTGTGTCATCATGTATCTTGTGTGTAACGATTTTTCGTACGAACACAAGAAAATACAAAAAATTTCCCCGAGTTCGACGCTTTAATAACGAAACAATGGTTCCATGGCACGGTATTCACAAAGTACAAAAAAAAATAAAGCTCGTTGAGGCTAGCTCGGCGACTCCTAAAATACCTTGAGGTTTCTTGGGCGGTGAAGTTTAGGGGCGGCAGGGGCTGGGGCAGCGTGGGCGGCGTGGGCAGCGGCGGCGGCATGAGGGCAAACGACCACGGGTTCCTAGAATTTTGAATATATTATTTCAACTGTTGGCCGCGCCTAGCCGGGATCGAGCTAGGTGCGCAAAGAGCTCAAACCATAAATATTCCCCACACGCACACCAAGTTCTATCGTCGATCGTTCATGGTAATATTGATATTGTGAAAAGCAGGTATGATAAACCTGTGAGCAAATTAAATTTTTTCGAAAGATATTTGAACAAATTATCGTTAGACGGCGTAAAGAGCCACTCAATATTGAATTGCTGGCAAATGTTTTATATTGCATGCGAGAAACGTATTATATTGTGTTGACAAATTATTATTCCCGTTTGTTCAAACTCCTACGCGTCATTCACAAATTATCATATTGTATATGCATGTCACAATATATTACTGACTTTTCCTTATGTGGAATTTTATCTGTCTCCCTCATTGAGTCCATTTTAGCCGTACAGCATTCCTTTTTATTGTATTCCCCCGCTCGCCTCTATCGGAATAATTGGCTGTGGGCCTATATGATGTAGGGGCTGATGGAAAGGCCCAGACGGGCCCCATATATAGTCCAATTGTAGTTAATGGATGTGGAAAGAAGCTTACCATTAGGCATCGGCACGTACATTAGGCACAAGGGATTCTTATGCTAATTTAATGGGTTATTTCAATGAGCTTCCTTTTAAGGTAGGGGTACAGTAGCTTGGTCATTAGCAAATAATAATAGGAAACTAAATAACTTGCGCCTTGAGTTTAGGTGGCTGTAGTTACATTGCGCACGCTCGTCGGGAGAATTTTTTTCGACATTATAAATTTTCAAATTTTCACACCTCATTTATTCCATTTACATGACCATGAAGCAGTTAAACTCATATTATTCCATAGATTCTGTAATTTCATGAATAATTTCTTATTTACTTTTACTATTCCCTTCTATTTCTTTGTCAGTCCCTTAGTTTTGTAGTAAATGTAAGGGTTAAAGGAAGGGGGCAAACAATGGGGACCGTCAACCCAGGGGTCGGTTTTCTTTCTTTCTTTCAAGGAAAAAAACGCCGAACACAATTTCGGGACGGAAAGACAGACCGGTGAGAGATGGTCAAAGTGAGAGAAGCAGAGAGAGAAAGAGAAAGAGAGTGTTCCCTTTTGTGCAGGTCGACAGACAGACAGAGAAATGGCCAAACTATGAAGAGGTTGAGGTCACGACCCAGCATATGACCCAGTGGCAATGATAATTAGACAAGCTTCACTAATTGCCTTGATAATTAAAAATTACATCATTAGATGAGTGTAAGGCTGGACCGGTCTACTCGTCTGCTGTACAAAAGATCTACAAAGTGTAGAATTTTAAAATGCACATAAATTTCTATGATTAGAATAGTGCAACATGTTTTAAAGCTATCACTGGCAAAATTTCGCAGATATTTTTTGGTTTAACAGTTTAAACTAATAGTAAATTGAGAATTATATATTGGACCACCCCCGTCGATTGTATATTTTGTTTATTAGTTTGTTTGCTCTCTCTTATTTATGTACGCAGAGATGAACTGCATGGTTTGATGTTATCTAATGTTGGATAGAAACCTTGATCTAGTTAAATAACTGGCGGCGATCTACAGAAGGCTACATTAATTTGTGGTCAAGTATGTATTTAACTCGAGCGAGGAGCTTTTAGCGATGTTACAGTACGCAGGTAAGGATACGGTGACAATTAGCAATTAGCATTCGCATCGAAAACCACATGTTGATGACATAGAATTGGATGGTTAATTAGCATACCGAGGAAATCTACTGCTGATTAATATTGCTAGTCCCTATAGTTTGAAAGCAGAATCCTGTTTTTTAATGTCAACACCTCATGTGCCATTGAAGCCTTGAATTAGACATAAAATCCCCCATCTATTATTTTGCTACCTTTTATTTTCTCTGTTGTTTAGTGCCCATCTCAAGAATTTCTTATCTAGTTTTTCTGTGAAGAAATCAACTGATCGTATTGATAAGTCATTGCTAGGGTGCGTATTCCAGAATATGAAGAATACATTTTTTAATTGGAAATATTGCCGGGTAAATGTAATGCCTGATCTATAATAGCTTCAAATTGTTGCCTGTTACATAGTGGGGATTGATCTGGTAACTGTGGTAACTTTGCCTGAAAGGCCTAGGCTTAGGCTTAGGCTTAATCCTAGGCTTATGAGCTCTTCTCTTAATAGCTCACCTCCTCAACGACCTCCTCCTCCTCGACAACGGGCTCCTCATGTACGACCTCAACCTTGGGTGCCTTGACCTTCTTCACCTTTTCGGCTTTCACTTTCTTCTCACTGAAAAGGATGCAACTTATTGCCAAGCAATCTTTGTCTATTTAGAAAATAGTTTCCAATCTTGCTTTTCGTATTATTGTATGTTATCATACAGTAAATATGCCGATAGTTTTTTATTGTTTACGGTCCCTATAAATATAAATATGCATATTACCTGCCAGTTGGAAAAGTGGGTTATGAGGATTTATAAATTCCACGACATGTAACCAGTTGGGTACGCTACATCTAGTCAATAATAAAAGAAGCCTCCCGTAAACTAGCCGCGCGCAAATCCTGTATGAATTTCGTAATGCTAACATTTGCAAACCAAAAATTGTGTCAGGATATGAAAATGCACTCCACTTTTAATTTGATTACTTTACTTCTACGCAGGTATGCAAAGCGTAGTATTCCCCAACATTGAGCGTAATGTCATTTGGAAACATTTAGTGTCAATCGTTGTCAGTTGTCGGGATCACCATTGGGTTGAGTAAATAAAAATAGATAAAAAAATATTACAAAAAAAAATGTCCAACCCCTTGTTCTTCTTGGCACAGTCAATCGACGAAACGAGGAGGAGGGCAACGACGGCGATAACGACCAAATTTCTCATTTTTCTGAAATCATATCAGTAAGATACATACCATTCAATAGATGTGTCTACAGGTCAAGAATTAGAGGTAGCTGCTATACTCAGTCAGATCTATGTCGGTGACGACAGAAGTATTGATAAGTTAAAACGTCCCAATACTAGAATTTCGGAGCGTGTGGACATTTGACTGTTAATTAGCAGGACGGTGTGTCAATTTAAAATTTATAAAATGTGGTACATAAGGCGGTTAGTACATCGTCAATACTTCGAATAAGCTTTAATGTTTCCAAATATTTCTGAATTAGTCTGTCAATAAAAAAAACATGACCGAAGCAGAATCTCATGTGCAAGCTCATGCTTCAGAATCAAGAATAGTCTCTAAAAGGCAAAAAGACTAGATAAGGGACAAGCAAGTGAATAGTGTGTGTTTGTGATGCCCTTACCCTCACCTTTTATACTGTTAATCAGTATCTGCCTCGATAACTTGATAAGGAGTGCTCGTGGAGTGGAAGGCCTCAATGCTGACGCAGGTAGCGGAGGCATCGATCAGCATTCACCGAAGGAAAAACGCTTAGAAGACGTCAGCACAGGAAACGCTTCTGATTGTAAGGACATGGTGAGAGATTAATAGATGAGCTGAAATAGAGGTTATTTATAGAATGGAGCTTTTTAATTAGAGATACCATAAGGTCGAGGTCGAGTTGAATGTTTGTCATATAATTGGATTCGACTTTGTAACCTGTACCAGGTGTCCAGATAGCCTAGGAGTTATTCATCGTTTCATAGTTATTCATTGTGGTATTGTCTTGACAAAAATTGTCAAAATTTGACGTTCGTAATAAATGTTATGTTATGTTAGGAGGGCTAACAGTAGTGGCCTTCAAAGCGCGTAATACAGTGGCTGCAGCCCAATAAAGATGATTTTAAAGAAACAAGCAATATTTTTTTGCTCTTCAAGAGCGTGTGCATTTTTCAAGGGTGGTCAAAACTGTTCAAGGCGTATGACTTGTTCCTTATTGTTAGAGGTCCTGAGCAGAGTGGACGACGAGTTCCAGGTACCAGATGACAAATTGCCAAGTTTTTTTTTTAACTTCTCATACTGTACAAGCCCTTTTGACGACACTCCCTTTATCCAGAAAATATCAGTAATTCAATAAACATTACATTCATACTGTAATTTTTTATTCAATTTCGCCGCACACTGTCTTTCCGGTGCCGTCAGCAGTATAAAAATTATTTATCGCTTTCTAAACGTGAAAAAAGCGAAGGAAGGTTAGTACACGTCTCCTTAAGAATTCCCTTCACCCCATCAGTTGTTTTGTTTATCAGTTTACATCAAAATAGCTTCTTCTACAACAAAATATCAAATGACTGTGGGCTTTCAAAATGCATTATAGAAATTTATGGTACCTTATGAAACACTTAGTTACTGCAAGCGAAAATAATTTAGGTGGGTGGTGTATGGAACACGAAGGCGAACAAATTATTATTTATGAATTATTATTATTAGCTACTGAAAAAAATGTTTATTTTGATAGTTTCATATGTCAGTCCTATGTCTATGAAGTCGTAGAACTTCCGTAACCTCTCTCGTTCGATCGTTATAAACAGACATGCCTTTGAAAAAACTTTTCTTCTTGGGCCTGACCCTTTAAGACCATCTTTTTCATAGTCCTAAGCCTTTCAGGTATTCCTATACTTATTCAGAAGCTGCATTCCATAATGATATTCGGTAGCCGTTTGACACTGTTCTCCTATACTTTACTCTGATAACCTCGATAATCTGATTTGATATGCACAACAAACACAAAAGGCGGAAAGGAAAGAGGCATGCAAATATGACCTGAAGACCTCCTCCCTAGTGGTGTTTATTTGCGTGGCCTCGTTTATCATGTATGTACAAACAAGTTCGGGTGATAGTGATAGTGATGCCAAAAATATGGGCACTCACCGGCGCCACATTCATCTCTGGCGCTCAATTAAACATTTAAAGCGGTATTGTACGTGGTTGGTGAGAGGTCACAGCGCAACTGCATTCCCGCTTGTTATATGTAACTTCTGTGTCCTTCAGCTTCAAACGGGCATAGAAAATTTACATGCAATCCAGGGGAATGGTGACATAAAAAATACGTTTCAAAATCCGTAACACCAATCAACAGCCTATGGACTTGTTAATTTGTTGAATTGTGAAATAGCTCCTTTCATAATAAGAGGAAAGCGCATTTTTGTTTCTGAACAAGATCACTGCGCAGGTTGAAAACTTTCACAGGCTATTTGCCCGTTCGTGGTTTCGAAATGCTGTTCGCTGAGAGAGAGTGCGAGAGAGTGAGAGAGAGGTTACAGGGAGAAAGAGGGAAGGGGACGGAGACAGAGAGAAATAGAGAGAGACCGAGAGAGAGAGAGAGAGAGAGAGAGAGAGAGAGAGTGAAAAACAGAACACCAAAAATCGCTCGTGAAAATAGGCGTCGCAAATCATGGTGTATGTCGAAAGTATAAAGTGGTAGTTAGGCCAGGTTCGATTAGTCATCACAGTGAATTCTGCTCATTTTCGGCTTCCTCTAGCCATATATAAAGCTACGGACACTGTTCTCTCCTAATATTATGAAAGTCTGGTTTTAGGTTGGTGGTTTACCTGTCTGCTTTTCTTTGTTCACTTCTTTTATTTTACAATATAGGTTTAGGCTTTCTTGGGATCAGGATTACTGAGCATACCAGCATACGGACAGGATCGTTGTTAATCATGTATATTTGAATTTGAGTTCAAATAGTTTAGGATTTGCTTTTAGTCCCTAACCATAATCATGCAGCTCTCAAACTGTTCCCGTATTTATCTAACCTATCCTATATCCCATATAGTGAGTGCATTGTTAGGACTGTTGTGGACCTAACTGCAAGCTTTAGCATTTACTCGGTCTCATTTCGACTTCTACACTTCCTAGACGCTAGCAGCTAGCACCTAGCGTTATCTTACAAATCGAAAAGATTAATCCTTTGTATTTTGGGAACAAAAGAACAGCATTGCGTAGTATTTCGAGAGTCAGCTCCTTCTTGTTAAAAGGACAATAAAAAACGCTGATAAACTTGATGGATTGACGCAAACACAATGTGTGCATGTGCCTATTTAAAAATAGACCCATATTTAGGGGACCTTGCAAAGATCAGCCGCGTGTAAATGATAATAAAATTTGCTTAATTTTTTGGGGAGCAATTTGTGGGGGACTCCGCGAGGATTCGACTCCAAAATTTTTATATCGTTATGTGGGACATAGATATATGCATTGTTAGCATACAAACAAAAGGTTGAATTAGGTTGTGTATCCTAGGCCGTGATGTAGAATCCTATTAGAGGTTTGTTTTGTTTAGAACAAAATGCGCCAAACAGTCAACATTCAAGTTGGACAATGCGGAAATTACG
The DNA here is from genome assembly GCA_036852015.1 of Pelodera strongyloides. NCBI lineage: Eukaryota > Metazoa > Nematoda > Chromadorea > Rhabditida > Rhabditidae > Pelodera > Pelodera strongyloides. The sequence goes on from JAANDG010000079.1 coordinate 197,129, forward strand.
TTGGAACAAAGGTAGTTTAATTTCGTTAATGATTGACTCTGACTATCTCTGAAAATTAACCACAGATTTGTATCGGAAAAGAAGTTATCACAGTAAAGTTTTGACAGGTCTGCAGTCTGTATGAAAACTTGCGCGTTTTCTTTGCGACCGCGGAAACCTTTAATGTGCTGCGGGCGCAAGCAGGAGCATCGACCTCGCCCAGCCTTCATCAGGCTCGTGCCATGTTCTCGAGATATAATTGTACTTTTGCCGTTGAGTATCCTGATATTTGTTTTCTTTATTAGTTCTGGGAAGTGATCTCGGAAGAACATGGAATCAAATCTGATGGTACGCACGATGAGTCTTCCGCAAAGCAAATCGAAAAAGTTGGAGCTTATTACAGGCTTACGGAGGGTTGGTCTTGTCCTTTTTTTTGCTGTCCTCACTATTTTTTATACATCACACAAAAAATTGTCATAGTCTTAGTGCTTATCATGGTATTAGAGTTTCTTGAATACGCTCACGTAACTAGAGCCATACTTAAACTTATTGAGCCCCATTTTCAGATGGAAAGTACGTACCGAGTGCCGTTATGGTCGATTCCGATCCACAACTGCTTGATAAAATCCGTGCTGGCACAATGGGCAACCTGTTCGACCCGGAAAATTATATAGCCGGAAAGTTCGGTGCTGGCAATAACTGGGCCAAGGGCCACTATACAGAGGGAGCAGAGATGGTGGACAGGGTCCTTACCGTAGTACGGAAAGAAGTCGAAGCATGTGATTCAATTGATGGATTCCAGATGACACACTCGCTGGGAGGAGGTGGGATATTATTAGTGTACGGTACTTTGTTAGCACCGGGTAATGTAGCATATACTGTAGAAAGTACACTGACTAATTATTATTGTCACTTGTCACTCTAAAAGTACCACAGTACTAATGTGACTGTTGGGTTGCACACTGACATGTAGTGATTTCGAATGCTCAAGTATAACAACTAAAATAAAATATCTATGCTAGAAAGTACCCATTTCCCATCCCCATGTTTACTATTATCATACAGATTGCATGCGATTCTGACATAGATCCAGGGAGGGGGTAACTTCGTAGTTTCATCTTTTAACCCTACTCTACAACCAGGGAGGGGTTAACTTCGTAGTTTCAACTTTTAGTCCTAATATACTGATGTCATGTATAGTATTCGTCTGCATTATGTCTATAAAATCTGTGACAATTCAGGTACCGGTTCTGGACTGGGAACCCTACTCTTCTCCAAGCTTCAGGAGGAATTTCCTGGAAAAGTCTTGTCATCATTAGCTGTCTTCCCATCTGCAAAGGTAACGATTACAGTTCCATGAATTCACAGAATATTGGCCTGAGCCTTCTCCTCGTCAAGAAACAAACAGCCGTTTTTTTCATGACGAACTCTTCAGCTAACTCCATGCGCTCAGAAAAACACTGATATGCATGTTGTTTGGTGCATGTATTTTGCCCATAAACTTCAACGCTTGTAAATTATAATAATGAAGTTCGTTGGAAATAAATCATAGACTTTTCTGACATTCTTCTAGGTCTCTGATACTGTTGTTGAACCGTACAACGCTATTCTATCTCTAAACCAAATGATTGGAAACATTGACGAGACAGTGTGCATCGACAACGAAGCACTGATGAATATTTGCCAGAAAACGCTGAATCTTAAAAATCCCACCTATGGAGATTTTAATCATCTTGGTAAGTCCATAGTTAGCTGATTAGTTTGTATAATAGTTTGGGTGTAATCTCTGCTATTGTGTTAGTGTCGATCAACTATATAAGCGTTTTACGATGTACAAAAATGGGGCTATAGGATAAGCATCATATTTTCCTTCTGTGTTTAGAACAGTCACTTGCGTTCTAAAGATCTGGGCTCGATTCCACCTAAGTCCCTCAATGCTTACTTATTAACTGGAATTAACAACCCATTAAATTTTACAGTTTCATCGGTGTTATCTGGCGTGACGGCATGCCAACGCTTCGGTGGCACAGGTAATATCGACGTTCGTGAATTGGCTAGAAACGACGATTCCGTACCAAAGCGACAACGCTTCTTCATACCAGGAATAGCCCCGGTAACAGCTAAGGGAACTACCATAACCAACGAACTAACCGTCGCCGAACTTACGCAACAGGTAAGATTTTATTACCTCATTTATATTTTTAAGTTATGCTTTAGAATTCAAGCTAGCAATACGTGTTTGTGCTACGGCGCTGGTTCGATCATACATAAAGTCTGATCAAAAAGTAACGTAATGTGAAATGTTTCCATGAAAGAACAAAGAGTAAGTGAATACAGTTTCGATACTGTTGTATCTACATACTTGCCTAGCTGCTCTATTTCCAATGAATTATCCTAGATGTTCGATGCAAAGAATCTGCTGGCTGCTTGTGATCCCCGTAACGGTCGGTATCTTACCGCCGGTGCCATTTTCCGTGGTTCTATGTCCGAGGGCGAAGTAAACGACAGTATGTCAGCCTTGAGAAAGGAAAGCACGGAGCATTCTCTGGCACTCCCAAGCAACGCGAAAACGTCTCTTTGTGAAACTGGCCCTCCCGGAATGAAATCATCTGCCATATCTGTTGTAAACTCCACCTCTATCAATGAAGTCTTCAAACGCCTTTCGCTCAGTTTTGGCGGTAAGTTACATAACGGAGTGTAAGTTGTACAAGGAGCGTGGATTGTCCAGAAACTCCCGGACTTTTAGTGAAGACCTGTTCGTGAGCATGAGAAAACTTTGTTTCTGTAAGGAACTGTTGTTTTTCATTCACCCTAAGAAAGTTAAAACTGGAAGTATATATACTAGATTCTGTAAATACTTTCGTAGATACTCGTGCATACGATTATGTCACGTCTGCCAACCAAGGCTAAGGTATCTTACCAGCTTACGGTAGACTCAAGAAGCTGACTCGCTACTGATAAATCGATCTCAAAAAAATGATATGTTCAGCTCTCTACCGCCGTAAGGCCTTCCTCCACTGGTACACAGCCGAAGGTATGGACGAGGCCGAATTCACCAACGCACACTTCAATGTCGAAAATCTCATTGCAGAATATCAATAAAATGGCGGTAAGGGGATCACCACAACTGATGTAATAAAACTTTTTAAACACCAAACTTCTGTCCTTTTTTCGTAGCCCATTCTCATTCTCTCCAAACAAACACACGCAAACACGATACCGTTTACACATCCTCCCACAGTAGAACAACGCCACGATTTTGAATGTTGAAACGCCTAACGATACCCTATGCCGCGAAAACACTCGGGGCGCGGTTTTCAGGGCAAATTGTTTCACGGCGTTTTCAATGTAAAAGCGTGGCGCGCCGTTACCCCCGCACCTCTTATTCTTACACGCGAAATTCTCAAAATCAATTCTCTGGAATCATTCCTATGCTAGCAACAAATCTAGAACAACCACCACCATTTCTCTTTTTGCCTCGTTTCGCTTTGTGCAAAAACATAAAAACTCTAATGTGTTAGCATTTATTATGAAATCGTGAGAATGTTAAACAATTTCACATGATGATGAGAATTGAGATCAAGGCAACTGTATGTACATGTCTACATCAAATCACACGCTAGAAAGAAAAACAAGATGATGCACTGGAGTTCAAAATATACATGAATTTGTACAGAATTTGTGAGCCTAAGCCTAAGCAAATACGTTAAACAACCTGCATATTAATTATTTCAGCAATCGAAGGCTTAAAATATGCATAATATTTAGACAAGACAAGTAAACATGGGCACAAAGCCGAAAACAAAAATGTTAGCAGTGTAGTATTGTACGTGGTTTATAAAACAAACGCATACTGACAATCCACGCCATGTATTATATATGATCAATCAGTTCAGTTCAGACTCAGACGATCACACACACTTTGCATACAAGACATGGAGATTCAGTTGCCCAACACACGATTCACAAAACACGTACTACACCGCTTTAATTACAAAATATTACTCTTTATAGTTGTCATATCCATCTTCCAGTCCCCCCTCGTCCTCAGCAGTTGCCTCTTGATACTGTTGATATTCAGCCACCAAATCGTTCATGTTAGATTCAGCCTCTGTGAATTCCATCTCGTCCATACCCTCGCCAGTGTACCAGTGGAGGAAAGCCTTACGACGGAACATGACTGCAAACAAAATCCATTCAATTGATTCAATGAATCAGAATATGGCTTGTCAACGGTCTCATTATAGTCTTCATGTAATAACCGTTCCTGTGAAAAAATAGGGTTACTCTTTGCACCTCTCACATCACGCTACAAGCTACTCTTAAGTACTGTAAATTCGAAACATAAATACAGTATCTTCAAATTTCTCTTATTCTTATTTTCTTATTATAATCAGTGGTTAACGTTAAACAACGACTTAGAGACGTTATGAGCGTCACGTGTCACGTCAAAATCTTACAACTCACAGCCTACAAACTACAAACTACAACCAGTAATAAAAGTAAAAAAAGGAACACAAAGCCCAAAACTAACCAGTAAACTGCTCGGAAATCCTCTTGAACACTTCCTGGATGGCCGTAGAGTTGCCAATAAATGTAGCCGACATTTTCAAACCACGGGGAGGAATGTCACAGACTGCTGTCTTCACATTATTGGGGATCCAATCGACAAAATGATTCGAATTCTTATTCTGCACAGTCCACATATGGTCTTCCACATCGCGCATTGACAAGTGTCCGCGGAAAATGGCCCCGACTGTCAGATAACGACCGTGCCGCGGGTCACACGCAACCATCATGTTCTTCGCCTCGAACATCTGAAACATTTTTTTATAGAGTCAAAGTATCTTAATAATAAACTCAAATAAACAAACATACAATAAACAGGGACGAGGGACGATAACCCGGTGCATAACTCCCGTACGTGAATGGACTAAATGGGGAAAGTACGCCCGCAACTTTAATTCACTCACATACAAAATACAAATCTCCAGTTCCCAGATATGTTTGGTGCGCCGGTCGATGCGCGATTTACCTACCAAACTATCTCGAAAGTCGGAAGGTACACAGCAAAGCCCAGAGGTCATATTCACCACTCAATTCCCCTTGGGGAATTCCCGGTCTTTTTCTCTGCGTGTCTCACATTAGAGCACCATTCTCTGTCCCCTCCCCAGGGAACACTTCCCCGAGAGAATCGGAGTGGTGAATATGGCCTCAGAACAACCACAACTACTACAACCATAGAAACTGTGAATACATGAATAAAGCAAGGGCCTACCGCCTGCCCCGCTCACAGACTCACAGAAGTGGTAAAAATCCAAAGAAAAAGACCGCACCTGGTTGGTAAGTTCCCCAACAGTGTTAGCATTAAACGCGGCGGCTCCCTTGGCACCGAGTGGGGCGAATCCAGGCATAAAGAAGTGCAATCGTGGGAATGGGACCATGTTGACGGCCAGCTTCCGCAGATCCGCATTCAGTTGACCGGGGAAGCGGAAACACGTCGTCACTCCCGACATTGTCATTGAGACTACAAACAAAAAATAATCGAATAACACACTAATAACAATAAGAGACCGATGACAAATCGGATGAGTGAGACATTGACATACTAAGTTACTAAGTGTACAAAGGCTAAACCTTGCTGGTTTGCGTATGTATGATTATTATATGAAATCATCAACAAAACAAACTATGTTATTCACTATTCTCATTCTTGGAAACATACGTCTCTTTCCTTCAATTTCGCCAAAAAAGTATAAGTAAGGTTCACGAACCCAAACATACAACAAACGGATGCACCGAGTAGTGATGTAAACAGAAACATACCCAAGTGGTTGAGATCTCCGTATGTGGGGCTGGGCAGCTTGAGGGTTTTGAAGCAAATATCATATAGAGCTTCGTTGTCAATGCAGAATGTCTCATCCGTGTTCTCTACCAATTGATGCACGGAGAGAGTGGCATTGTACGGCTCGACAACACAATCCGATACCTTGAAATAGTACAACTTACAACTCAAAGAAATACCGCGACACGCGATGAGGATGAGCGCTAAACCTTCGTTTTCTAGTTCTGAATACATGCTCCAAAAATATTAAATATATACAACATTCGGTTTTCGAACCCGATGTTGGACATGACAAATATTTCCAATTCCCATGCAGTGTATACAAATAACTGCGCGAATTTTATCCTAACTATTGCATTTGCATTCAACGAATGGAAAGCAATGGTTCATGAAACGTTCAAAAACCGGTCGTTATATCACTTTAAAGAAAATAATGAGACGTTGGTCATGAAGTCAACCCGGTGCCAGAATTCGGGACAGAAATATAAAAAAATACCTTTGGAGAGGGTACAACTGAGAACGAACACATCATCCTGTCAGGGTATTCCTCGCGAATTTTTGAGATGAGAAGAGTTCCCATGCCGGAGCCAGTTCCTGGAAGACTGAGATTATTTCATCAATACGAGAAATGTGTTAATATAGAAGCTTTAAAATATATACAAATACAAGCTCAAGCTGTTCAGGAATGGCGACCATTCGGGTTTCTGTGTTTCAATGATGACGAAGTTGGAAGTTATGTTTTCCTTCGGGTTGAAAATAGCGGAAGTTATGTTTTCCTTCGCGGTGAAAATCAAAATTATCTACTAAGCGATAGCACATAGTACCCATCACCTCACCCTACTAGGAACACTATATGTACTTACACAATTCAAGAATTGTAGCGCATGCTACGCAGCTCTCAATAAAAAGCATCGGCCGGATTTCCCGTCGTCCGACGCAAATTACAAAACCTTTCTCAGACTCTGAACACAGCGTTCGTCGATCTTTCCACTCTCCACCTCACCTACAAAAGGGTTACTCAACGGATCCTTCTCATCTGTGCAAAATGCACCGGAGATGATCGATCCGTCATTTTACGCATAGATTTATGCCCAGACTCCTGGCCACCTCCGGAACTGTGACAACATCTCCGGAGACCATTTTAAATTTATAATTTGTGATACATAATATTACGGTCACTAAGCTAAACACTTCTATTTGTGAATGGGATGATGGGATATGGGATCCTCAAATAATCGTTGGAACGTAAAGTGTGGTATGACCTACGACCAAAGCAAATTGACGCTGAGGTAGCGAAACAGAAGTCCTTAAAAACAAGAAAACATACCTCCACCGAGGGAGTGCGTCAGCTGGAATCCTTGAAGGCAGTCACAGCCTTCGGCTTCTTTTCGGACGACGTCAATCACGTTGTCGACTAGCTCAGCTCCTTCGGTGTAGTGCCCTTTGGCCCAGTTGTTTCCGGCTCCGGACTGACCAAATACAAAACTATCGGGACGGAACAAGGCACCGTAGGCACCGCTTCTTACAGAGTCCATAGTACCGGGCTCTAAGTCGACGAGAACAGCTCTTGGCACATATCGTCCGCCTGAAAAAGTACTGAATTCGGAATCTTGAGAATGCAACTCGTGTCTATCAGTCGCACATGGCACTTACGCCCAAATAGAGCAATCTTACAAAAATATGTGTATTTTAGTATACACCCATTTCATGACTTTATTTTTCCAGTAACTTTCAACAACTAATAAACCCTATTTTAAATAAATTACGGTCCTTACCATTTGCTTCGTTGTAGTATACGCTTATCCGCTCAAGTTGGAGATCTGAATCGCCTTTATAAGAACCGTCAGGTTGAATGCCATGTTCATCAGAAACCACTTCCCAGAACTAAAAGGAAACTAATTAGTAATATAGGATAGGCTACATCAGTGTCACTGTGTCACAACACATTTATACAAGAAAAGAGAACGTGACAGAACATCAGACAAAACATGCAGACAGAGATATGATCACCCACCTTGGTTCCAATCTGATTTCCACATTGGCCAGCTTGAATATGAACAATCTCCCGCATTTCTGTAACTAACAAGATTACGAAAACAAGGCTCTCTTTAAAAAAAAAAACCGGAATATGCAAAAAAAAACACGGCAAACTTCGGTAGTCATATTTAGCCCGTATTCTCGGGTCGACGGAAACGTTGCGTTTGGGAAATCCTTCGTATGCAAATTTCTCGACTATCTAGACTAGCTGGAGGAAAAATTTCCATACGAATGAGCTCCCAAACGGAACATTCTCGTCGACCCGAGAATACGGGCTATTGAACCAGTTTCACCTCCGAGTGGCAAATAAAAGGAAAGGCTCGATATCAGCTAGTGGGGACATTTCGAATTGAAAGAGCGTCATAAGGCGGGCGATCAATGACATTTTTGTACAAAATATCAAAACAGGCTGACGGAGATGAGTGCTCCGCGTTGCGTAGTGGTTTCGCAATCCAGCACAATAACATTCCCTCCCTATCTTTCTCCTCTTCACTCTCTACTATACAATGCATTGATACGATTTGAGACCTTTTTTCTATGAATGAGCAAATTGTGAGTATGTGCAAAAAAAAAGAGAAAAAAACTAGCGTTTTAATTAGTACGATGCTAATTCGATGTAGTATCAAGTTTGCCGCGAATTTGCAACGCGCGTTCTACCAGATAGTGGTCCACGCGTGACTAACTTGCGTGGTTTGTATTATTTCGTAGCTTACAGAGTCGTAAAGACCGCGACGCGATACGCACGCGGGATTATGCGTTCGATTATGGGCGGAGTCTCTCCGCTAGGGACCAATAACCAATGAGGTAGGCGGGACTAAATAGCGTAGAGCCAATCAGCGATCGGAATTCCATGTGTAAGCGCGAAAATTCAAAAAAATGGTGGGATTTTTGCGCGACTGCAATTTTCCATTTTCTTGTTGACTCACCGTTGTTTCGAGTGAATAACACCCTATTCTATCAATAGTTTCAGTTCACAAGTCTTCCAAGATCAGCTAATTGAGGGTTCACATGTGTCCGTCCAGTTACTAGGTCTTAATCTTCGGTTCTTGTTGCTCTAATTTGCTCGTTTTCGGTTGTTTAGGGCGCGTTCGGGATTGATTTTCCGAAAGGAAACTCGGCCAAATCCTCGTTCGGGATGGACATTTTGGAAACGTTCTAATGCTTGGAGAAAACAAAACATACAGTATGAATTAGCATGGAAAATTTGAAAAATATGCGCGGGAAACGTTTTTCGCAAGCTAATTCATACTGTATTTTTAGTTTTCTTCAAGCATTGGAACGTTTCCAAAAAGTCCATCCCGAACGAGGATTTGGGCGAGTTTCCTTTCGGAAAATAAATCCCGAACGCGCCCTTATGGTTTCCGTCACTTTATTACCGTTAAACTCCAGGTCAGAATGCGCGAGATCGTCCACGTCCAGGCCGGCCAATGCGGAAACCAGATTGGAACTAAGGTGCCGTTTTAGCCCCTAGTTTGTGATCTTCCTGTTTTGTTGTTTGTATATTTTGGCTTTTTCCATATATTTGTACTCGTTTGGAAATTGCCTATTTTAGTTCTGGGAAGTTATCTCAGAGGAGCATGGAATCCAAGCCGATGGACAATATGCCGGAGAATCCGATCTTCAACTGGAACGCATCAACGTCTATTACAATGAGGCAAATGGTGAGTCGTATTTCGTGCGGAACTTTCACTCAACTTTTCTATTGGATTTTTGCTTTTATTGGTGTTTATTATACCCTAATCTCGGTAAAATCACGTTAATATTTGTTTCAGCTGGAAAGTATGTGCCTCGTGCTGTCCTCGTTGATCTCGAGCCTGGAACGATGGACTCCGTCCGATCTGGCCCCATTGGAACCCTCTTCCGTCCCGACAACTTCGTCTTTGGTCAATCTGGAGCCGGAAACAACTGGGCCAAGGGACATTACACAGAAGGAGCCGAGCTTGTTGACAATGTGCTCGATGTTGTCCGCAAGGAGGCCGAGGGATGTGACTGTCTGCAGGGTTTCCAACTGACCCATTCTCTCGGTGGAGGTATGTTTCTCTACGTATTCCCTTTTCCTCTATTAGCGAGATAGCACTAGCATGGTTGTATCTCATTCACAATCCTTTTACTTTTGCACCTTGACTTGCATTTTGTCCACTAACATATCAAACGTCGTTTTTTTCAGGAACCGGATCCGGTATGGGTACTCTTTTGATCTCAAAAATTCGCGAGGAATATCCTGACAGAATTATGTCGTCGTTCTCTGTCGTTCCTTCTCCCAAGGTAAGCTTCGGCGTTTGTGCCGTTTGGTTCAGTGGTTCTTAGTGTGCTATACCCATTAGTTTTCGAATATTCCTTTCGGTTTTTTTTGCACAACCCATTATTCGTGTTATTTTGAGGTGTCCGACACTGTCGTCGAGCCCTACAACGCCACACTCTCCGTCCACCAATTGGTTGAGAATACCGATGAGACCTTCTGTATCGACAACGAAGCCCTGTACGACATTTGCTTCAGAACTCTGAAGCTGACTAACCCCACATATGGAGATCTCAACCATCTTGGTATGTGTTTGCATATTTTTATATGGAAGCTGTCTTCGTTGATATTTTTCAAATGTATCTACACTTTAATTCCCACATGCGAACGTCACATTCGCAGTTGATGTGCGCTCTTTGTTCTTGTTCGCATTGTTAATAAGATTATTTTCAGTTTCTATGACCATGTCTGGTGTAACGACGTGTCTCCGCTTCCCTGGACAGTTGAACGCTGATCTCCGCAAATTGGCTGTCAACATGGTTCCCTTCCCCCGATTGCATTTCTTCATGCCCGGATTTGCCCCACTTGCCGCCAAGGGAGCCAGCGCGTACAACGCCCTGACTGTTGCTGAACTTACCCAACAGGTATGTTTTTGGCGTAATATTGTAACTTATATGAGACGAACTATTGGCCTTGAACCATTTTGTCTGTGCTGAATGCAAACATCATAACTACATATTGGGTACTATTGAACTTAAGGGGCCCCAAAAATTTTTATTTTTTATTTTTCGGGAAACTTCGTAGAAATAGGTAATCGACCCTCCTGATTACGACAAAGTAGGTCGTTCAGGCCCTAGGAGCCCATGAAGCCCGTTGGGGCCTAAGACCTTAAGAAACCAAATTTTTAGATTTTGCTGAAACTTCATAGGAATAGGTTATCGGTCATCCTGATTGCGACAAAGTGGCTCATTCGTGCCATAGATGTCCAAAAAGGCCGCTAGGGCCTATAACCCTGTGATAAAATGCCCAAAGGGCCCTAATCTCCAAATGGGACGTTCACCTACTGTCTCATGCAAGAATTAATGTGTCACTGCTACAACCATAGCTATGTTTTGCAAAGTTAGTCATTCCAATCTCCTTCTCGAAATAAGGATGCTCGCTAACATCGTTCTGTGCAGTTTTGCAAAATTAAGCAGCGGCACCTTGTTGGGTGAGATGGTCATAGACCCTAGCTAGCGTCCTTTTGGACATCTATGACCCGAGTGAACCACTTTGCCGCAATGAGGATGATCGATAACCTATTCCTATGAAGTTTCAGCAAAATCTAAATTTTGGTTTCTTAAGGTCGTAGGGCCCTAATGGGCATTATAGGCTCCTAGGGCCTGAATGACCTACTTTGTGTCGTAATCAGGAGGGTCGATTACCTATTTCTACGAAGTTTCCCGAAAAATAAAAAATAAAAATTTTTGGGGCCCCTTAAGTTCAATAGTACCCATATGGTGGTTCCCTCTAAAAAAATAACTCCAACATACATTCCCTTGTGAGATCGCGCCGTAAAAGGGCCCTTGTAACTAAGAGTGCTCTTATTTCTTATCAGTCACTGAGTCACTTCTTTATTTAGATGTTCGACGCCAAGAACATGATGGCTGCCTGCGATCCTCGCCATGGACGTTACCTCACAGTTGCTGCCATGTTCCGTGGACGTATGTCTATGCGCGAAGTTGACGACCAGATGATGTCTGTGCAGAACAAGAACTCTCCTTACTTCGTCGAATGGATCCCCAACAACGTCAAGACCGCTGTCTGTGACATTCCTCCTCGTGGAATGAAGATGGCCGCTACATTTGTTGGAAACTCGACTGCCATCCAGGAGTTGTTCAAGCGTATTTCTGAGCAATTCACTGGTGAGTATTTATTTGACCGTAGTTTGCTTTTCGTTCGTTTTTAAGTAGATATCCATTATCCAGTCTACGTTGAATAATTTGCCGCGTCCCGCCTTGTCATTTTCTCACTCATTCCTTTTAGCTATGTTCCGTCGTAAGGCTTTCCTCCACTGGTACACTGGAGAGGGTATGGACGAGATGGAATTCACAGAGGCTGAATCCAACATGAACGATTTGGTGGCTGAGTACCAACAGTATCAAGAGGCAACCGCTGAGGATGGAGGAGAGTATGATGAGGTATGCATCCAATATCATTTGTATGTTATTTTGAAAACTTTGATATGTAGTGACTGAATGCTTCGGTCTAGCCCTTAGTTGGTTCATTTTCTATTCTTTACATTAACAATTCTACTTTTAGGAGGAAGTCGATGCTTCAGCTGAATACCAATAAAATCTGTAACATTTCTACGGACCGGTGTGCGATGATGCTTATTGAAACTTGTTTATAAATTATTCGCTTTTCGTTTTGTTTTATATAAATATTTATTTCCCAAAATTGCTTGTTTGCGCTTGCTGGTGCACGTTTACACCGGTGGGTTTAGGAACAGCCTGGATCCCTTTGCTTCTGAAGGTATCCCTCCGTCCATGTAATCTATCGTTTCGTCGTCCAAGTCTGGTTCGAAAGCAATTTTGATCAGAGGGTGGCTCTGGCTCGGCCTGTGTTCCATCTGAATTTGAACATTTTATGCGGTTACACGCTTGAATATGGGCGAAATTGGGTTGTGTTTCCTTGTTCTGATAACGTACGACCTGATGCACTAACCTTTCCCATCATTCCAAATCTTGCCAATGCGTGTAGTTGTGTCATTCCAACACTGATTCCTTTGTTTACGTTGAGGGATTGGGCAATCTGTAATTGGTTTTTGTTATCGGCGGGTATTAAAGTTAGTCCATCTTGTCTGCCAATGGTACGCTACTTCGCACCCACTGTTCCATATGAAACACTTGGGAGTTCTGCAGGAAGAAAATAGTTCCAGAAGAGATAAACCTTGTTTTGCAAACGTATTTGATGTTCTTACCTGGAACATCTTGCCAGCCAGTTCTCTTGCTCTACCCATGTTTCTTCCCACATAGTGAATGTGATTAATGATTTCCGCAGCTGCGAAATCAATGGTTATGGTGACGAGAATCACGCCGAAGATGTTGAAGACCACAAGGTAGACAATGTTGACCTGGGGCTGAATGGAGATGGCTTCAATTATCAGTCTTGCAATTAGTTGCTCAGAGTTGAACGTAGTTAATTAGCTTCTACGTTTTCAAGAGTAAGTAATAGCTGCGCCAATCCAGCACAGCCTGATTTTATGTTGCTTGCGCATGTGCGCTAGTACCCGAAATATTGTTGCGCCTGTACAATTCACTGGCGAAACTTGGTTGGTGTGCGGCGAAAGGTAGGCGCGATGACTGTAGGAAAATGCGAAAATTGATCCAGAAGCAGACAAAAGCGTACGTGGCGACTTTGCCAAGTTTTCGCGACAAGATGCTCAGCGCAGGCGAATCTGACGAAGACTAGCGAATTGCGCGGCGAGATGCAGGCGCGCCTGTTTTTTTTTGTTGCCGCGCACCATCAGGGTTTCGTTTTGTTAGCTTGAAGAATGATAGTGCGCGGAGACACGGGCAAAAATATTAAACCTACGCCTAAGCCTAAGCCCATGAAACCAGACATACTTCTTCCAATAACTTACCGTGAGATCTCCGAATCCGATGGTGAATATCGAAGTGAGTGAGAAGTAGATTGCATCAAGGAATTGCATATCAGCCAGGAGATGGAAAAGCAGCCCGCCGACCACTGGGTAGAGGGTGAGCATAGAGAGGAAGAGCACCGTCGGGATCGTCAGACTCTACAAGAGGAGTGAGGCTCTTGGAGACAGTATTCAGCACCGTATTTAGCATTTTAGCACCGATAAACCTAAGCCTAAGCCTTGTTCGTTCTCTTCTGGTTCTCAGTTTCTCTAATCGTCGGCCTGTATCACTGCTGAAGAGCGAATCCCAGGGTACTGTACATATATACATTTATAAAGGGTTGGCACCAATATTGAGCTAATATGCTAATTAGCCTAGACCGCACCTCATCAAACCATCGGGTAACGAATTGTGAGATAAACTTTCCCGCGTCGGCCATAGTGACGAGTGCCAGTGGAATGCCGACCATTCCATATAGAACAACCAGACAACGGCCCGCCGTGGATGCGGGTGTTATGTAGCCGTAGCCTAGAGTAGAAGTAAATTATAGCCACGAATGTTTAAATGTTTATAGCCTTAGATACGCATTGCCGCGACAATGACGAAACATCGCGCGGTGCGCTAAAGGTGTGCAATTCCAGTTCGCGACGCTGTCGTCCTTTTCGGATGGGGCCACGGAGGTGCCACAAGTGGCCGAACTGGAAATGTACCCCGTCACTCATCCCACTGGCGAAACTCTGGCGAAGTCTGGGCGAGCTGTAGGCTTTTTTTTTCGCCGCGCACCATCAGGATTTCGCATTGCTCTCGCATCCGCACTGGTTATTTTTGTGCGCGGCGATTGGGCGGGCCTTTGAGTTGGAGAGACGGTGAAATGAACAAAGTACATGGTTACTAATAACTGAATAGCCATTATGGGTTGAAGACAAGCTGGGCCTAAGCCTAAGCCTAAGCCTAAGCCTAAGCCTAAGCCTAAGCCTAACCATAAGCCTAAGCCTAAGCATCTCACCGACGGGTATCACAGTGGTGCTGGTAAACAGAAGAGAGCTGGGAAAAGTCCACAAGTCCTCCACCTCTGTCTCATTGCCCATCAGCGATTCGTATGCATGCGCTGATATGGGATCTGTAAGGGAACTTGACCTAAATCCCATAAGTCGTCGGTATGGTACATGGTTTAGAAGTTTTTATTTCAAGCTGCTAATTCTGTGAAGTTTTCCCGTTTATACAGTACCAGACGACTATCGCCGCCTGAGGCGGCTTTCAAAGTATAAAAGGCAGGAACAGTGAGCACACTGAGTGAAACGTTTGCAACGTATCTTGAGAAATAATGAAATAAGGTTCGATTTCGCTTGCTCAACGCTGGGCTCCGATTCTCCTTTTATAGCCTCTTAGATATTCTAATTTTCGTTTCGTGCATACAAACAAAAGACCAAGTAAACTCTTCTCCTTTATATAATAAGATATAATAAGATATTGTTTCCCCACCTTCGAACATCTCCATCATATTCTTCGTGTAATCGTCCATGAGAATGTCGAAATTGTCGGGATTTTCAGTGATATTTGTGAGGAAATCCTAAATGTTTCACAGATTCTTTATATTCATGTGACCGTGTGCCCGACCACTAATGTCGTTACGATTAGTTCATCCGCATCTAAAAACGAAAATTGTCGGAGTGTAGTGTTGTACTAGCCTAATCATAAGCATAAGGCTACGACGAAGTGCCTTATGACCGAAAGAACCATTTGAGGACGACCGGTCCTCAAATGGTTCTTTCGGTCAAAACCATTTCGTGACCGGCTAATGACGGTTTTTCTGTGGTCCGGTCTATTCCCTTTTCATATGTAGCCAATTTTTCGTGGCCTGGGCTAACCTGTTTCAGTTGTTCGAACTTGATCAGTGCCTCATTTCTCTTCCGTATTTCCAGAGGCCTTTCGATTTGGAGGAAAACATAGGCACCGACAGTAATATAGGTGATACAGGATACTATCAGGCCGACGTGGAGAAAGGCAGAACGGACTTTCTGCAAATGTTGAAAGATGAGGAGACTCATTTTAGGGTGGGGGAGACTGAGTATGGGTAATTTGGTGCCGGGGAATGGGAATGGGAGTTCACTGGGGAAGAAAAAGATACAATCGCGGTAGAGACTGGTTAGGTACTGCGTTGGCAGTAGCGATTTCGACCAGTTCAATTTTTTGTAGAATTCTGTAGGCGAGATGAAGTGCAGTAAAATTCTAGTGAAGTATGGGTTATCGAATCTTTGAAAGTATTCCAGATTTCGTGCCTGCACAACGTACCGACACTGGAGCCGAATCGCCCAAGATAGAAGAAAATGAAAGATAGGGATCCACGCAACTTGCTCAAGCTGCTGAAGATGGACCTCTAAGGTAACGACGGTAAGGTAGTAGCTGGTAGCGACCTTGGATCTTAGGTAATACGTTGAATACTGTGATTAGCAGTTTGCAAGAGGTAGTTGTAGTATGAAAATGTAATTCGTTAAAGCGAAATCCCGGCCGGTTCTTGAAATGCAACTAAAGTCTTATAGTGTAGCTTGAGTTGATATCGATAACCGATAGCACAGCAACTGGAGTCACAGTTGAATAAGTGAATATTCTAGAGCTGGAAACCTGCGGATATAAGTTCCACCCAGGGTATAATATAGTTCATAAGAAATGTGATTTTGTTGAAGTTCACAAAAACCTCGAAACGAAGTGTGCTTTGGGTTCAAGCTTAATATAAATAAGCCCTGTTGTGTGGCTAAACACCGGAAGATAACCCCGGCGGTCCGTTTGTTATAAGTACTCCACACACGTATTACGTATATGCACACGATAATTGCTGAGTATTGAGACAAGAATAGGAGCCGTGAGAAAGTGGTGGTCAAATACACAACAAATTAGTTGAGAATACAATTTGTTAAATATAAATATTTGATCTCTGTGAATATTATTTACTTGCGTGGTGAGACACCTTGGGCCTTGGGCCTGAACCATAAGCATTCATTTGATTTTTTTAGATCTGTTTTCATAGGATCCTTATCCTTTGGTTCGCTATAAGTTCCAGAATGAGCACTGTAAGAAATAGATAGTCGAATTAAATTATCATAACGAATAGTTGATAAGCGGGTTCAGTCAGTTCAGTGAACCTATTGTAGAAATGCAGTAGCTATTGTACATAACATCTAACATCTCCATCTCGCTCTATCTCTCTCTATCTCTCTCCCTCTCTTTATCTCTCTGTTCTTTGAGCGTTATCCATGAAGCGTTGCTCACTCTCTGCTTTATGGTGTTATTTACCTGTTCTACCATTAATTTAGGAAATCAGAAAACAAGCCACTACGACTACACGTCATGCGGCTTTCCTTTTATAGATTCTCTCTATATATCTCTCTTTAGCAATCACTATCCTTCTCTCTTTTTCTCTCTATCTCTCTCTCTCTTGTTTCTTTCTCACCATTCGCCACACCACTGTTGTGGTATACCTCGTCCCTTTAGTACCATTTTGAGAATTGTCGCAAAGATTGAATAACACGTAGAATTTGAAAGAAAAACAGGTGGTGAGTGAGAGGAATCCAAAGAAAAAGGGAGGTTTTGGCAACAGATGCTGGCATTAAAAGATGCTCCAATCTTGCTTCATCAGAAAATCACTGCACGACACCCTATGTCCCTATAGCGTGTATGTACGGTAGTGAAGTCATCTTCATCGAAGTCTATTCTCCCTCATTCGGCATACCGTACCTAACCAAAGGATCTCTGGACCCGCGGATACCGGTCCCTAAAACCGTCCGTAGGTTCTCGTGAAGTTCCAAAATGCGGTAATTTTTTCTATATTTGGAAGGAAAATCGGTCATACTAAAAACCCCAATATCTCCTTACTAGATCATGTACTCTTAGCACAAAGCCCACCCACCTGTTTGCTCTCGTTTGATTCAAAGCCAAATTTCTTCATTTTTTCCTTTTTTTTCGTAGCTGCTTTCACGAAAAGTTGAGATAGTTTAGCTGTAGTTTAGCAACAGGTGCATATCTCAAGGATCATCTTTAATAGTAAATAAGAAGAATAATATGTGATAATACACACTTTAAGAATATTTGTTTTGCTCAAACGTAAAAGAAACTAATCGTTTTCCACACGACTGCGCTTATCAAAACGCAAGTGTCTATTGGTGTGTTCAAAAGTATATATATTTTCATGTTTATGGATGATGCCCCGTAGCATAGCAAGTTAGACAATGTTCGAAGTCATGATATAATGGATCCAAAGGATCAGGGTCACAATAAAAGCCTTTCAAGCGGTGTAACATCCGGTTTTTGAAATGGGTGGGCGCTGTATTCCCATGTGTATGCAATTCACTGCACGCTACTGCGCGATTTTTAATCATTTGCACATAATGTATGGGAATTCAGCTTTTCAAGGTACGTTTCAAAACGTTATTAACGAATTATCTGGAAAGTGTGATAGAAAAAAAGTTGGAGCATAAAATGTATGGGCGGGCTTCACTTGGATGATAGTATGAGTATGGAAGAGATCATAAAAGGGAAATAACTCCCGGGGTCAGAAGTTTCAGACATGAAAATTGGACATTTCCACGGACACGACACCCTCTAATGATAGGATACGGCATAAAATTCCTACCCTGCTATTTCGTGAATTTTATGAAGTTCACTGGTTTTGTTCGCTTTGTATGGTACTAACTCTAACTCAATTATGAGTACGGTAGATTATCTGGTGCTTAGAATATAGATACAGTTGTCCATAGTCATAACTATGATAGTAAAATGGTATTGGTATATTCGAACGGTACATCGCATAGCAACGTAGCGATCCTACCTGGACGTTTTTAAAAACCTTCTGAACCAAGGTTGAATGCTGGGAATCATGCTCTCAGGTCTTCTACTTCAATACTATGAAAACAAATCATGAATATTAATCGCCGGGCCATTATTTAAAGAGTATAATTCTTCAAATGTATTTTATACTCACATTTCCAAATTGTTTTTCCTTTCCAGTTACCGAGCGTACATGTGTGTGGTGCACTTGCTGCCTCATTATTGTATTCTAGAAATTGGTGCGCTGAAATTGGTATATTTAACTTTTTTTTTATCACGATCAATGCTCAGCACAACAAGAAACTATCAGTCGTCTTTCTTTCTAGTCTTACTGTAATCGGGTATATCCCAGCCTTATTAGTGTTTTCTTTAGCCATGCTAGATTTTGTTGCTAGTGTTTTCTTTAGCCAACTTGGTACTGGGTCCGTATTTTTCTTTATATCTTTCTATATTTACTGATAATCGAATCAAAACGACGAATTTGGGATAATTATATAAAGCAACTGTAGACATAAGAAAGCTACGGCCACAGTAAAGCTGCAATATAACTACAGTAGCAGATGGCCAATAGCCAATATAAAGAAAAACAGCACCACGAGCACCACTACATGAAAACACCAAAAAATAGGATAAAATGTTATTGCGCCTGTTATTAGACTGTTATTAGACCGGTTAGATTTTCTCTTTATTTAGTCTTCAAAAATATACAATGAACTAAAAAAATGTAAAATTATACCTTGTCTTTGGAACTCTAGGATTAGACAGTATAAAATTGCTTTACCAATTCAGCTGCAACATAGTAACGTTGCATTTAATGGCTCGTTTATTACCCTACAACAATTTCATGTCAAAATTGCGGTCATTTTGATCGTGTAGCCTGACATATGGCGGATATGTGTGTCAACGCTAACAAAGAAAAATGAAAGACATACATAGGAAACGAGGAACAAATTTGGCGACGGTCTCCTGCTTTTTTCATGAACCAACCCATTTGGTGACCACTTGGTGACCATGTGGTGACATTTTGAGTAGCCTGCTAATGCCGCCTGAGGCGACGTTCCGTTAGCTAAATAAGAATACACGGGGAAGCTGAAAATGGGAAACAAAACCCCGATATGTGCCCGATCAAGTCCTTCAAATAATCGAGCACTTATCGGGCACATATGGGAATTTTCTGAAAATAGTCCGGCACATTTCGAGGTTTTTGCAGCTGATCGGGCACAAATCGGGGCTTTTTGGAAAATAATCGGGCCCATATCGGGGTTTTTGTAATAATCCGGCACATTTCGGGAACTGTTCCTAAGATGTGCCGCATTGAGATCGGGCACATGTCGGGGTTTTCCCGAAGATAATCGGGCACATATCGGGAATTTCACTTTCCTGTATTCCTGTGTATGTGAAACTCCTTAAAGGAAACTTCCCAAGTATTCAAACATGTTTATACAAATGGCAAAAAAATAGAAAATAGAATATACAATCCAAACACCGGCTGTTATGCCGCTTTAACAAACTTGTACAACTGCAACAATGGGCAACAAAGACATAAAGGAGCACTATTTCAAAACATTATAAAGTGTCTGGATTACTGTACGAATCACAGGAGAATAGGATAACATAACATGACATTTATTACGAACATAAAATGTCGCACAAGTTTTATCACGGGATACCCGAAAGAATCTACCGACCGCGTCACATAAGCGAAATAAAAGTAAGGTCTATTCTTCTGAAACTTCTGCAACAAAGCCTTCTGAAACTAAAACAATATGTATCACATAGTTTAAATGCAATGGGATAGAATGTATACCGACAACAAAATTATTAAACCGATGTCACAGCCTGTTTTTTGAAACGTCTGCTGGACATGTGCCTTCTATATGTTATATGCAAATGAATATGTAGAATGTGGACCAAAACGGCGCGCTGAATCGCGCAGCTACATGGGGGGGGGAGGACAGCGTCCAAAATACGTTTCAAGAACCAGATGTTATACCGCTTAAAAAATCTCACTCCAGGTCTTCGGATATACTAAAAGTCGCTTTATTATAGAGAGAATCGATCCCATCGTATTCACCCGCATCTTCTTCCTCGTCAAGCAAATTGTCTGATATAGTAGAACTAGAATCACTGGGAAATCCGTTTTGCTTCTGATCATCCTTAAAAAAATAACATTTTATTAAGTTATGGCGTAATGGTTGCGCCCTGGATCAGTAACAAACCAACCCGGGTTCGCCTCCGGCTAGTCTTGCAATTTTCGGATACGCGGGAAATGAAACAGTTTCACAAGACGAAGTCTACAGACCTGGTTAGGAACTTCAACGACAAGCGGTTTCATTCATAGTAAATAGAAAAGTAAAATGTCCCACAGTCTCGGTCTGCTCCTTCTTCTCGTGTTGGATCATTTGTTCCAAGAAGTTTGCACATGTCTCTCTGCCGAAGAATTTGCAGTCTGTCAACGCGGTGCGATCCCACCTAGAACGTCAGGTTTATTTATCTTTAAATTATTAAAGCGAAATACCTGCCGGTTTTCGAACCACGTCGAGAACATCTCCATTATTCTGCATCATATGCAAATGTGCGTAAATTAGACTTAAAAAACGACCGCAATTGGACCCCATCTTACATTTAGCAACAATGCATAAGCATGCAGCTGTCCACGACGCGTTTCAAAAACCTTATGGTATTTTGCTTTAAACCCCCTAGTGAACAATGGCCCTAGCCTGAAGACACCGATAATTTCGTCATGTGGAATAGTTTTCCTGGGATTCTTCCGCTATGTGTATATCTATATGAATTTTCTACCGTACTCCACCGGACTTGATGTTAATTGCAAATTTGTGCACTGTATTCTACGGTACTGTGCAAAATGTACGGTACCTGTCCTTGGCGTGGACGTCCACCTTGGCTACATTGACTAGGAATCTAACGACTTCGACATGACCCTCGCAGGCTGCCACATGAAGGGCCGTCCGCTGATCGTAATCACTAACGGACAGATCCGCACCGTGCATATACAATCTAAAATGTTATGCCGAGTTAGGTCTATACTCTATCTATACCGAACAACTGCCCTCCTATATCTTATAAGGTGTCTCAGTGTGTGCTATACTTACATCAGGATCACGTGAGTTCGTGCTTTCAATTCTGTGTAGGAGGATTCGGTTTTTGTCCTAATGTACTCTATTACCGTACGTTGTTTGCCCAAAAATCAATAATCAATAATGGATCAATCAATAAACCTTCTGATCGCTGCCATATCTCCAGCTCTAGCGGCAAAGAGCACAGGGACGAATTTGTCTCTTTCTCTGGTGTCTCGCCGTCGGGGATCGAATTTTGTGGTTTCCGTATGCAGAAGACAATCATAATTGTGAAAGTTGAACTGGGAAACCAGTTCCTGCAAAATAATAGGGTTTGTAAAAAAATAAGCAGAGGGGGCTGATACGTATCCCTACGGTGATTTAGTGGACTATTAGACTTGTGCCGCAGAGGCCCCGATATTGTTTAATGACCAATAAGTCTTGATTAGCAATGTGAACCCTGAAAACGTCCAGAGCGCAAGCGGCTTGTATAATAGTTACTGATGATATGAGCAGGTCTCAAAAGGTGACCCTTAGATGCCGCGCTTCACAACGCAGCTTAGAAGTGTTGCCAATGCAGCCGAACGCCGAAACTGCGCCGTTTTCGAGCCGCGTGTAAGCCAAGTTTCATCGTTGAGGTCAATTGAATGAGATGTATCATAAAGTGAACTAACCCTACAAAATGCGACTCCTCGGCAACTGTTGCCCATTTTGTCAAGGGGCGGTGACCACAAGGCGATGCCCATTACATTTGGTACGACTACGATGAGAATCCCAGAAACTCCAGATTTTGCGGGAAGTCCGACCTAAACGAGAGACTTCATTGTAAAAAAATTAAATATAGTGCTTTTTTCCTGTTTCTTTTTAACGTATTCCCGAAGAACTCGAGTAATTTGTCATCTGGAACTCGTCGCCTGCTGCTCAGGACGTCTGCGGAACATGTCATAAGCAAACATTGAAACTGTAGTTCCACCGCTCTTGAAGCGTAAAAGATTTATTTACTTATTTTTCGCGTATACAGTATTTTGTTGCTATTCCAGTTTTGATGAAAGTAATGAAATTCTTTAAAATTTAACTTTACCATGAACGAAAATTGTCCACTTGCGTCATACATTCCTAAAAAAAAAGACATAAATAATATATACCCTCGTTAAGATAAAATAAATATTGTAATATTAATATTGATTATCTTGAAATGGTGTCTAAAATTAAAAAAACATATTTGGAGAAGAAACACAACAATTTGCTTGATTACCCACCACATGTCATACAGGCTACAATAAGGACCACTATGGACACAACGTATGCCTGACGCAGGACAATAATACTTAAGTTGTCAAAAGTTGTCCCCAGTAGTCCTCAGTCAGGTGCCCATGACCCATGCTTCAGTTGCCCAGTTGTCTACAGTGGCCCCAGGGAGTCCTAGTAGGTTTTATCCAATAAGCTAGTGGCTAACACGGCTACTTGATTACTGTAGGTAATGTTGAAGGAATTGCGAATTGCGACATAATTTTAAACGTGAACAAAAAAAAGCGTACCACACGAATACATTAGCGACAAAACGTCTCTACATGGTCCTGGTGCGATACAACGCTTGCCGGTGATAGGGCACACGCCTAAAAACAAAGTAGATATCTTAGGTTAAACGTTATCTACAGTTTTATCGAAACATAGGCATTTTATCGTTAGCTCAAAATAAGCTTAATTGTAGCTCAAAATATCTCCGCCGACTTATGCAGAGCAGACCTTTTATGGCTTTTACTACACTTTTATGATCCAAAACAAGAAAAAAAGGTATAAAATTTAAAATTTTGCATTTAGTAACTAACTGATCCTAACTGAAATTTTTAATACAATACTAAAAAGAATGTTCAAAACAAGGAAAAAACGAGAAATTCGTTTAAAAAAAGTCCATATCTACCTCCATTGGCAAGGGTTGACGCCATAACACTCATCGTTTCGCATGTGGCTTCTAGACTGCACAGTTGAAAGTAGAAGTCGAGAGCGTCTGTTAGGGATGCGACCTTAAATGGTCAAGCTCATGAAGATGAAAGTAATTGAACTTCAGCATGCCTCTGACCATTATCCTCCGACCGGCGCCTTGGACCACTCGGCCACAATGCGCTTGAAAGTTCCTCAAGGAGCGGACTCGAACTCTTTATCTCCAGCTTACGAACCGTCTGCTCTACCAGTTAGGCCGTATAAACACATCACGCTGCTTTTTATGAGATTTAAAACGACTAATGGGTGAATACTTTATGGTTTTTGAGTGAGCTTGCGAGTGCGAGTGCGCAATAGCTTTGCCGCATCGCTGGCCAGATAAGACAGACTAGTTTGACCGAAAAATCACGTTTGACCGACAAACCGAAAAATTAATAAAATAGAAAAGCCGGGGAATTATTCTAATCAGTCTCACCTCTGCTGGAAAACATTTATTTTCCTTCATAAAGTAGGCGAGCGCATAGTTGCGGTCGGCGGACGAACGCTCGGACAAAAATCTGAAATGGAAAACGTAATTTGGATTTTGCTGGAGAAAAGGAAAGAAGTTCACTTAGGTGTCCATATGCACGAACTTTGGGAGTATGCTCCCAGCCTCTCAGTGTGAGCTGAGAGAAAGAAGGGGATCATGCGACTCGGGGAAACGCAGAGCCAAATTCTCCCTATCGGGGAGCCGTCCGGTGTTCGTGCACACGGAAAAACAGTAGGCTGATCTGACCGAGTTTATTTTTGTGGTTGAGTGTCTTTTCGGTTACATGCATAACTATAGATTGACAAGGACGCAGCACTGCATCCGCTACAATCACGGTAATATTCTATTAATGAAACGTATACTTACGTTGCATTGTTAAAACCAACGTATTCGCCGCCCGCAATCCGTCGGTACTGAGTGAGCACGTAATCGAATCTAAATGAAACAAAATAACTGGAATATAAAGAATGTGGACCATTAGGAGAACGGGAGTTGAACCCGTAATCTTGTGTACCTTCGAACCGTCAGCAAATCGAACCCATTTGGTGACAGTTAGGATTTTTTATTGCTTGGGCCAAATCACTTTGCGACCAGATCGTGACCAAATTTTCTCTAAAACCGTCCTGAACTGGTCACCTCATGCATGATCACCAAATGCTCAGTGACCATCTGGTGACGGTTTTTACAATGATCTCCCAATGGTTTCGTTAGGGAAAAAAACCATTAACTGCCCTGCAGAAGACGGTATTTCTGTGGTCTGGGCAATTCTTCCGTGTTCCTAATTGCTTTTTCAATTACACACCTGTCAGCCATATTCCAATTATTCTTGATCAGTGACGTCACAACAATTGCACCCGAATTGACCATTGGGTTGTGAGGCTTATCTGCAATTTTTTTTGTACGTTTTACGGCAAACATAAATTAATGAAGCGCACAGCGCTACTAATGCAAAGGCTCTTTTTTGTCAGAAACATTTTCTTGTTAACTTTTGTTGACGTCTCTTACCATGACAAAAGTTGCACGATACATTTTTTATGTTTTCGTAATAAGTGTTATGTTATGTAATGCATGTTATGTTATGGTGCAAACACCATGTATTGGCTAAAAAAAAATCACAGTAGGGGTATTGAATAAACAGCGGTTGACTAGTTCTAGTACTAACAGTTTTTCCAGATAGTGGGGCGCTGGTAAGATTCAAAATTAGTCTCCCCCATGCAGCTAGTCCTTTTGTTATGGAGTTTCCAAGAATCACAAAAAAATTGTTTTAAATTAAAAAAAAAATATTCTCGTGTAGTTCCAAAATACTGTAAATTGTCACCATACTTGGAAACTCCATTAGGGACCAGCTAGCGACGTTAGTTCAGTTGCGTTCATTGTGGTTTTTCTAGTAAATATTTCTATATATGTATAATGAAAACATCAGTCATTTAAAGTTGAGACCCACTTTTTGGATCCAGACAAATCTCGTTGAACAATCTCCCACTCGGTTCTTGTCCCACAAAAGAGTGTACATAGCCAGTGCCCAAGTCGGACGCGGCTATTCCGTAGTTGAAGGCCTTACTCACGGACTGGACGCAGAAGGGGATCTTGCAGTCCCCAAAAGAGGCCTGCAAATGTAAACATATATAGATTTGGCTTAGGGTTACCTTTTATACTAAACATGTATACATCGTCATAAAACAATCCTGAAAACATTCCTTCTCGCTAGAATTGAGTTTTCACTAGTTTGCTCACATAAAAATGGGAATATCTGTTTCTTTTACGGCACAACTTTTTATGTGAGATTTACGTGAGTGTACGGATACAGATGGTGACATCTTACGGGCACCCTTACCAGTAGGCTAACAACGGCAACTTGGCGTTCAATCGGCAACGTTGCGGCGTGCACAATTGCAATACCCATTTCACGCCACCACCACGTTGCCAAATGCACTTTGCACCCCGTTCTCACGCTGCTTGCAAGATGGTTGAAATCGACTACGATGAAAATAAAAATGCACTCACCCTTTGACCATCCACAGTGCACACGCTGACACCAAATTTATGTGGATCGGCCCGTGCAAGTTGTGGGATATATGTGGCCACCTCACCTTCTGTGACATCTTTGCACTGAACGAGATACAAAAATCAAGTTGAACCAGGTTACGGTAGAATACAAAAATAAATTTAAAATAAGATACCTATTAACCTTAAAACAATATAAAATACCTTCACGTAAATCTCGCGTATTTTCTCCACAAAAACCGGCCAACAAGGGATGACGAGGTCGTTTTGAAGTGCCAAAGTGATCAGTTGTATTGAGGGAGAGATGCAACTGAAATAAGGGAAATATATGCATCAAGAAGCTACATCGTCAGAATCTCTAACAATATATCAGATCAGATCCGCGAGCGCGAGTATTCTTTCGCGGATACGCATCGCGTGTATAGCCGTAATCGCGGGTGGCAAATAATGCGTAACCACGTAGCGCGGATAGCGAATAATAAGCGCATCGTGCGTTGCCGCGTGCGCATCCATTTTTAGGGGTCTAGCCGCTTTAGAACGTAAATGGTGAGAGTCAGGTTATTTGGGTCTGCATAACCGACGGGACCGGGTTATTGTTCATGTTATTACTCAGTTCTTCATCGTCCAACGGTCGTCAGCATTAGATATTAGGGGTAACTCACTCGACAAACTCTTCCTTGGTTAATTTCCAGTGTTTCGGCTCTTTCATCTCGCAGGTTAACTCTTCCTGGGCATTTTCATAACTTCGTAGCTGAAACATCGCGTGTTATTCTTGAAAACCATTCTGTCTGTGATGTGTGATCAGGTAACTATAGATTCGTATCTCCGTATCTATCACATAAGACCAGAGGCTTTGTCATGTCTTACTTTTTTATTTGTAAATCTAGGTACAGACCTTTGTCATAGTCTCCTTCAGTCTCGGATCGTCCTTACGCAAACCGAGGCCTTTGAGAACCTGAATGGGTGTACATAAGGGACGTTATTCAATGGTTATCAGGGGTTTGGTTTGGTCCAGGAAAAAACGGCATCCGTCACTAACTGGGTTCGATTGGGTGACAGTTCGAAGGTACACATAATCTAGTTATCGCGAATCTATCAAAGGTTTAATTCACCGAGTGGCAACAAAAAGATGTGAAAGCTCCTACACGCGGATCCATATCTTGAAATACAGTAATTCACAGAAATTCCTAAGAAACTCACAGTGAGCAATTTCCCAATCGATGCGTCCTGTCTACCCGGAATTTGGAACATTTCAAATATGATGTCCTCCCTGCCCTGTTGCTCATCATATGGATTGGAGAGCGATTTCAGAGATTCGGAGAGGTGAGAGGTTGATGACTTCTCCAGAATCTCACTCAATTGCCTGACTGAAAGTAAGTTATAAACTAAGTAAATGAAAAATGTGGCTTTCACGGTTCTAGAATATAAGTCATGCGCGCGAAGTCGACGCTTAGGTGCGGAAACACTCTCGGTGATCCTGCATTGACTGTTTATCTGATAAACACGGCTGGTGTGTCACGAGTACGCTAGCTTTGCGTCTTTGCGTCAAATTTGCAAAAAAGCACCTCTTGAGTAAATCAACCATCCGGAAAAGGCCAAAACCCTAGATACACAAATTTTCATCAAGAAATCTCAAGGTGCGCCACGAGTACGTGATTCTGGCCCACCACGGGCATTCAGGCTTCCTTTGGAGTCTGCACATTTTTTTTTATGACCCCACCTACTTTTTTTCGTTTTTACCGCAAAAAGTAAAGCTAGAAAAAAAATTGTTTTATGTAAACAAGCTCACTTGTCCTCTGGCTAGGCACCTTGATCATCGTCGTCTTATCTTGAAACCATGATCCAGGACTATCCGGACTGTGCGGTGTTACAGGGAAGGTAACCTAAATATTGTGACAGTTACCAAACCACTTATCCGATTTTCTGGGAATATTCTGGGTTGATTCGATTGCCAATTAGTGCATTTGCGGGACGCAGGAAATGTTGTTTAATTATTCAAGTCAATCGTTATATCGTGATGTTGACGGTCTATGGCAGCAAGCCTTGGCCCGAGGTCTCGTTCACCCAACTTAGAACATAGTCAAAGTTTATAGAAGAAAACAGGGCTGTGAATGAAAAGTAGCACCTTCTTTGTAGTGTAACTCGTCGACTGCTGCATGTCTTCTGGTGAACTAGGAACGTCTTCTCTAAATTAATATTAAAAATAAAAATAATAAACTAAAACTAATGCAATATCAGGCTCGCGAAAAATCAATAATCTGAAATTCTCAGGTTATACTCTTATATCTGCTTTGAGAAATAAAAAAAATGTTTTTGCTTTGAAAGCAAAAAGGATAAGGGGGGAAATAATCGAAAGTGATGGTAAGCGGTGATGGACTGTAAATTGTGACAGATTGTGGTCAAAAAAGACTTGTTTGTCATATAGTTTGAGCAAAGTTCTCTTGTGAAAATGATAGGAGAGAGAGAGAGAGAGAGAGAGAGAGAGAGAGAGAGAGAGAGAGAGAGAGAGAGAGAGAGAGAGAAGAGAGAGAGAGAGAAGAGAGAGAGAGAGAGAGAAGAGAGAGAGAGAGAGAGAAAGAAAACAGAGAGAAGAAGAGCGAGAGAGAGAGAGAGAAAGAAGAGATAGAGAGAGAGAGAGAGAGAGAGAGAAAGAGAGAGAGAGAGAAAGAGAGAGAAGAGAGAGAAGAGAGAGAGAGAGAGAGAGAGAGAAAGAGAGAGAGAAAGAGAGAAAGAGAGAAAGAGCGAGAGAGAGAGAGAGAGAAAGAAAGAGAGAGAGAGAGACATGCTACACGAGACAGAGGGTAGATGGTGAGAAATGGTTGAGCATAGAATCAAAAAGTAATATAGAGACTCAGTTACAGATCAAAGTACAGTACACTGGCACGACGTACGGACTACGGACACAGTGATTTTTGAGCAAATCATTATGATCATCAATCACTTTACGACTTTACTGCAAAAGAACCTCACTAGTGAGCCTAGCCAGGCGGATTCGCAATACAATACTTCTTTACAATTCAGCAAGGATATAACACGAAGAGAGTAATTTTATCTAGTTTTTTGAAATTCCATGTCAGACTGTCAGGTTAAGTCCATATCGGCCGCGTCTACAATGAATACTGTAACACCGATAGTGAGTGACAAGGACGATATTTCTTAATTGTATGGGTCTAAACTGTATATGCAATTGAGTGAACCAAATCCCTTACTCGTAACTCGTGGAACCAATAAACCGTATGGATAGTAATAATAAAAACTATAATAAAATTTACCTTTCTTGTCCTTCTCCTGATGACGATCTGGATGGCATTAACAGTGAGACCAAATTTGAACTTGGTCGACGCGACATTTCTCTGAAATTAATTATTATTTTATTTACTTCATCCCTGACTTCTTTGTCTAAAGGACTTCAGCGGCTAGCCTATTGCTCTAGCGGGAAAACGCGTATCATAAGAGCTCTGGGGTAATCCTGGCAGCATAACCTGTACCTTTGAAAGCGCAATCCCAGCCGGTTTTTGAAACACATCGTGGACAACTGAACTCTTACGTATTTACGCTAATTTACTCAAATTTAGCTCGATTTTTTATTCTAATTTATGTTCATTTGCATAAGCTGCATCGGGATGTTGTTGGTGCACCTGATGTGCTTCAAAAACCGGCCGGTATTTCGCTTTAAGATTCATCAGTAGAGATTCACCTGAGCAAATGGAATCTCTAATTGTACGGTATCTATGCTAAGGTATTATGTTTGTACTAACAATCTATTTCAATTGTTGACTATTATAAGTGCCAACCGTAAGAAGCGAGAAGGAGAGGTTTACATACACAACACACCACTAATATTTTAAGGAAAACACATGCTGAAGAATTACTGTAAAGAACATTTGACACATGACACGATAGAAAATACGCATGGAATGAAAACCGAACCCATGAAAGTATAAGGAGAATTCCCCCGTTTTTCCAGACAGACGATAACTGAGAAGAAGAGAGATAGAGAAAGAGAAAGATAAGCATAGAGAGATAGCAGAAGAGATAGAGAGAGATAGCAAGAGAGAGGCCAAGAGAAAACGAGAGAAAGATTACGAGAAACAAGAGAGAGACCAATAGAGAGACCAATAGAGAGAGTCCAAGATAGAGAGAGAGGCTGGAAAGTGTAGTTTGCGCGTAGCAACCGAGCGCCAATATAATATGGCGTCAAAATGTCGCACTCCAAATACAGTATACCGAGGGAAGCGTACGCTTTTTCATACGCGTAGCAACGGGCGGCGCAATTTCTGCCGCAACTTTTCGGAATTCGTTTGGCCAGTTATCTAGGTTTTTGTGTGTATTGGTGACAATGTTTTGTATTTATTTGTTTTTATTCTTGTTTCTTATTGTTGGTATAGTAGTCTAGTGCATTTGTGTTCATGTGAGGGTATTCAACGGCGAGTTACGGCCTAATACTTAACGTTTACTAAGTGTTTAATAATAATTTAGTTCCAGTTTCATTTGGTCATTGTTAAAGTTAAATGTTCCATGTATTCGCATATTTATTCTCCTTCATACTCTTTCCTATTGTTCTGCAGAGTTATCATGCGTCTCTAATTCATCTTTATGGTTTCTTTTATTACATTTTAATTGAGTTATTGAAGTTGTACAAGTACTTACGTCGTAAGCTGGCTTCTTTTGTGAGAGAACAAGGAAAGCGTTAGCATATTCGTTTAAAATTGAGTGGAAATTCGTGTTGTATTAATTCGTGTTTGTAATTCGTGTTGTACTGCGACTACACTGCACTGAACTAGACAAGTTCAGTGCAGTGTAGTCGCAGTTGTTAAACTGGGTGACTGAGTCAGTAGTAGAGTTCCGTACAGTTCGGAAGTGAAAGAGAAACCGTACAGTTCGGAAGTGAAAGAGAAACCGTACAGTTCGGAAGTGAAAGAGAAACCGTACAGTTCGGAAGTGAAAGAGAAACCGTACAGTTCGGAAGTGAAAGAGAAACCGTACAGTTCGGTATATACCCAGTGTTTCCGTACAGTTCGGAATTGGAAGAGAAATGGGAGGATCGTACAGTTCGATCAAGAAAAGTCAGTGGAAGGCAATCAGTTTGCTGTTGTAAGCTTCCATACAGTTCGGAAGCGAGATATCACTGAAGATGAAATGTATAGTTTTGCGGTCGTTTCTGTTCTATTTTCTAATGGTCATTTACTTTCGGCTACTGCACAGAGTCATAGAATATTAGTTACCGGAAATGAAAGGGACGGAACGCGGCAGGCCAAGCGTGTACGACTTAAGCTTAGTCCAAGGTCCAGGTATTCCCAGGCAATAGGTCATGTGGGAGACTTAAGGTGATTTTTGTTTCTTTGATGGAGTGCCAAGCGCCCTATTTCGGCTTAAAGTCCGTGGACATTTCATTGTCCGTTCATAGTTCATGACTCGTTTCAAGGGTCATACTACGTGGTTAAGTAAAACCGATCCGAGCGGAGTACTTTAAAGAGTGTGTTCTTAATTGGAGGAATATCTAGGCTGGATAAGTAACTTTTATGTTTGGGCCTGGCATGGGACGAGGCCGTCTTTTATAGGTGTGTATTTAACATTTATGTTTTACGTAGCGGTCGCAATTCGTAACCAATTATTATGTGGCTGTTTTCTTTTCGGGTTTAACTCGTTTGCACGGCGGTGCTTCTCGTGTTCGGGCACTTGCTTGGTAAATCAGTGCGTCAGTATTCGTGAGGGACTGGCACACACGAGCATACAGTTGGTTTGGGAGATGCAAAAGATCAGGGACGGACAGGTTCACATTTGTTTTTGTAAGCGAACTAGGTCTCCGTCTCGTGTCTCATTGCTTTTGCGACGTATTTGCGGGAGTGAAACATAGGCCGGACTGCTGCCTCGTTCTAGTTCCTCGTAACGGGGTTTCATACTACAGTTACCGTCAGTTTATCACATAGGGCCTGGCGTTGTATATATAAGATTGCACTTTCGAGGGTGCGGGGTGCCATCGTCACCCTCTGAATTAAGCCGAATAGAATACGGATTTTTTCTACTTAGTTCTACAGCAAAATGCAGAGACGAATGACTTGCATTCATAAGAGGTGTTACAATTGTATCATCGTCGTTCAGCCGAATCCGCAGAACCGGCGGTAGGTAATTTGGGTACAGATTACAAAGGGCTCTTGTTTAATATGTCATTTACGGGATTAGCCATTAGCTCGGCCAAATAAAGGAGAAAGATATGTCGATTCGCGTCCGAACTTTTGAGAGCCTATTTGCTGTATCTTTGTATATTATTCTTGTTCTACGTTCTACTGGGCCTTTCTCCGACTCGGGGACTATAACTGTAGGTCTAAGTCATTGCCATTTGCCATAAACTGTGTGTGTTCGAGGCAATTGGTTCGCTCCCTGCGGTATATGCGGTCGTTACTTTCAATTATCACTTTGAACAGATACGGATTCACACACCATTATTTTTAATCATCGGTTTATGGCCTAGTGAGGTTAGGATACGTTATGTTAAGCTACTAGGACTAGGAAAGTAGGCAATTTTCATTTCACATTTTTGGCATCATTTTATCATACTTTGTCTTGTCGCTTGCATAATTTTAACCGTTTCCGTGGTCATGGCGTCCTTTTCTATATGTCATCTTATTCGGGTTTGTAATTACAGTGGCGATTATGGTGAGCTTGCGAACAAGGCTATATGTCCCGTAGCTGTTGAAAAATGTCCAACAATGTACAAAGACGGCCCGCCGATAATAGTGTCTCCCTGGCAGGGACTTGTGGAAGCGGTTGGTTATTTATTTTTAGCTTTCTTGCTTGATATTGTACAAGGGGAAATCAGTCTTCAGACCCAAGACGCCAGCTTTTGTAGTTCGTCGGTGGGCGCGTTCGTCGGTGGATCGTTTTTTTTTCGAGATCATGACCCTGTTTTATGTTGCAACCAGCTAGGAAAGCAGGGTGGTCATAACAAGGTCATTGGGGTCAAGCGCAGTTCGGGTTTCTGCACATTACTGTATAGCAAATACAACATGTCAAGTTTCTACACGCAGGTGTGTAGCTGATCAACTAAGCACAATTTTTGGCGGCGTAGGTTAAGGTTATAAAATGCTAAAAAAAAAAAAACCGAAAGTACTACATGCGAAGTAAGTTGCGACAACGCAGTGATGGATCCCAGGATCCTAGCTTAAGACCATTTTTGCTTCTGGTCAAAGAACCAATGAACAACCAGTGTAGATCAGCATTTTTGCACAGAAGTTATTGAGTTATTAGTTTTAACACTTCGCATGTAGTACGTAGGCATCTTGTTGGAACTCTATCGGCCCATAAATGTATCGAAGTATCGAAGTGGATCATAAGCTGGTCAAGTGTAAGCGCGTCAAGTGTCCTGGAGACGTACTCCATATGACCTATGACCTTATTTTTACCGACGTATCATGCTAGCTACGAACATACTTTTTTCGCTCGTTCGGGAGAACCGGCAGAGTATTAGTTACGTATGACGGGGAACGCACGTTTTAATCACACACGTCTTTAGGGTGCAAGCGGCCGAACAAGTTGTATCGGCGCCTTGATTTACTTTCACGGATAAGAAAAGTTTTCCATCAGTACGGAGCTGTGAAGATTTCAAGGTACTTTTATATTTGTTTTTGCGTTTCCCTTGTGCCTAGCCGGGGTATAATTTCCCTCTTAAATGGAGATGCTTGGAGATGGTTCCATGGTTCGTTTAGCTTAATATGAATTAGTTAATCGTGGAAGGCATGGAGGGTGGCCAAAAGTAGACGTAATGCGTCGTGAGAAGTAGCCATTAGGCAATAGGCCCCAATTCCGGATGTTTCCAGACCAGTACCAAAACGTCTCAGAGTACTGGAAAATTACCAAGCGTAATCGGGTGTTGGTACAATGTTCATACACTACTATGTTACCGGAAACAGTACGGTCATTTGGCCATTATTTTGGGAACGCTCGTTTGGAACGAGAAAGCTTCGTTGAAAAGAAAAACGTGCATGGGTGCGCGCAGCGCGCACGGCACAGCACTGTTCACTGTAATGACTGACGTTTTTAGAATGAAGATGTGAAGATTTCTAAATGAGCGGCTAAGCTCCATAGAATGGACGCCGGGATCGTCTTATGTGACAAGGAAACGTCGGACCATTCAAAAATGGATCTACGAATTCAAGGTGCTTTTGAAACATACGTTTGGTCCTCCCATACCTAGGGCGCGTGATTATTCAGTATTTGGTACAAGTGTGGATCATTGACGCTCAATACACACGCTCAATTGACTCTGACATATGGTATAGTTGAAATGTTCGAGGGGGGAAGTTTACGGGTATCACTAACAGGTAAAGATTTTGTGTGTGTCACGGTGACTGGGAAATAGGAAATTGTGAAGTCAGTTCGGTACATAAACTCCAAACGTGGGAGGCTCGACAGTCGACGTTGCGTTTGAGTTGAAACTCATTATAAAATGCCAGAGACATCGGGTTCTACTCCCCTTCGGGGCTTTGTAGTCTAGCAATAAACCGTTCCCATTTTTCGTGTTATTTCATGTGGTACGTGGGTACCCCAAAAGCGAGGGGCGTAGCGCAAACGTAATTTTTCGCGTAGAAGTTTACGCCGTAGCTAAAAGTGTAGTTTGCGCGTAGCAACCGAGCGCCAATATAATATGGCGTCAAAATGTCGCACTCCAAATACAGTATACCGAGGGAAGCGTACGCTTTTTTCATACGCGTAGCAACGGGCGGCGCAATTTCTGCCGCAACTTTTCGGAATTCGTTTGGCCAGTTATCTAGGTTTTTGTGTGTATTGTCCCTCCCGCCCCCGTGCCCTTATGTGTGTTTCCCACCACTTAGGGTCATTTCGGTACTGTTCTGCTGCTATCATTTTCAGAACATGCCTCTTCACATTCGCGGATCCTACCAGACCAAGGAATCCATCGCTCTACTCTATACACGCAAGGGAACAGGGATTCAATGTTCAATACGGAGATTCGTCATCGATTACTATTATAAGTTAGGAATAAGCTCCGGTTTTTTTTTTACGTACTTTTCTCGTCGGGCATTCTGTTCCTAATTGGTAGCGCATATCGCTATGTTTTAACTAAAAGTTTACACATGCTACATGTTAGCTTAGTTTGTACTATACTTGCATACATTTCTATCGCGACATTTTCAGTATTTGCCAGTTGTGCACCATGTGCGTCTCAAGTTTTGCCCGCTCGTATTGTTCTAATGTCACCAATCATCGCAATAAACCGTTCATAGCAATAAACCGTTCCCATTTTTCGTGTTATTTCATGTGGTACGTGGGTACCCCAAAAGCGAGGGGCGTAGCGCAAACGTAATTTTTCGCGTAGAAGTTTACGCCGTAGCTAAAACTGATAATGATTGAGATGATATGCGATCATAAACTGAAGGAAAAAACGATGATCTATGGGGTTGTGAAGCGTCACCTAAAGTGCGTTTCGGGAATATTTATTGTATATACTAAGGCTAGAAGATGAGTGATTATATAAACGATTGATTTTGTTGATTACTGGTGGTTTAATTACCCAAGTTTAAGGTAATCATTCCGCCCTGATGATGTCGTAATGACGAAACGTTGGCAGTAAAGACCATTTTACATATGTGTCTTTGATATTTTTCCCGGGAGTCGTAAATGCTCGATGATCTACCTTGACTATATATAACCTTCCCCCATAATGGGTCGTATCTCAACAAGTTTTCAGTTTACACAGGTTTTCCTAATGTCGGTGAAAAAACCGCTGCGCTTATGTTTTAGTACGAGGTACTAATGATTGATGTGGTGTTTATTTACAACTTACGCTGACGGCTAGCCAACATATAATATAAGGTCGTTAAGGTATCTATTGAATATAAGTTGACCATAAATAGTAATAATAATAATAAAATATTTAAATGCTTGCAAAGAACGTCAGAGGGAAGCTCCATGTAAAAAAGTGACCATTTCGGCTTGTGGTGTTTTTCGGCTCTTTACGTAGTGCGCACGCTAGAGACTATCAAACATATCAGTTTTTGCGCGTCACATACAATTTGATTCAGCAATGAGAGGTCATAATTTCACTAAATGTAAGCAATGCTGGGGATGCCCATAGATGGCCGTTATAAGATGGCTTTACTCTAAGGAGTTCTAAGGTAAAGGTATATTTTTCCACTGAAAGTAATATTCCCTAGGGTAAGTGATGTATTCGTCAATTGTGATCTAATTGTAAGTACTTTGTCCCTGGAGTAAACTTTACAAATGTGACATTCCCTAATGATTGTAATATGTCACTAGTATTAGTGATTGTTTTCTTCAAGTGGTTTGCCCCGCTTGTTGTCCTGATAAATAATCTATGTTCGGCGGGAGTAATGGTCAGTAATGGACGATTATAAAATTGTATCGGCCATATTCATATCCCAATATTCCGCTAATCCCTTTAGCCAAGGATGTCGAAATCGAAGTCCACACTCTAAACAATTTTACAATTTAATAACGAAAACTTTCGCTTCCGGGAAGTCTTTTTTCCACTTGCGAGTCTCATCCCCTTGATTTAAATAAGGAATATGCCTATGTGAGGACCGGTCCCGGTTTGAGGCTATTCCTTATGTTATGATTTCCTTTTCTAACGACTTACACCACTTTCTAAAGACATGTTGCAAGTGTTATATTCAGTTTTGCTAGTTTTATTATATACAGTTGAGGCCCAGGTAAGTTCGGTTCAGATGTATCAAAACACCATATAGAATCATTTACTGACAGAATTTTTCCCCAGGCCTCCTTGGCTTTGGTAAAAAAATTCAAGACTTATGCCATAAAACATCCGGCTTTTGAAATCTGTGTTGGACAACTGCATTTCCATATGTTGTATGCAAATAAATGCAAAACAGCTGTTATATCGCTTTAAACAAACTATAAAGGCATCCCAACGACATGGCTCACTATCAAACCTCCTCATCGAGTCTCAGAGAACGCGTTGGAATACTCGAATGCCAATTTATTTCGAATTTGACTTTGCTGTTGGTGGGTTTTAATTTCTTTATCTTTCTTGTTTTATATTTGTGCCACTTCGAATCTTTACATTATTTTATTATTTTATCGTGTTTTATGGCATTGCGCTCGTTCTAAGAGTCAAATAAACATTCTTCTTTACAAAAATTTCAATAATGTTTTTTTCATAGCCTCATTTTCTTCTTTCAACTTCGACTGGCACCATTTAGGTTAGCTCACAGTGCATTCTAGAATATAATATGTAAAGACAAAGAATGAAAAGTAATTTATTTGATCATAACTATTCAGGAATGGTCAGTCGGCGGCGCATTCGTCAAGTACTTTCTTATATTACACAAAATTCTTGTGTGGTTTTCGAAGAGAGCAGTCATTTGGAGAAAGATTCTGCAGCTCCGCTTATCACTTTTGTGGAGGCAGGTTTTAGTTTTAGCACTGTGGGATGCATATCTACATAGCCGTAGCTAAACTCTACATATTGGTGAAACTCCACATGTCTAACAATATGTCGGAAGATGCCACACCTGTGGCGCGTTTTTGATATTATACAAAACCTCGGGACTGTCGCAGACGGTTTCCAAGTTTCAAGCCCTCCCCGGCCTCCCCAGGGAGCTGCGTAGAGAGTGCGAGAGCAGAGGAGATTCAGAGCACTCATGAATCTAGGGAGGGCTCCCTGTGTGTTGGTGAATACGGTCTCTGCTCTTAGGATTCCGGATGTTGGTCGAGTATTGGAATGCAGAGAGGCTACAAGAGACAATACGTCTCCCTACCACCTCCTTGTGTTCAATCGGTAACTTACTTGTATATTTGCTTATGGTTTTTCAAGGATTGTACGCTAGAATATTCAGTATCAGTATGAGACTAGCTGTGTATTAATCATCGAAGAATATCGAGGAAAAATGATGCAGCGGAGAAGTTTTTCGAAGTTTCTAAACGTTTTAGAAACTGAGGCTATACTAGTAATTTAGCTCACCTCTAAACACGATTATGAAATTAAAACATTTCGTTCAGTTCGGTGCAGTGGCTCACGAAATCCTGCACCTGCTCGGCCTCTACCACACTCAATCGCGTGCAGATAGAGACCTTTACATAGACGTCGATATGGACAACGTCCTCCCCAAGCATAAGAACCAATATGTGATCGTGAGTTGGGCTCTTATGATAAAACATATCATCTCCTTGTTAAATAATGCATAATAATTCATACAAATATGTAACCCTTGACTAGTTACTCGTTCATCTCTCTCTCTCTCAAAGGTTAAAATTTAGACAACACTTTTAGAACGATAATTTCTACGACACGTTTCTCGGATTCGCTTACGACTATGGAAGTGTGATGCACTATGCAGCGTGTAAGTTACTTTAATTTGCCCAAATTTTAGGGTTAGTTTGGTTCTTCCGCTTAATTAAAACGTTCATCGTTAGACGGCAGACAAGCACGTGCACTTAGGCAACTTCTTGGCAAATCCGTGTTGCTTGCCAGAATACGTTTAGTAACTTCCGGTTGCCAAAAGTGTGCCAAGTCGTCGCCGATCAGCCTTTTCTTAGTAATAAACTATTTTAGACGGCAACTCCTTAAACCGATCAGCTCCAGTGATCAAAACCCTTGATCGACGTTGGATGCGCACGATTGGACAGAGGATAAAACCGAGTTTTCAAGACTTGAAACAGCTCAATGTCATGTACAATTGTATCGGTGAGAACATGTAAATACAGAATTATTATCCTTTGTTTTGTAATCTTGAACTTTAGTAGTATTTAGCCATGCACAGAACACTACACACCTTTTCAAAAAATTCCATTGTGTTGACATGACTGCTACAATATCATAAAGGTTATAGGAACACAACATCAGAGAATTGACCTTCGAATAGATTTCTAAAAACGAGGAACTCTACAACTTTTCAGCCCCACAGACGCCCACGGAGCAATGTCTCTTTGGCGGTATTCGTCTTTCAAAAGACGGTTGCTGTCGATGTCCGGACGGATTCTCAGGACGACGTTGTGAATCAGTACAACAACCAACCCAGACGAGCAGTAGAGGGTGCGGAGAAAGCCTGCAGGTATTCAAAGTGAACGGTGGCAGGCTTGCTGCATCAGGTCTACAAGCAATGTTGCTAGAGACTGTTTTCCAGTGCATCTCAACGGATTCCAAATAAAATGTTCCATCAAATGGGATGATGATCATAGAGGTTCTGCGGTTTCCATATTTTTATTGTTTATGGAGGTGGTTATATTGATTAGCAGGAAAAAACACGAATGAGTTTGATAGTTAACGCGAAATACCTGCAGGGTTTTTGAAACTTACGTAATTATGCTAATTTGCTCAATTTTTTATTCTAATTTATGTTCATTTGCATATGCCGCATAAGATGATGACGTACTCGATGTGTTTCAAAAACCGGCCGGTGTTTCGCTTTAATTTTGTATTCTTTCCGGCATCTCTTTCTGCTTCAGGCCCGAGAAAGTTGGACAACGAAGCACGTATATGTGGCTTCCGAATCGCGAGACGAAGGAATTACCTCATTCCAAGCGGAAGAATGTTGGCTTCATATTGGGGTGAGAAAAACGTAATATACATATTCGCTGCGTCTCAGTACAGTTCACTTCTCGAATTAACAACGACTGTGTGTTAAAGGGACAGGTTTTCACAGTAATATTTCTGAAATTCCGGATATTCTGTGCAAGTAAATCGAGGAAAACTTTTTCTCGTGGGCCTGTCCCTTTAAGAACTACTAGCTCATTGTTTCTATAAGGCTTTACTCCTAAAAATCCTTCTGTCGAGGACACTTGCAGTACGATCTACCACTATGACAAACTATCCGCACATTGTTGTCATTGGTTCACGCATGTTTAGCCCATGTGCTTTACCTGATTTTACTTCTAACTACGCAACATAACTCAATTTCAGGCTTCTCCCGGTATGCAAATCGAGTTGATCTTCACGGAGTGGAACGGACATTGTGACGATACTTGCTCACTGAACGGAGTGATGCTCAGGCTAGGATATTTTGAGCAAAGTGCTCTTAGGTAACTATACCAAGGGTAGTCGCTAATCGTATAATTTTTCTGATAACCATATGTCAGTGGAGGGCTTGAACCATCTACTCTGTGTGGTCTAGTTTCTTTTTCATCATAGACTTTATTTATGTTACACTGGTAAATATTCCTTATTTGCGACATAGTAACTTGCACCGCGAGATACGATATTCCAACAGTGTATGATATATACCACTGTTTCAGTGCCGCTGCATACGTATTGTATAGCGGCACCGCAACATTGGTACACAATACGCGCGCAACGAACATAAAAATTTAGAGGTCGTATTTTAATAGCCATCTCGGAATCGTTTCGGGGGTTCGAAACGTTCAAAATGGGTCGAGTCCGCTCTGCTTGCAGAGATGGATTTCCGGCTTCGGTAATATAACTATAAAATCACTGATTATTCAGAAACTGCTGCGAAGAAGAGCTCCTCCGCGAGAGTTTTGTCTCCATCGATAGTCTCATAGTAATCGGGGCTTTTGCACGATCCAACACAACCGTCTTCACTATAAAATACAGGGAAAGTATGTTGTCTTTCTTTTTCAAACATCTTCATGCACTAATAATATATGCTATAAATAAGAAAATATCTAGCTTATTTAACCATCTGGCAGACTACAAGCTGTCGGACGGACTCCAAATACCACACAATACGAATAAGTCGCTTTTAGGGATATTGTGTCATATACCATTATGACGGTGCTACATAAACATACCCCCATGCATGATTGGCATAAGTGACCAGAGTAACGTATCCAAGCATCCAACCAGTTGTGAAATCCCTGTATTCCACTAATTGTAAGTAAACCTCTAATTGCAGTCTACTACCCGCAGAT
This sequence comes from Pelodera strongyloides, assembly GCA_036852015.1. Taxonomy (NCBI): domain Eukaryota; kingdom Metazoa; phylum Nematoda; class Chromadorea; order Rhabditida; family Rhabditidae; genus Pelodera; species Pelodera strongyloides. Next base: position 238,089 of record JAANDG010000079.1, read on the forward strand.
GTTATTCGGAAGTACGCCATGAAGACGTCAAACAATATTTATTAAATAAAAACTTTCATGATATATATTCACGTCATACGTCATAACATACACAACTTCAAAATACCCCGAATGGACAAAAAATATGAGAAATTGATAAATTCCAACGAATTACGATAGTCACGTTCGTTGACGATGCTTTCAAAGCTACATTCAAATTCAATTGTTGCGAGATCGAAAACAAACATAAATAAAGCCAACAACTTCAAAAAAAAAAACAGTACTTCAGTCATTAATGTTAAGTCTACGTCGTAATTTTTCTCCACCCTTATCTTTACTTGAGCACACATCTCGGTGTTGTTTAGCACATAAAAATAAAATGAAAACCCCCGCTAAACAATCACACAATCAACAAATTGACATTCCCATCCCCGTTCCTCCTTACAAAAACAAAAAAAGGGAATCCCATAGCCGCGCGCGTATAAATATCAACATTACATCACAACATACAAGGGCAAGGACTGGCGCTGCGGCAGACCTTGAGACAATTTACGATATTTCGATTATTTCGATATTACACTTTCTTTCGCAACACCTAGCTGCCGAGTCTTCCACTTTTCATACAAACGCAAAACGCTTCCCTCCTACGATTCACCATACCCACGTAGTTACATATGCTCAGTTCATAAACATTTCCAAAACAACGAAACCAAATTTAGTCAATTCATAAGGCAAATTACATACATCCAGGGCAAACTACATATCTAGCAAGCTATAGGTAACACATCAAGACTTGACGACACATATCCAAGATTGAGAAATACATCAATAAAGGGAGAATCACCCGAGGTGAACGTCGCCTTCTCAGTGTGCATTATACTGTGGATGGCCGCGGCTTTCGTCTCCACCGACTGCAAAAACAATATTTAAAGAAAAGATAAAACTTGTATTAGCTGACTTCCTCATTGCATTAGTACAAACAAATCCTAATCGTCTTTCTTTCTTAGGGCGCATTCGAGATGGACATTTCCGGAAAAGAAAAAGAAAACTTTTGGTTCGAGATGGATTTCACCAGAAAAGAATGCAATTGCCACGCATACACATGCAAATGATCGATTGATTTTAGTTTCAAGTACGGCACATTTGCATTTTCGACAATTATTTTGCATGTATTATTTTTTCTCGGTGTCCATCTCGAACCACTTTTTTCTTTTCTTTTCCGGAAAATGTCCATCCGAATGCGCCCATAACTTCCTAGCACATCTTTACATCATTTCGCGGCACGCAAGATCACGGGCGTCACGGTAAGGTACTCCACGCCTTCGCAAGCAAGTCCATGTTAATATACAATCATCAATCTAGGACGGTGTTCCATTTGGCAAGCTCTATGGAACCGTCTCAACACTCACTCATCACACACTACTTTCTCACGCTCCAAATCTAACACGTGATCGCATAACCCGTCTTCGCAAGAGAACTGAACTCCGCGCGGGTCCCGTGCCTGAAATGCACGGTCCGGCCAGCTCTGGGTTTTTGGTTGCAAACTCAAACTCAAACACCTTCCGCCCCCTAATTAACTATCATAAAAAATGATGTCACCTGAACACTATTGGCCGCGTAATCCCATTGCTCCAATCTGTTACAAGATCCTCCAGCCAGGATACGGTCGTCCTTCATCTCCACGGTTATATATTCGATATCTACAAAAGAGCTGGTTTAGCACATGCCAGATAGTGTGGCCAAGTGATTAGCGACCTAGGACGTGTGCAAAGATGGGAGGGTTCAATTCCAATAAGTGACATGTAAGAAGGTTATTCCCATATTCAATACAGAATGAACTGTCCGCGCGGATCCCTTGAGTGAAATGCAGAGACCGTATTCACCAACACATCGGGAGCTCTCCCTAGGATCACGAGCGCTCTGAATCTCTTCTGCTCCCGCGCTCTCTACGCTCTGTTTAGCTCCTTGGGGAGGCCGGGGAGGGCTCCCTGCGTGTTGGTGAATACGGCCTCAGAATACACGGTCCGGAAGGATTTTTGGGTTTAGCTAATTATTGATCACCATTTTCTCCATAAACATTGTACACTGTGAGACTGTGACGTGATACAAAAACTACAACCATTATCTCAATCTCACAACTTTGCAACGTTTTCTAACCGAACGTATATAACGTAGTTCGCCAATAGTTATGCTGTAATGCACCCCTTTCTCTCCGATAACAATGTGTGTGTGTCTCCCCAATTATGAGTGCGGGTAGCGCACCAAACAAGGCCAGTGAATAGAAGGCAAAGGACATACGCGGCGAGTTACCCTTAGCGAATATATCGATCCACGCATATAACACTGACGTGAGAGTGGTGTACTTCGCGTTAAAGAGAACCAGACAGAGTTGAAAAAGAGAGAGAGAGAGAGAGAGAGCTAACGACTGGGAGGACGGGTGAGAGAGAGCGAGAGGGAGGAAGAGAGACGAGCACGAATACGAGCACTGCAAAGAATATAAGAACAGAACGGTACTAGATTGCGCTCAACAGATACACTCATATTCTCCAACGTGAGAATGATCAAAATCTCTGACTAGATCACAGATCGGCGGGGTGCCAAATAATTATAATGAATTGAGAACTAGACCTTGAACCGCACATCGTTTGTCAGTTTATGGTGCAACGATGACAAACAACACGGTACGGTAAACTAAACCTTACCTTTACCCGTAACAAACCTATCGTTTGCAGCCACTCCAAGCCTTGAGAAGACTGCCTAACTATTTTATTAATGTCGAATTTAGTAACCAATTCAGAATAGCATCCACACAGGGGGCACCGCCTTTGTCGGGGAGACAATAACACCCTATCGTACCAATCTAACTGGTTGTAAAATAGGCAAACATACCAGGAACCGTGCTCTCCAGAACCGACGCTAAGGACAGACTTCCAAGGTGCCAAATGCCCAAGTCCACTCCTCCGCCACATACCATGAATGGCCCATCCACGGCTAGGGCCGAAATGCAATGCCCAAACGAAGGGCGAGAGACCTAAGCAAATTTAACCGTCAAGGTAAGGTAAGGTAAGTTAACAATAGTTTTACACTATTACTCGTTTATTATTCCGCTTGCTACTCTGTTGGTTTGGATGCTCCATTGTCTTACTTGTTTAACTATTATGTGCATGGATAGACAAATCTGCTGATCGATAATTTATTTGAAATTTGAACACAAAAACTCTTTCATACCACTTTTGGTGTTTTCATAACATGATATTTCAGTTGGTCAGATTCTTTGTTTTGGCTAGTAGCAAATTTTCACACGCGCTTACACTTTGAAGACAAAGAACGACTACGAATATAAACTTTCGAATGCAAACAGAGACATGTTACCGTTTTGTTTTCAGAAAGAAATTCAAATTGCTTATTAACAGAACAAAAGGGGGCGGAGTCCGACTGCTCTATGACGCGCCGCTCTAACCGCTAATGTACACCATTCGGTCAAGGTGTTATCTTACGTATACACCAGATATACACCATTTGATACAACATATAACATAAACAGACATTTGATCCTTGTGTACATCATTTTCTACAAAAATAGAACTCGTCATATATAAGCTACTAAGAACCTCAACTACTGTCTCTTTCTTTCTTCAACCCACTTTTATGTTAATTTTCCAAACAATGCCCTAATTTGATTTGTAAAGGCGCATGCGCAGGCACTTGAATGTTTCTTTTCCTCGTTAGGTTAGTGACAGCCAGCTTACCAGCAACCAGCTACACCATATACCAAAATAAAATAAAGTATCGTAGCACAACGTCCGCGTCCGGAAGTCAACAAACTATCTGTGAATGTGTATTCCGGAAGTCAGTGTATAACTATCATCTATCACTCATTCATCTAATATAGCCATAGTCATACTATACTTTTCCTACCTTACTATGGTCTGCTGTTGGCGAACCTGACACCGACACAGCTACAGTTTGCTACTACAGTACTCTACTCTTCATATGTAAGATAGTTATCATTTCTTATTTTACTCACTTTGAATTTCACTCTTCGAAAGAGAAAAACACAGAGAGTGAGAGAGAGAGTCAAGAAGGAGAGAAAAAAACATTTACCTTAAGTTCTTCCGCAACGCGGATGACATTAGCTGGTTCCTTTTGCCTTGTATCCCAAATACGAACGGTTCCATCGGCAGATGCACTGAGGAAAGAAGTGGAAGAAGACACAGCGATCTCGGTCACGTAATCAGAATGAGCAGCATGAGTGGAGATTGGCTAAAGCTGACGGACATTATTATAATATTATTAAGAGTTGCATTAGGTAATCTGCTGACTAATAGTAAAAGATAATTCTGCGTACAGCGTACACCCTTCATACATCTTCCATGCACAAGAATCGCTATGATTGAGGGCGCATTCGAGTTGGGCAAAATGCGCAAATTTCGCGAAATAATCAGTTCGAGCAGCAGGCGATCAAAAATGCCCAGACCCGGAACGCCCAGAGGCAGAGACCAGGGACCTCTTTATAAACAGTATTCGAGCTCTATACCAAACAGTTAGGAACAGTACCTTAATTACGAACAGTGTCTCTTTCTTGTAATCAATTCGACTACCGAGGAAGTTAATAGTTATCAGTAGTGTTCAACAGCCCAACATTCTAGTACTACTACTACAATTCTGCACTAGTCGACTATATAACATTAAAAAAGGCCTGTGTCTTATCGATAAAGTTTCCGATCTCATAGAATTAAAAAGAGGACGCGCTTCTTCTGTAGGTAGACTAAGCAAGGCAATACCATTCGCACACAATGCCGAATCACTCATCAAACGATCTCCCTATCGCCCTATCCATTATTCGTATTGAAGAAGAATTGTGTTTATAGAGCAAACATTTTCAGAAATGTAAATATCGGTGCGATGTATATTCTATTGAACTTGATACAAACTACAATGATCCCTTGAATACGATAGGTCGAAATGGGTACACTTATTTTTTTTTAGAAAACGATACATTTTGTCACTCTTTTGTAATTTTCGCATAGTAGACCCGAAACGGACAGCTATTATTGTACTTTGCCCTTTGTAGTGTGTTCCTTTTGCATGTATCTCGCCAATTGACAACGTTGTGCCGTAGGCAAATTATGCAATTTTATACAACAATTGTATTATCAATGGCGGTTACGTTGCGCGCCAAAAATATAAGACATTTTTCTAACACATATACGCCGGCGGCCGGCCATAGTTTGTTTGTGGTGTGTACATTAATTACTCTTTGTTTAGGGCGCGTTCGGCATTGATTTTCCGAAAGGAATCCATACAGATTCATCGTTCGGGATGGCTTTTTGGAAACGTTCCAATGCTTGGAGAAAACAAAAAATACAGTATGAATTAGCTTGCGAAAAACGTTTCCCGCGCATATTTTCCATGCTAATTCATACTGTATTTTTTGTTTTCTCAAGCATTAGAACGTTTCCAAAATGCCCATCCCGAACGAGGATTTGACGAGTTTTCTTTCGGAAAACCAATCCCGAACGCGCCCTTAAATATAATCCTCAATAAACCTTTTATATAAAACTTTTATCTGACGGTAACAACCCGACCACCCTCCCCCCCCCCTTCATACACCCTCGGTATTGACATATTACACTATGGCCGCTGAGCAGCAGCGCTGTTGGCTATCGAACCATGGCAACCTCCATACTATTTTCGTTTCTGCACCATTTTTTTAGTTTTCGTGCCTACTTTTTTTTATTTGTAATCATCTATACCTTTCCTTAATCTTTTGGATTCATGATTAGCAAACAGTCAAAAATGAATATAAGTGGGCTAGTCAACGTGAATACTAGGAAGTATTACGAATAATGATGTGGTTCAAATAAAATGGAAACTTTCATAGGGGGAGGCGGTGAATTATCGGTATGTTTCACTGGTATATACAAACTGATTCTGGCTCCGGCGATGATTGGAATCGTCGCATTTATTTATTATGCACAGACAAGGTCTCCGCTTATAGTGCTTAAATACATTGATAATTTATCATTTGCTAATTACCATACCAATCGCCAATCAATTCAGTTCCTCATTATCTTTTGAGTCTGTGTATACCACTCGTTGTCCCTCACGTTTTGTTGATCACACTTTTTGTTTACAACATTCACCCCAGACTCAGAGCAATAAATTATAGGAAGCATGCAAACCCAGCGGCCCAGCTTCACAATCATTCTCATTCAAGTGGGCCATGGCCATGGATCTTTCATACATGCGCTAAAATGGCGCGCGAAAAGCGCATAACTAAACAAGCATTGAAGTTTTACTGCTGTTTTACTTCGAAACAAAACTTTGGTGAAACCAGAGGCCATATTTATCTCTCCGATTCCCTCGGGGAAATAGTCCCTGGGGACAGAAAATAGCACCCTAATATGAGACACGCAGAGAAAAAACGGGGGGGGGGGATTCCCCATGGCGATTGAGTGGGGAATATGTCTTCTGGTTCAGAAGCAGAACCCACCGTAGTTGGCGCATGTAAATCGTAGATTCGCACAGAGTTATCGCCAGCTCCTCCGATAACAACCTTATCACTATTTGGGAGTAATTTCATTCCGTTCACTTCATGTGGACCGGGTACTGATAGCTGTGCTCCTGTAATAGATAAAGAAGTACACATTTTAGTTAAAGTTTTAGTGCAAGCAAGTAGGTAGTCCTGATAACTTATCTTATTGTAATATCAATCACTAATCACGAAACGCACAGCTAGAAAACACAAATATCTGCGCAAAGCACTGTATTAATTGGAAGTTGGAAGTAAACAGGACATAAACGTTGATACAAATAGTGTCTCGAATGCCTCGATCAACCAAGCTTCTAAGTACTAACAATAAGAAAAGAAAAAGAAACCTTCAAAAACAGCTGACGAAAACACCGGTTGAAGTTGTCCACTTTCTGATGGTTTTGAGAGATCTTGCCATGCAAAACCAAGAAGGCGACCATGACTATCACCGCACAACTAAATCTAGAGGGTTATTCAAGTTCATTTTGTTCAATTCGGACTGTAGGATCGTTCCGCAAAGGTGACGGTACGGTCCTCTGTCCTCATCACAAGGGGTAACGAATGCGCCGTAAACAAACGGCGAAATAGGTGTGCAGTTACAGTGTATCGGACATTTGACTTACTGCGACCATCGACCATCAGGTTTTTACCGTTTACTGGATAACTGGATCAATAAAAAAAATACTTACAAGCAGGTTATCAGAAGCTGCCATTGCGAGAATCGGATGGTTCATCTGGTAAGCGTGAGAGATGGGTACGCTTCTTGGGCATAATGCTTCAGCCACATTGAACACTACTAGCCGTCCCAAATTGTCTGCAGCACCCAGGAGATTCCCTGCAAAATAGAGGGACGCATGGCTTCAACTTTTGGACTTATGGGGATGCATGGCTTCAAATTCTGGACTTTTGGCAGTTTAAATTGAAGAAATTCAACTTTTGGACTTATGGGGATGCATGGCTTCAACTTTTGGACTTTTAGCAGTTTAAATTGAAGAAATTAGGTACTATTGAACTTAAGGGGCCCCAAAAAAAAAATATTTTTTATTTTTCGGGAAACTTCGTAGAAATAGGTAATCGGCCCTCCTGATTACGGTAAAGTAGGTCGTTCAGGCCCTAGGAGCCCATAAAGCCCGTTAGGGGCCTAAGACCTTAAGGAATCAAATTTTTAGATTTTGCTGAAACTTCATAGGAATAGGTTATCGGTCATCCTGATTGCGACTAAGTAGCTCATTCGGGCTATAGATGTCTAAAAAGGCCGCTAAGGCCTATAACCTGTGAACAAATGCCCAACAGGGTCCTGATCTCCAAATGGGACGTTCACCTACCGTCCCATGCAAACTCGCTATCTGTAAATAAGAGGCATACCGTCCAGAGACGCAGTGAGCCTCCTAACTTGCATATAGTGCCGCTTCCGCGCAAGCATATGATCTGGCTTCTTAGAAGACACCATTCTTCCACAGTAAATTCGCGGGAAAGCCTAAAACAAACATGTAAAGTACGCTATATTACGCCGAAAATATTTTGAAATTTGGTTCAACGGAAAAACGGAGCAAAGTAACACACGGTGTGGCAATAACAATCATATCATCGAGTGCGCGTAAGGAACCATTTTACAAACTTACAAATAATACGAATTTAAAGTTACAAATGATAGTAATTTAATACTTTAAAAAAAATGAAGAAATGAAAAAAAATGAAGGTGAGTGCAAAATGCACGAAACGTGCTTTAACTGTGCCTTTTTACGAGCCTTTTGCAGACTAGTGCGCGATCCCTACGGCATTCGAGTCCGGGAAAGAAACGACATCTGTTCGGCATATGCATAGTGACAAAATGAGAGGTGCAGACACGAACTGCCATTTCGGCCCGCGCGCGTTATTCACGTTGTAGGACAGCTGATAACTCTTCACTTAATTCTGTTTATCGATTTGTAAGGCAATCGATGATTTTTTTTCTGTGCGCGCGCCGTTTGCTGCTTCTGTTTTTGCTTGTTTCACCATTTTTGCTATGGTATCTCGTTTTTTACTGCGTTTTGACTTTGGCTTCAACTACGTAACTGAATAACTCTGAAAACTCTTAGCGAAATTTTGGCCCATTGCTATGTAGTAATTCTCCAGGGCCAGGGCGAAATCGGCGAAAGGCGAACTCGCTTAATTGGATGCATTCTGTTTCTGAACACAGTTTTGCTTTTTTTTTTGTCTTCGCGAACGTTGTTCCGGCTTCCTAATAAAGGATGCCGGTATATCTTTACACCATGCCTTCAGTGACTATGCGGATGCGTAATTTGGTGTTATGTACGTTTTTTTTCTATTTTCGCCATTCACCAATTGTCTGCATTTCTTGTTAATATAATTGTGCTATTTTTCAGGTAAGCTTGAAACCTCGCTTCCTCGCTCACCATGGATCTGCTCGACTCCATCACAAAGGATATGGACAAGGAGCGGGGTGAGCCCAAGTAAGTTCATTACTTACTCTATACGCTCTCCAATGAAGTGACACTTAGTGGACGGTTTCTGTACTCGCGTCCTTCTATTACTTTTCGTGTGCTAATTACTTTCGAAATAGACAGTACTAAAAGTTGTTTACATAAACATATGTATGCTAGGCGCTACTATCGTTGAGGTGCACAGTAAAAAACATGTATATTGCCCCTTGAACCTGTGCTCTGTACGCCCACTGACCAACAAGTGCCTGAACATGTTGGTTTATTAGATCGGTTGTGCGTATCCAGTTATTCCGTTCGTTAAGATAAATATGTATAAAATAGAGCTGTTTAGCTAAAAATAGCAGGTTTTTTTTCCTTAGAGGCGCTAGGCTAGCCAATTTGATCAGTGCTTCATTTTTCAATCGAAAGCAAATAATTATGTACTTGAGCGTGGTTTTGCGCGCAAATATACACCTAACTTAAAAGAATATTGCAGGTTGTTTGTGAAAGGCATGTTATACAACTAAATTTATTTTACATGCACATGACCATAAAATAGAAAATCACTATCGCTCACGTACCCATTGTGTAAAATACAATGTGAGTGTAATTTTCAAAAACCTGAACCATTTTGAAATATTCTATTATTTTAGAAAACGATCGGCTCCTCCACCAGCCTCCTCACCCGCACCAAAAACGGAACGTCTTGGCAGTGAAGCTGCTTTGGAAGCCGTGAGAAGAACCTCGGTTAGTTTTCTTTAGATTCCCTTGAAAATTTTCTTCGGAGGGCGCGGGGAAGGACGCGTGGCTTGATATTGTCATGTCGAAAATCGGATATTTTTCTGTATATATATATTTTTTTGTATTCGTAATTAATCAATTAGTACAAGTACATGTTTTAGGCGAGCAGAAATGCAAGAGGCGCACCTGCTGGATATTCAAGGTAGTTTTCATTTTTATTCGCATTAACCATGTTGTGGACAAGGAAAATGTTATGTTTATGTTCAACATTTTTATAGAAATAAAAGCGAAACCCTTGTCTAAAACTCATATCGTTTAGGAAAGTTGACGACGACGATGATTTCGCTTCGCCCTCCTCTCGATCAGTTTCTGGTTGGTTACTTTTTGGATCATCTGAATTGTGAGACAATGTGAGGTCACCGGTTTTGTGCCTTGTGGACAATGTCTGTCTCACTGTTCACTATTTCGAGAACACGGTTTATGTGTTCTGCTCATTGTCAAACCTTCAGAAACAGCCAACTTTCTCATTTCTGTATGTTGTCCTTTTCTATTCATTCACGCGAATTTTCTGATTGCTGTGCTAATAGTGCTGCACCCAAATATGCTATTGCTCACGCTCACCGCTAATCACCGTGTTATGGTGCACAACCACATCCTTGCAATCGTTAGTAAACAAAAAAAAAGAGTAAATAGTAATTACTATTACACAACAAATGAAATCAGCGAAAATGAAAGGGAATGATAGTTATGCAGAAAACAAAGCGCGGGAAAATTTGTGAATTTCGCAAAAAGCGTGCTCTTTTTCCACTCTCTTATCTTATCAGTGAGTTTTATTTGCTTTGCCATTACCTACCATGGGAGAAGCGCGTTCCTCGATTAGTCAATTCAAACGTGTGCTTTTCTGCCAAAATAACATCACGTCCATCCCATCCCGAAAACTGTATCCTTTCATTTTTTTCGCTTTCATTCGTCGGGCTAATTTGAACACGATTGCATGGATGATTATTGTGTGTGCTGGTCGTGTTGTATGTTGTGTGGTTGATGTGCCTTGTGTGTTGCAGCTACGTCAGGCTCTGGCGGCTATCGTGGAGGCTCACAACACGAACCTCGTAGTGCTAGTAGAAATGATTACGACCGCGGAGGCTATGGCAGATCAGACTCGTCACAGTCACGAAGCTATAGAGAACCAGCAGATAACAACAACTTTGCGAGGCCCGAGCCGAAAGGAGATTTTGGTAGAGGAGGCGGATATGGAGCAGGTGGAGGCGGATACGGAGGAAGCGGAAGTTATGCTAGATCTGATTCACGAAGCTCTCGTGATTACAGTAATGGTATGTTTCCTTGATTGTGATCTACAACCACCATTCCCTTGTGATTGCGATGTGTGAATTGATTATTCCCAATGCCTTGGAGCTTTGCGTGTGCTCCCCTAGCCTTCTTGCCATTGCCGTGCACAACTTTTCGTTTGTAATTTCTTGAATTGTCGTTCACATGCCCACTGGAGTGCTTTGTGTTTGCATGTGTTCTTTTAGACTCAAGAAGGGGTGGATATGGAAATGGAAACCATTACGGCGGATATGGTAGTGGTAGGATACTTTCAACATGGTTTTTGCGATTCGGGACTGAATATTTCTATGCTTATTGTCTTGCTCATCACAATCACTGTTTCACACTGACTGCACTCTTTCAGTTGATTGTTGATCAAATAATGTGTTAGCATTTAATTTAGATGCACGATGAAATTCTACACTATCCTGCAAAATTGGTAAACTCTAAAATGGTTAATCGAGTATCTTGTAAGAACTCTGCAAATATAATTTATGCTCGTCGATGTTGGTGTTGGATGCAATAAATATTCTCTGTTTTCATAAGAAGACCTTGCAGATCGTGATCGCTCAAGTGGCCCTTCTGGCCGTGGTGGCTTTGGTGGACGAGGTGGATTCCGTGGAGGTGACAGAGGTGGCTTCCGAGGAGATCGAGGAGGAGGCGGCAGTGGTGGATCAGGACGCGGTGATCCTGATGTTAGGCCAATACCACAGATAAAGGGCGCCTCGGACTCGGTATGACTGATACTGCTTCATTTCTCTCAACATTGGGTTCTAATTTCCTCTGTTACTTTACGTACTTTTTTAGACATTACTTTTAGCCGGTAAGCGCATGCTTTTCCGAAGAGTACTATAAAAATAAAAATCGAGAAAACCCATTTGTTTTCTTAATTGCCCTCTTAGCGGTATAAGCTAACAGCTAACTAGCGGTAAATTGTTTATCTCTGGCCTATGTAGTATATTGTTGGTGTTGAGGCGTAACACATTTTTTTTATATTGTCGATTGTAATTGTAGAGTGGAATCGTTGCACATGGAGAGCTGGATGTCACGACCAACAACTTCGTCATCGACCTTGGCAATGCTCAGGAGAAGGTGGAGGATTTTGATAGTGATGTTGAATTTACATACCATGTAAATGTATTTTGTTCAAAGTTCAAATGATTTTTACCGAAAAAAAAAACATTTAATGACCGGTCACTAACCGTTTGGTGACCTTGATGTTAATGTAGCTAGTACTTATACTTTACCATTCTGTTTTCAGATCTTCAAGTACCAGACCTACGTGGTCACCAGCCGATTGGGCAGAGATGGCACCATTGTGGAGAACGATGCCACCGTGCAGCCTAAGAATGCGTAGGTTTTGTTGGCGCTTGAAATTAGAAATTTTATTATTCTTTACAAGAATTTCCCTGTTAATTCAAACTATTCCAGGCCTGCCATCAACAAGAAAATACGTGTGCTGAGTGCGCTGATGGATATGGTCCTCAAGTACGTTTTGATCTTTCGAGCCGTGTGCGGAGTGTAGTAAGTGTAGCGGGTGGACAAGTATTCTATCATTGATACTTTTCACTCAGATCCACTCTCAAATGCATGCAAAGTTCCAACGCCGCTCCGTCGCTTGTTGTTGCGTAGTAATTTACGCACTAATTTATGTCCAGGTCTAAATTTTGATTGTATTGTTCGTTCAGGAAGAGATTCGGTATCGACGAGCGAGACTCGTACGCTTTTGTCTATGACTGTGGTAGTGCTCTTTACACGACTGTGCAACTGGATAGCAAGGGACCTATATCGGTTGAAATGCTTCCGGTAAGTTTTTTTTTATTGTCGATTGGGCGTATTTCCAGGACATAAGTATTAAAACCAAAAAGGTAGCTCCAAATGGGGCTATTTAGCTAGTTGAGCTATATAAAGTGCCATTGATACTTGTGCAAATCTGGAGTTGGTTCTTGCTGGCCAAATGGTTGTACACACCATTTTGGTGCCCAGCGTCGAGCAATGTGTCCGAGTTCTCTTGTTCTCTATATCCTTTCATTTGTTTAATTTTCAGGATGAGCTGAGACCCGACCAGATCCAGTACTTTGGTGGCAAGCGCCTTCAGCACGTAACGATCACGCTGACCCTGGTGCAGACCATTGGTCTTCGCGAAGCAGTCGACCGTTTGGCTACTGATGCGGCAACTTACAACCCTCGTGACGTCTGCGCGTTCCTGGATGTTGTGTCGAATGCGTCAATGATCAAGAAGTTGGTTTTTTTTTGGTTTATTACCTCAATTGAACCACCGATTGTAGCCTGTAAATCACGCTCACTTACCATTACACGAATTACACCACACCATAGTGCTATGTTTAGTGCGGAATACCACGTGATCCGGAACGCCATGTTCCATCGGGAGACTGACTCTGACATGTCGATCGACCAAGGCCTGTGTGTCCGTGCGGGATTCGAGAAGTCGGTGAAGATAGCCGAAGTGGAAGGAAGACCTCAATTTGTCCTCAGCTTTGTTGGTGGGTTAGGGTTTTGTTTGTAAGAAGATAGCTAAGTGCGCGTCCGGCGTCCGTCGCTTCTGTACACGTTGCATGCTGGGTGGCGAGAGGTATTCCATATGTTTCACCCGGTTGATTTATCGTTGTCTCGGTCTCAGCAGTTTAATCGTATTTATTTTGTAGCTGTCAACAAACCATTCTACAAGGAGCTGAGCGTCGTTGACTTCCTCGCCTACAAGCTGGAGTGTCGCCGCCCCGAAGATATCGAACGCACACTTGGTCGCGACTTCAAATTTGCATCGGCAAAAGTGAAAGGTTTGTTGTTGTTTTTTGTTTTCTTTGCTGCGTTTTGTTATTGTTAACCAGCTGGTAGGCCTCTATTTTATCACGATCCGGTCACCAGTATTTTTTGCTTTCTCCAAGCATTAGAACGTTTCCCAAATGTCCATCCCGTCCCGTACGATGAATTTGCATGAGAACCTTTCGGAAAGCGCATCCCGAACGCGCCCTAACTTGACTGTTTGAGCATAGCAGCATATCAGTGTTCGTTCTTGTTTATTTATTTTTTTCGTATTAGGAGTGCTTGTCTCAACCACGCATCTCGAGGGTGAACAAAAGGAGTTCTTTATCCACAGCCTCCACAAACAGTCCGCGAATACGTGAGGATTTATTATGTTAACGATTTTCTTGTCTAATGTCTGTCATAACCATAATCCGCCTGCGAACCATCCACCCATCTCCTGATTAGAATATTAGGCATGCGAGAAGACCTGCCTTGGTCGGAGAATTTATCACAAACGCATCACACTGCGAAAATTTCACATTTGCAATATATATCCTCCACAGTCGGCGAGGTTTACCCTTTATCCCATGATGAAGTCAGGTGTCATTGCTTATGATGTCATTTTTTTCATGAATTTGCTTTTAGGGAGTTTATCGAAGACCTGCGCAAGTCCGTTGCCGAGTACTTTATGGATAAGTACCACAGAAGGCTGCAGTACCCTAATCTTCCGCTCATCTGCGATAAGAGAGGAAAGAACTATACATTCTACCCTGCCGAGGTGCTCAAGGTCAGCCGTCTGCAGACTGTTCGTGTGGAGAACCTCGGAAATAAGGTATGTCTTTGTTTGTTGCATTTTTTCCTTTTAGTTTGGGCCCTTGTCAGTATGCATATGCAGCGGTTGTGTTAGGCAGTTAGCGTGTTTGCCCTTGGAGAAATGTTAACCATAACACTCTGCGCTTTTCAAAGTTTTGTTGTATTGCTCCATGTACACTTTTATGTTCAATATTTTGGCATCGTCAGTAACCTGGGTTATTATTTAGCAAGCCAACGTTGTGGAAAAGACTCGCCTTCGGCCCGATCAGCAGGTGCAGTATGTGCGCGATGCGCTGGCGAGATCTGGTCTCGATCGTGGCACTCCGTACCTGGCTGCCTTTGGAGTTAGCATCCAGTCGCGCCCTCTTGAAGCCAAGGCGGTGGTCCTCAAGCGACCCACTTTTGTATTGGGACGTAATGTGGTAGGTTTTTTTTGTTTGTTTTCAAAATTAAAATTCTGCACTAATGAGACTTGTGAGAACACATCGAGCAACATTTTTTTTCTTTATTTGTTTCTTGCTTCTGCTTTACTTGATCCATGAACGGCTAAACCCGTTCGAGCCGTGTGATGATTTACCTATGTTTCAGACGAACGAGGCCGGTTGCGACAACGACTACAGGACCATGAAAGACTATTTCTACGTGGCCGCCAGGCGCATCAAACCCGCTGTGATCAACTACGACCACGTCGCGCGCAGCGAGGACCAGCTCAGGTGGGGCGATGTTGGGGCGATTGTGCAATGTGCAGCGAAAATGTCCATCTCGAGTGCGCCATAAAAACGACACGCGGTACACTGACACGGTACCAGTTTTTATTGGTTGGGTGTTTCATACAATCTTCTTTAGAACTCTGTGGGAAGCGATTGTTACCGCGGGTAACGGCCGTGGAATGAAGTTCGATCCGGAGGTTGGTTACCTTTCCCTATGCGACTTTTGTGCAGGATATCAATTTAACGAATGATGTTAATTCGCTTAGCTTGGCTGAGTGGTCAAAACGGGCGTGTTGCGCACCAACTTGTGCGCAGTTCCGTTCCAGTGTAACTTCACATCATGGCCAGTTTATTCCAATATTTTTTCGTTTCAGAGATATTTCAATTGGAACACAATGTCAGACGAGGAAGTGATTTCCAAGCTTCGTGACCTGAAAGCAGAGGGTTACAACTTTGTCTTCTTGGTGAACAAGGAGAAGACGACGTCGATCATTCATTGTGGGGTTTTTTTTTTAAATTTTGTTTGTCGTCTTTTAGGAAAATCCTGCTAGAGGGGGCCGACCCTCGTTTGATGAGCAGGTCCGTCTGCTTATTTATCGGAGCATGGTGCGCCGTGGTTTTAGAGTCTGAACACGTATTCAAAGAAAGTCCGGAGTGTGCAGTTTGTTGTTGATTTGGTCATGAATTTTTTTAATTAGTTACTTTTTAGACCAACTGAAGCGCGCTGAGCAGGAGGTGGGCATCTGCACACAGGATGTCGCCGCGTCCACTGCCTGTTTGGGCAAAGGAACTCCGGGCGCCATGGTTGGTTTCATTGGTTTGGTTGATGTAGATGTTAAATGAATGCAGTCACGATTTCGTCACGCAAAATCGTTTTTGTTCGTCTAGCACTTTACATGCTGAAAGTTATAAAGAAAAATACAGTCCCAGTACCCAATACCAAGTTATAACCTCAGTGAAAGAAATCACCGGGATCGGGAAATACTCGGTTACAGTCTGCACTACGAATAGTGGAGCGAGGCAAAACATCTGATAATTTTCGAATTTAAGGATCCGAAGAAATGGAAAAACGTTGGTGGAATTCGGAAAATGAACCGTTGGAGATGGAAGCGGAAACGTGCCAGGAAAAGCAAAAATACCGTAGTGGAATCGTTGTGGGATTATTTTTGAACCATAGCCGGATCCAAAAATGACCCGCTGGTTCGAATGACCTTGACCCGAAAAACACAGCGTTTCCACTACGGTGTCTCTACTTTTCCGTAGAATTTACGTTTCCGGTGTCCATCTCGAACGGTACTTTTCCGGTTTTCTTTTTTTCCCTCAAGTTTTTATCTCGAACGCGCCTTTATCATGATATTTATCATCATCTGGCTAATTGCCAACATCACCAATTGCATGTGTATTTTAGAAAACACCTGTATTTTAATAGTCACTCCCACTCTCAGTGAATTATCTCCCTGAGTTTTGAGTGTCTGAAACTGGTGGTAGGTATCGAATAATCGATTTTTTCTTCATAATTTCCTATGTTTAATGGAAATCAGATCTGCGTTCCCCCCTCCCCCCCCCCCCAAAAAAAAACCTTTTCCCTAGTTTCTGCGAGTGCACCGCCTGGGGAATTACGCAATACTGGGGCTATGCAAAATGTAAAATTGGGTTGCTCAATTCAGCGACTTGAGTTACATGTTTTCGGGACGGAGAATTGTTTTTTTTTCCTAGGATAACCTGTATAGGCATTTCAATGATGTCATTTTTGGGAGCACCTTTTACTCCCTCTCACTCCCACGTCGCACAATAAGACTGCGTGGGTGGGGTTGGTCTGGTTTGATGTATCTTTGCCTTGTTTTCTCGATTAACTGCTCCTTTTGCAGACCATGTTCAACCTGCTGGTCAAAATGAATCAGAAAATGGGTGGCATCAACTATACTCTGAAGATCACACCAAATATGACATTCTCTGGAATGGACGCCAACAACTTGTGGGTTCTCGTTTTCCTAATCCTAAAGATTATTGCTTACCAGATTCAGGGTGCCCTGGGAAAATCACGCTCCGACAATTATCCATCCGAACATTCTGTGCAAATGTTTGAGTGCAGCGTGTCGAGATAGATTATATTTTGTATTCGGCCAGCTTACACCTGCGGGTTTTGCGGGCTACATAGTGGTTAGCGATTGCCGGTGATCCAAAAAAGTTGGCCCCAATACCTCAATTTTATTTATTTTTTCAATTTGAGGACTGAGAAGTACTTCTCAAAGTCTCGCATGTACGTGGGACTCGACTTGTCGCATGCTGGAGCACAGAGCATGTACGATCAGCAGAGCAAAACGGAAGTCAGGCAGCCATCGATTGTTGGAGTAAGGATTTGTTTACGCAAACATGGGAATGTTTATTTTATTTAAATGTTTGCTCAAACATTTGTTTATTTTTTTTCATTTAGCTCTGCTTTACCACAGTGGAACCGACTGCTATGCGTGGATCGTATTTTGCACAAGCTCCTCGTTTGACGAAGATACAGTACGTTTTTCTTTCCTCCTATTCTTTGTTTTATACTTTCAAAGTTGGAAAGTTTGTTCTTGTCGTCAGTAGTCATATGCCGTACCTATAGTAACTAACGTCCAGCTCTCCCCTCACCCTACCGGCGAGCTCACCTCTCAACCTACCGGCGAGCTCACCCCTCACCCTACCGGCGAGCTCACCCCTCACCCTACCGGCGAGCTCACCCCTCACCCTACCGGCGAGCTCACCCCTCACCCTACCGGCGAGCTCACCCCTCACCCTACCGGCGAGCTCACCCCTCACCCTACCGGCGAGCTCACCCCTCACCCTACCGGCGAGCTCACCCCTCACCCTACCGGCGAGCTCACCCCTCACCCTACCGGCGAGCTCACCCCTCACCCTACCTACGAGCTCACCCCTCACCCTACCGGCGAGCTCACTCCTCACCCTACCGGCGAACCCGGAGTCGCCTGCGAGGTTTTTAATAACTTTTCTTTTTGAATTCAGGAATCTTCGCAAGCAGTTCCGTGGTGCGTTGGAGGAGTTCAAGAGAGAAACTGGCGCATATCCGAGGGAGATTGTCGTGTTCAGAGGCGGTTTGAGCGAGGGAGAAATGGATCCCGTAAGTATTTTATTTGTTGGATTTGCATATATCAGTGATGGGCATACCTACCACGCACGGATACCCATACATTACCATGGTGGTAAAGTATCGCCATCCGTGGGTACTCGGCTCAAATTGGGGATGTCTTGATAGCAGGTAATCTGGTATTCCGGTATTAGCAGTGTGAAAGGAAAGCGAGTATCGGAAACGGTATGAGCTGAAGCCATGTTCACCACTCGATTCTCCGTGGGGAATTTTTTTTCTCTGCGTGTCTCACTTCTCACATTATAATGCTGCTTTCTGTCCCAGGGGCTATTTCCCCAAGGGAATCGGAGTGGTGAATATGACCTCCGTATTGCGGGGGTATTGAGGAACCCATTTGGCGACGGTTCACTGTTTTTCTTTTCTGTGCAAAAACTGTTGGTGATGTTTGCAATCTATTCAGTTTGTGGAAACGGAAGTGGAGGGCGTGGATGGAATGCTCGCCGCGTGCGACGACTGTGGCATCACTCCCAACTTTTACGCGATTATCGTTCAGATGAACTGCAATGTGAAGTGGGTTTTGTTACTATTTTTATTAGAATAAACATGCAATTATGAAACATACGTGGTGGAGCTACTTGCGTGGATCTAATGTTGATAATGTTAATGATGACTGGATTCGATAATTGGTGTGACGAGTGACGATTTTTAACCAATTTGTATTGTAGAGTCACGCGCACGAACGTGCAGAGAGGACAACCGGCACAGTGCAACGTTCCCCCAGGCACCTCGCTCAACGAAGCTGTGGTTAATCCGCAGAGGGTGGAGGTGGTGCTCATCTCGCAAAAGGGAATGATTGTAGGTTTTTGATGAGTTTGGTTTTACGTAGACCACGTTACATACTGTAGTTATTGTGCTAATGGATATTCTGAATGCGTATCTGCATAATATGATTTTGAGGGTACTTCTCGTCCGACTCGTTGCACGCTGATCTATCAGAGAGCGCCGAAACAGGACCGAATGAACAATGAGATCCTGAGGTGTGTTTTCTTTCTTTGGAGAATACTTGCTCCCGTTGCACATCGATATTTGCAGAGGCCGTATTCACAAACACGCAGGGAGCCCTCCCTGCCTCCCCACGCAGCTAGAGTGCGACATCAGAAGATATTCAGAGCGATTGTGAGCCCAAGGGAGGGCTCCCTGTGTGTTGGTGAATACGGCCTCAGGATTGGGGATTTGGATACTGATCGACTAACAATTGTTTCTCACTTAGTACGTTCCTATACTTATTCCTTTTTGTTCCAGATTTGTCGCCAACTCGCTGTGCTATGCTCATGGTGTGAGCTCATGCCCAACCGGCATTCCGGCCCCGCTTTATGGAGCCAGCAACCTGGCAAAGAGAGGAGCCGCTGTCCTTAGGCAGTTGAAGTATGTTTTTGGATTTTGAATTTTCGACTTGTGTCTCTAGACTCTAGAGGGTTGGGCAGAGAAATACATATGTTCAATTGGTTTATGCGTGACATGTATGTGTGCGTACTTAAAGGACATGTCAACAGTGTGTGTCAAGAGCTTGGAATGTAACATGTAACTCGGATACTCTTTTCCTTGTTGTTGCTGCATGACTTGGTGATATCTTATGTTCCCATTTTTTTTAGCAATGGCTGTTCGGACACAATGTCGATGGTGTCTGGTGGAAGCACGGGATCGGCGAACGAGGAACAGTCTGCGTTGTTCTATGACAAGGTCACTCACGACCTCCGCGTCTCGTTGGAGACTGTCCAGTTCTGGGCTTAGATCAAGTTTGCTCTTCTTACCTGTGTCCGCTGCCCTGTATATATGTGCATTTCTTCCCCTTTTATTTATGTGCTATATCACGAAAGGACAATTTGTTCGCGACGATAATTTTTGATGGTTTTGGTGTGTTTTTTTTTTCTTGTTTTGTTTCTAGGGAGGGGTGAAAATGGGACGGGCAGATAGACGGTGGCATTCTTTTGATCAAGTCAAATGCGAGAGACTAGTAGTTTGGCTAATTGCGAGGATTTGAATGTTTGAGATTTGAGAACTAGCTGGTGATGGTGAGGGAGGTAAGGACGACCTGTCACCACAGAGTTTCTCGCATTTAGAATATTTGAGCGAAGAGAGTTCAATTTGGTCTGCTGGTCGTGTGTTATGAATGTCACCGTTTCTTTGCTTGTCTGTGAAAATGATTAATTCATTCCGGACTATTTTATGCCTCGAAATTTCCTCAGTGTGGGATTAAAACTCTGTCTTTTTCAAAATCTTTTTGATCTCTCAATCTCTCTCTACACTTTGTAAATGCTAATGTGCTATTTGTAAAAGATCAGTTATTTCCGCATGTCTTTCAAAGGTGGTGAAATTCGTTGTTGTTTTATTTGTTTTACTCTTTTTATCTGATGAATTCCTACTAATGGTCGGTTTTTATTTTCGTTTTATTACTCGTATGTGTGGCCATGCCACTTTGCTGTATTTTTTCTTGCATGTTTTTTTCTTATTGTGGAAGGCTATTTTATGGCATAATATGTTTCTTGTTAATAAGAGTGCAAACTTTGCTTTCACATTTATTTCTTGCCACAATGTAAGCATATATTCATTTTATCTCCAGTTGCATTTTTTATTATAACGTGTTAAATATGTAATATTAATAAAAAGTTTAGGAACGTGGTTTTGGTGTGTTCGAAGATATACAGCAGGGAAATTATTGATGGGATCTTGATCGTGTGGAGTAGTGGAAGTGTTATTCTTCTTCCTCACCTGTAATGTATGAAATAAAATGATAATCAAAGATGTCGGAGAAGAGAGTAATTTGTTATTTGGTGAAGCTTGCAGAACTGAAGTCCAAGTATGTGAATTGCGGGTGGGTTTTTGATAAATTAATTAAGCTGGATGATGGTCGCAGCGATGCGGTCGTTGCAATGAACGTTGCAACATTTACTAACGCTAGTGATAGAAGAAAGTGAAAGACAGGAATTCACGAAGCTTTCTCAAGCTTGAGCAGTTGGCATTGGCAGTCTACAAACTTTGTAGGATTATAGAACCAAGGAAATGCGGGCTGTTGAACATGGAGCTCTGAGGTAAGACTTCAAACTACATGTGGAACTTCGAACTACAAACCTTCCTCCTCATCTTCTCCCTCCTCCTCCTCTCCCTCTTCTTCGGCAGCTGGCTCGTCAGCAGGAGGATCCTCCTCGACAGGCTCCTCGGCCGGAAGATCCTCCTTAGGTGCTTCCTCCTTAGGGGCATCCTCCTTGGGACCCTCGTCGGACTTCTTCTTCCAGTCAGGCTTGTCTTTCTTCTCGACCTGAATATTACATTATTATCTCACAGTTGCAATTATTACATGCGCAAAATGCGCTTCACAAAACAGGTGTTCCTCCCCTTTAAGGTTTTAAAGTACTCACCTTGAGCAGGTCATCGATGGCGTTCTCCTTCTTGACCACCTTGAGGTTGGAGCGGAAGTCGGCCTTGGCCGGGCCGCCCTCGGCCTGGACCTTACTCTTGAACTTGTTGTCGTACTTGGACACCTTCTTCAGTTGAGGCTTCACGCTGCAACATTTTTTGTATGTAATAGGTGGTTTTCATGTATTTACTTGGTGTCATCGTTATATTATAAAAAGAATGCAAGAGAGATATAAAGCGTAGTAGTTGTATGTGATTACAGCACAGAAAAGCCTCACATAGTTACAAGTTGGTGAGATTCCCTAGGTTAGAATTTACGACTTGAGATGGTTTCTTGGCGTTCATATTCGTCCGTCGAATGATGGGTTATCGATTGATACATACACTAGGTGTTTAGATCTTCGGGGTATATTTTGCACGATAACAAGCATAAGCACTCACAATTTGCCCCTGAGGTCGTTGACTGCAATGGTGAGCTCGTTGATCTCGGAGTCCTTGTCCCTCACCTGCACGTTGATGTCGTACTTCTCCTCCTCCAACTTACGCACCCGCTCGAACATCTCGTTGTAGATTTGCTCGAGCTTGCCTGAATGTTTCACCGTATATCTACCATATTTCTTACCTAGGTTTTTATTGTGATGAGCTAACACTGACGAAACTCGGATAAAGGTTTCGCCGCGAAATTCTCCCAGTCTTCGCCAGACTCTCGCCAGGCCAGGACGAGTGCATCGACTATCCTTTCGCGAAAACCGGGCGAAGATTGGGCGAAAGCGCCGCGCAACCTTTTTGGCCGCCTTTTTCTCGGCGTACCAGGCGCGCGTCTGACGAAGACTAGGCGAAGTGCGCGGCGACACCAGGGCGACCCCTTTTTTCTTTTTTTCGCCGCGCACTCGCCGAGTTTCGCGTTGTAGAGATCATTGGAAAAACAGTTTATGCGATAAAGACTAAATTTTTTTGAAGAAGAATGAAATCAATTTTCCTTTTCATCATATGCTACACGATGCATGGTAAACGGACTTAGATGAAGGTAGATGAACGTTGAAAGCGAAATTCAATGTTCGCAATAAACTGGTGTTAAAAACACTACATCGTGCTCCATACGTACTATTAACATACCCTTATCGTCGATGCTGTCGATATCAGGAAGCGGTAGGATACGGGATTCTAACGCCTAAAAATGACAATTTTATTGGACACTGTATTGGACGCGAGTATAGCGTGTTTCGCGAAATCGTGCAGCAGTACACTGAGGAGACTTCGTCGGTGGGCCACACGTTCTACCTTTAGTCGGCCGCACATTTCCCGGGCCTCCTGGTTGGCCTCACCATCACAATAGTGGTAATGAACTCGACCTTAGTTCCCAACGACGCTCACCTTGGTCCTCTCCTGTTCCTTGAGTAGTTGTTGTTGCTTGAGGTCCTCGGCCGCCTTCATCATCAGCAATTTCTGAACAAATATTGATGAATTTTTGCCTTCGTTATTCATGAATGCCTTCGTTCGGGCCTTGCCTTCGTTTGTGTATTGCATTTTCGCAGCAGAAAATTAGTTTGTTCATTGTGTTGTTTTATGAACCTTTTCTCACTCTCAACATGTTGAATCCCGGTCAAGCATTTCACCGACCGCAGCATATTAAAAGGCATCAGCAATTCATACATTTTTTTAAGGTTAGTCTAGTGGTTTTAAGTGCAAGAAGATCTCTCTCTCTCTCACACTCTCTCTCGTCCTTCTGGCCCTCTCTGTCCCCTCTCGCCTCTCTCTCTCTCTCTCTCTCTCTCTGTCTTAGTCCTTATGACCCTCCCTGTCCCCTCTCTTGCGCTTCTCTCTCTCACACTCTCTCTCTTACCCTAAGTTTCTTCTTTCTCTCAGGTGTGAGGAATCCCTTCTTGGTCTTCTTCTTGCCCTGTTCCTCCAGTCTCTTGCGAACCTCCGCCTTCTTGCGGTCCCTCTCTTCAGCCTTGGCCTTAGCATCCTGTAAACGGAGGTTTGTAGGTTTCGAAGCATGAGCTTAACCTACGGCTACAGCTTACGGCCAATGCCGTATAAAGCCATGTATTCAGTAATGCAATGTATAAAACTATCCCAAACCCCCAGCGGGTTACCCCAACTTTTTACTAGGGCATCGCGAAAAAACCCAACGCTAAAATTGCCTTGCTGGTTTCGTCCCCCGATTGTGTTCAGGGAGCGGTGCAGTCACAAAGTTTTATCAGTGCCGTCCCGGGTGCTGTCCTGGCGAAATTGTATTGTAAGGTAAATAATAGCTGGCTAACCTCGTCATCTGCATGCATGGCCTGCGGGCCTGCACTTCTGAAGTGTTCGTCCTCCTCCCAGGCGCTCATCTGAATTTATAAAACAATAAATAATAAATAATTTTAGAAATCTTGCGAAACGAGAGAAGAAAGTCATACTTGTTTAAAACTTTAATCATGATTTGGTAAGTGCATTGGGAAGAAAACACAGTGTTGGTAAGGATCTACTAAACGAGACAATGAGCTAATTACTATGTTCCTATGCCTGAAATAACTGAGCATTACAGAAAACGTAAGCTTGTGCCGATATTATTAGTTGAGTATCTTGCTCTGTTTGAGTGTGTGAGTTTCTCAGTTTCTAACTCTTTTTTCTGTATTTCTGCCCGTGTATTGTCATACGATATGGCCCTCATACCCCGTTTTTCTTTTAGAAACAAAGGCACAAGTAATTTGACTACAGCAAAAACAGTTTACACTGAGCATATGATCAGAGAGGGCGAAGAAAAGTTGAACTCGGTGTTGTAGATGTTCGAAAATTGAGAAAAACGCTGGAACAGTGGTGCACTTTTTGGAAAAAAAGTTCCCCATGGAATGATGAACGTCAGTGTGCAATCTTGGGTTTGCAAACTCTGTACCTTACAGTAGAGATCTCAGAGACTTAGAGATCCCCCTTCAGATGCTAAGGTATCTAAGTAGTCTAAGGCCTAAGGTAACGTACAACGTTTGTAAAACCGAGACTACGTACACACTGACGTGATTTTGAGCTGTCTATGGAGACTGAAGCGCAAGTAAAAAAAATCAGTCAGTTCGGTAACCAAATTAGTAGAATTCGATCATAACTTTACAAAACTCATTAGACGCTCCGCAAACTACTTACTCTATCTGCCACAGTGGAGCAAATGATAATGGTAGGATTAAAGCGAAATAACATCCGGTATTTGAAACGCATCGTGAAAGTAGAATCCTTACGTATTTATGCTAATTTGCTCGAATTTAGTTCGATTTTTTATTCTAATTTATGTTCATGTGCATATGCTGCATAAGAATGCTGATGTACTCGATGCGTTTCAGAAACCAGCCGGTATTTCGCTGTAAGAGTTTTAGATTAGAGCGATAGTATTGTTCACAATAGTAAATTTCTAATTACATATAAAAATATGGCGACTGGAGGACTTTCTAGTAGAATCCATATCATATCAAAACAAAACCATAATCAAGATTTCAATGCGCATTGAAATTGAAATTCAAATAATAGAATTCAAAACGTGGATCGGGGGACTTCTCCCGGGACTGGCGTTTTGGGGCACTGTAAGTTGAGATGTCCTAGAGTGTGGGCCGTTTCACTGTGTAGGAAAGTGAGACGATCCAGGGAGGAGCGGGAGCGATCATCATGCGCACGGGGAGTGCGCTCCCGGGGAGGGGGTGGATAGCCGGGAATAGTAGTCTGGGAATCTTGTGATGCAAAAGTGGAAAGTGAAAACATGGGAATTGGGAACTGGGAAGCGACAAGTTGAGCCCGAAGACGTCGAGAAATTTTTCATCTGGAATGCGTCGCCTAATGCTCAGGACCTCTGGGGAAAAAGCTCACTTTGAAAATGAAAGTTGAACTCCCTTGAATAAAGGTGCACGCTCTTGTGGCGTAAAAGATTTATTGTATTTTATTTAAGTTTAAATCCTTGGGTTCAAGTTTTTTTTTTGAAAACAAATTATGACTTCCAAATGTATGTAGCAA
Organism: Pelodera strongyloides; assembly: GCA_036852015.1. Taxonomy (NCBI): domain Eukaryota; kingdom Metazoa; phylum Nematoda; class Chromadorea; order Rhabditida; family Rhabditidae; genus Pelodera; species Pelodera strongyloides. The sequence goes on from JAANDG010000079.1 coordinate 263,856, forward strand.
TCGCTATGGGAACCCGCTAGGTTTGTTTCTGGCAAAAGAAAAGGATTCGAAGAATGAAGACTCAGCTAATTACTTACGGCTGATTGGAAACGTATCTCGTTGATTCAGTTTATAGATGCAATCAACAAAATTAGCATATTCTCAACTTTTGAAATAGAAGAAAGGTACACAGGAGGGATTCGTAGACGTCGCAGGCATCGGCTAAAGTACAATGGCCAAGAAGGTATAGTTTTGTTTCATATTCTATTGTTTGGTTATACGATTAACTGGGATTTACATCCTATGTTGGCTACAAATTAAAAAGGGCTGTTATTCTATTATAGTAAAGGAATTCAGGCGGCTCCTAAAAAGCAGAGCAAACGGAAAGGAGCAACGACTGAAGTCTCCGTGGTAAGTTACTAGATTTCATTTTTTTTGAAGATTCCCGAACGCGCCCTAAGGTTCGAGGCCAATGATTGAATGAGATTGATTGAGGAGAATGAGATTGAATGAGACTGAATGATGAATGAGATACGTTGCGTTACCGTACAGTATCTTACGTACCTTAGCATTGATACTTAGGCATTATAGAGTCATACCTATCTAATGACTAACTTCTTAACTTAAAGGATACTTCTGATCGAAGAAAACAACAGAAGAACAACAAAGAAGCGGCTAAAGGAAAGAAAAGGAATGAGCGCTCAAATTCTACTATGCTGGCCGCCTCTGTGTCTAGGTATCGATTGATTTAATTAATCTTTTTTTTTTGAAATTAATATTTCTGGCCATCGTTTGCGGTTCTTTTGATTACCTGTTTTACCATCTCTTCATCTCTCCCACAGAAACATTGATACAATGACATAACTTGCAGGGACTACGACGAAGAAGTATCAAAGAGTGGAAAGAAATTGTAAGACTTTTTTTTAAATTTCACTTACACACATGATTACATCCTAGGCACTTTTTGTATCTTTGCTAAACCATGGATTGGATCTACCTGGGTACTAATAGCCAACTGCTGCACTTATGTACTTATGCTAAGTGGAGCTTGAATTGAGCTCTATTTTTTATTCTATCATAGACATTTACATGTGACGCATGTCAACACATTTAGTAAAAATTCGTTTCAAAAAACGGTTGTTATACCGCGTTAAGCGATGTGAATACCTTAGGAGGCAAGCGCGTAAGGTGTGCTCAACGCGCACCAACAATTCGGTGAATTTCAATAAACCAGCGGCGCCGGGTGTCGGAAACAGACAGCAGGAACAGAAACACGTAGAGGAATTTGTGGCGAGCACTATCAAAAAGGGAATATTGGTTGGTTGAAAGTTTAATAATTTAGGAAAGTTGGCCTCTGTTAACTGGTTTGAGTACCATTTAGTAGTTGCTAAAACGTTCAACATCGGTGCGTATCTTTACGGCGGACCGCGGCAACGCGCTCAGACTCGCCAGTTCCTCGCCGTGCGTTTTCGCGCCAAGTTCTCGCGGTGCGCCACAAAACTTACTTAGTGTACATGAATATGTGTTCAGGGTCTCCGCACTGAATTCGCTCGTCATCCACGTACGTACGATATGACAAAGTGTGTCGTATTCTCCAGACATCAACAACAAAACAGATACAAGGTTTTATTTGACTTATTTCCCGTTTTTTTTTGTCGGAGGCTCTTTTCTGTGGGTGCTGAAGTTACTAGTCTTGAGAATACGAAAATAAGTGTGAGAAATAGTAAGAGAGAGAGAGAAGAGAGAGAGAAAGAGGGAGAGAGCGAGGTAGATTCTCATTTGACAAACAGACAACCGTATTTCAGGACGTTGGTTGTCTCGATTCCTCTCGTGTGATACTGAAGTGGGCTGATAATAAGGATCCGGATGGGTACATTCATGCGAATTATGTGGACACGTTGAGTCGTCCGAAGCGGTTTATATGCGCTCAGGTAGTTTCTTATTCTCTCTATGCCTCTTCTCTCCTCTCTCTCCCTCTCCCTTCTCTTACCCTCTCTCTCTTGCTCTCTCTCCTTATTCCGCATATCTCTCTCTTAATTATCTTTTTTTTTTATTGAAATGTCACAATTCCAGGCTCCTCTCGACGGCACATGCGAGGACTTCTGGCAAATGGTTGTGCAAGAAGGTGTTGAGGTATGCTCTCTATACACCCTGAGCACTCTAGGCTATCTAAGCTCTCTACTCTCTCTCTCTCTCTCTCTCTCTCTCTCTCTCTCTCTCTCTCTCTCTCTCTCTCTCTAAGCTCTCTACTCTCTACATCACAAGCGTCTACCTGTGATTTCTGTGTTTATAAGTACATAATCATATTTATTCCCAGTACCAACCTAGGCAATCATCATGTTGTGCAACTTTATGGAAAAGGGTGCCAAGAAATGTTCGGAATACTTTCCACACGACATTGGACAAACGAAAACGTTTGGAAGTTACACTGTGAAAAAGACACACGAGGAATTTGTGCGTTTTTCAATCATAGTTTACCTTTGGTTATCGTCCGCTAAAAGCTGACCACACGTTTTTTTTCCATGACTCTCAGTTTCAGTCTCAGGCTCTGTTTTTGTTTCGGTTTCTATTGCCTTTCCGTTCAAAATTTTCCACTTTAGTTCAAATTTCGCAATTTCAGACTCTGTTTCAGTTTCGGTTTCTGTTTCCTGTTTCCCTTCAATACGTTTCATTTCAGTTCAAATTTCGTACAAACTCGCCGGTGAAGATCAAATGCTCCACACTTCAAGCATCTAATGGAATGATTGCGCAGAATACCATACATTATCAGGTGGGCACTGCAACTTTTGGACGGTATTGCAAGAAGCGATGATCGCACTTAGCACTGCACTTAGCACCACACACACAGAGAGAGAGAGAGAGTTAGAGAGAGAGAGAGAGAGAGAGAGAGAGAGAGAGAGAGAGAGCGAGAGAGAGAGAGAGAGAGAGAAAGAAAGAGAGTATAACACCAACGAGAGAGGGAAAGAGGTCGACATGATCTTCGGATTACACGTTCAAGTGCTCATCCAAGCATTCTTCTTTCCATTTCAGTGGGTCGACTGGCCGGACAGAGGTGTGCCTTCTGCAGACGAGGCGCCGATCGAGCTGCTCGAAAGAGTCAATGTTACAACGTTCGTCATATATTCTGTATTTTAATTAACTTTCTAATATCGTGTCCTAATATATAAGACGAAACAGGCTGTTATGCCAAATAACACGGAGTGACAAGTGTAGATGTTTTCTCACCATAACGCCATAGCAAACAGCCTCCACTACAAAACCAAGCTCCCTGATGAGACGCATTGCTCTTTTTCATGGCGTTCTTTAGGCGTAGGCTTTTAGGCTTATTGTTAGGCGTACGCTTACAAATAGTCTTCAGTAGTATTACCAAACTTTTTCTTCCTTTTAGTTTATGCATATTCTAATCACCTAGGCGCCCGATGATTGTCCATTGTTCTGCCGGAATTGGTCGCACTGGTTCAATTGTACTTCTTCAAACAATACTCGAATTGCTGAAGGAGGGCCGACCATTTGATAATGTGGAACAACTGATGCTCAAGATGAGAGAGCAGAGAGCGGCCAGTGTACAGGTAGAGACGTAGAGAATCGAGAATATGGATTTTTATAGGGATCGTTTGGTCCCTAAGTTCTCAGAAATTATTCTCCACATTTCCATTGACGTAACAAGGTTACTCGCTCACTCGGGTTGAACCAACGTGTGGTACCACACGTTACGGTGCACTGAGCATGCAATGCTGCTATGTAATAAACAATAAACTTGCATCAACCTAGTCCTAAGTGTAAGCCTAAGCCTAAGTCTCAGTCTTACACACTTCTCGTTGTAAGCCTAAGCCTAAGCCTAAGTCTCAGTCTTATCACATTTCTCATTGTAAGCCTAAGGACCTTTTAGACCGATCATCAGTACCTCTACGTTCACGAGGTTCTCCTCCAGTACTTCCGCAACAAGGACTATTTGGATAACAGTGTGGCGCCATTCCTTGAAAAGTATGCTAAAGCTAAACACCGGCCGGTTTTTGAAAAAAAAGTATGCTAAAGCTAAATACCGGCCGGTTTTTGAAAGTCTACTGAGTTCAAACGCGTTTATGCTAATTTCCTCGAATATAGCTCGATTTTTTTTATTCTAATACATGTTCATTTTCATAAGCTGCATAAGAATGATCTTGTGGTCGATGCGTTTCAGAAAACGGCCGATATTTCGCTTTAAACAATTTGTTTCGTCTTTTATTGTGTTCGGAGTGTCTTATTAGGCGACTCAATGATCGTTTGGGTTTCCTTATGCTGCCACCTGAAAAAGCGCGGGGTGTGTGCCACAGGTGAGCCTCGGGTGCGTCACAGATGTGCCACATATGCGCCGAAATTGCAGTGCAAATGATTGTTTTTGTTTCAGATTCGCCGCAGATTACACAAAGGCTGTGGGCGTACCGTGCTAGATGAATCTCTCACAAACATACATACATTACCCAATCAAATTTACTATTTCAAATAACCCTACTTTGACGTTTGAGAATTCATTTTCATCATCGATTGATTTGCGTTATCGAATGTGGTTGAATTCACTGTTTCTGTATTGATTTTTTTTTCGGTTTTGGTATTGATTTTTTGTGACAAATCGATCGATATGTGTTAGTAAGGAATGTATGCGAATCAATCGATATCTTCGTGACACTCCTTTACGAGGGAAGCAAGCTCCTTTTTAAGCACCCCGTTTTTTTTAAATGATTGTCCGTGAGTCAGGAAAATTTCAGAACGAGCCTTCTCTGCTACCAACGGTCTAGGTCAAATTCTCTCCCCAGCTACAGTGTATTACCAACCCAACTAAATTTTCCTTTCGATCACGATATACGAGTAATTTTAAGGGGGTTTCGAAAATTTATATACTCGTCACAGTTTACGCTTTTCCAGTGGAATAAATGATTTTGCCATCACTGTTTTCCAATATGTGAACTTCATTGATATGAACATGTTGCTTGTACGAAATACAAAATGTAAGAAACTACTACGAACTACGAACTACAAAATGTTGCTTGTACAAAAAAATCCTAGGAGAACATAACCCTAGCCGGAAGACATCCAAATTAGAATTGTTCACGTGAAGCTTGTCTCTACACGACGTCATAACAAGAGCTCAAGTCACAATCACTGAATCAGCACCACTGAATAAACCCGTACAGCTCTTGAAGCGCATGAACCATGAATAATTTATTGATTTACTTGGAACATTGTTTACCAAAGTATTTGTAGTTTATTGATTAGCAGGTGACTCCAGGCATTAGGCATAGGGGTATTTTCCTGTCCTCGCAAACTTGACACGTGTACGGCTCTTCGCATTCGAAGTTACTGATCCAACACTGAAGAACTTGGAATCTAGACCAATAAGTTCCCTTCCTTATGCTTAGGCTTAGGCTTAGGCGCATCCTTTAGGACATACACAAGTTAGTGGTACAAGTAAGTAGTACGAGGTTAGTAGTGTTTACGAACACTTGTAAGAACACTTTAGCTTACCGTTTTTCCCAGTACAGAAGAAATCATCAGAAAGGTGCAGAAAACGAAGAAAAATAATTTCATCATTGCGCTCCGAAATATGTTTAACTTTATACAGGGCCTTTATATTTTACTGTCATATAAGACGATATATGCGCATAATTTACGCTTTATCAATATTTCTAGACAATTTTCTTCGGCACTAACTTTAATTGAGTCCCAAAAACTCTGGATTATGTATTCATAATCGTTAATAATATAAAATGTATAAATTATAAGACATTTGAGAAGGAATTGTTAGTAGTTATTCAGTTATTCAAGAGCAATGGCAAAAGAAATTATGCGCCTCTATCTTCTTGTTCTTCTAATTTGCTGTTGTTGCTGGCTAGCTAAAGCTGGAGGCCCGGTTAGTTCCAATATTATACTGGTCTGCAACTATGTTCTTCGCGTCAAGCGTAACGGTGCCATGATGTAGCGAATCAGGCGCGTTTTTTTTTCGGGACGAGATCGGGACGAATTTTCTCAGAGTATAGATTAGTAGACATATTATATTGGTTTAGATGCATAAGCACATTCAAGACTGTACTCCACCTCAAGTGTACTATTTGTTGGTGCATTGTGAGAATAACTGATGATTATTATTGTTAATGATTATAATGATTAATAAACATACTGATTATTATTCGGCTTAGGCTTAGGCTTAGGCTTAGGCTTAGGCTTAGGCTTAGGCTTAGGCTTAGGTTTATTAGCTAAACAACGATATTTTCAGTGCTACAAGCCGGATCCCCCGTATTGTGATGCTCCGTACGAGTGCAAGGAATGTTTCGGAGAATTCACTTGTGTCCTTCCGACTGTTGCTTGTTAATTCAACAATAAACTTTGTATTTCATAATTTCACATCTTATCTTTTACCATTTTGGCACGCTCTGGGAAAATAAGAATCGATGATAAATGCAGCAAAGCCCAAGGCTGTGCTGAAGAAAAGGACAGAATATAGTACGTACAACGTACTACGAAGCATAAGAATATTATAATTATGAGTGTAACAATGGTGTAGTATTCTTCTCACAGATACCGCCGTATTTTCGCCGAGCTGTCGCCGCCGAGCTTCTTGCACGCAGTGCAAAGCCTGGACGGATATAGTTTAAAGCTAAATGCCGGCCGGTTTTTGAAACACATCGAGTGCAAATAAACATAAATTATAATAAAAAAAATGCGTTTCATACGCTTTTGCTTTTACAACGTGCACTAATAAAATAATATAGAGTAATGCGCCGGATTGAAAAAAATTCCAATTTAGTAACACGATAGATAAATAAATTTCCCTGCTTCCGAGTTTCTTGGCAACTAAAAGCGAAATATTTTTCAAAGAATTGTTTTTATCTCTGGACGATGATCTCTGACTAGGAGCTCTCCCAGCCGATCAAAAAACAATCCATTTGAGTAGTGAGGCCTCTACAAGCAGGTGTATTTTTTTGTTATCCTAAATTCTTAAAAGCTTATTTTGTATGCGTTGGTTGGACCTTGTCTATACTATAAATAAGTGTATAATGGCCATTTTCATTCAGATTCTCATCATCGATATGCTAATGAGGAGACTAATTGACGCCATTTGCTGTTGCAATACTGTACCAAGTGATGAAGCGGAAACGAATGTACGTGTGCTAATTATATGTAGGAACTGGTTAGAAGCTGATGCTCAGACCCTTGGTAAAGCACTACACTGAATTGTTTTCTACCTAAGCAATCTACCTCCACATGTTATTTTACTGCGTCGGAGTTCATCAAATTCGTTTTTTTTTGCGCAAAAGTATATTATGAATATGGACGATTTAAAGGGCGCGTTCAAAAAAGTTCCAGAATAACACCTTTCATGATGTAAACGCATATTCTTTCGGAAATACTATGAAGAAAACGTTGTACTGTTTGAAATAAAATGTTCCCGCAACGATTCTTCTACGGTATTTCAACCGTGTCTGCATGTTTTCGTGTAATCTTGAACGTTTCTTCGGAAAACATCAATTTCTTATCTCGAAAACGACCTAAATGAGAATCACTTTGTTTCAGAGAGTTTCCGTTCCGCCATCGAACGTCTCTATTCCAAAGATGGTTTTCAAAGATGGACATGTTGAGAAGAAAAAACAGACAACAATTAATCCGAATGTAGGACGAGCACTCGAGTTGCTAACCAAATATTAGGTACTTACAGGATCACAAAAAAATAGGCACGGCCCCTATTCTTTGTAAGTATAATAGTAATAATAGTAATAATAAATTTTTCATGCTAGTAAATAGTGCTAAATTATTTACATGAGGTTCAACATGTTCAAATCATAGGGCTTGCTCCGCCGAGATCCTGAGGTATTGCGCTCCAGATATAGAGGCCATCTTTGATTACGTATTGGGTGGCCAGCCCTGATTTATAGTTCTGTATTCTCCCGTAACACTACCCACGATTAACTTTGTATTTAATGTTAGCTGAAAAACACCCGAGTTTTATATAATTTATTTCCTAATGTTTCCTAAATAAATCAATGTTTTTGTGAGTAAAGTAGTTGGGAAGAGGTCTGATCGAGTAATATGTCTGATTCCGTTTTTTCGTTCGGAATCACAAACGCAGTGTTCGTGTAGAAAATGAATATGAATTGGAAGGCGACCGAGAATGTTCTGAAATAGCGACAGATTTAAAGCGAAATACCGGCCGGTTTTTGAGACACATCGAGTACACCAGAATTATTATGCACATGAACATAAATTGTGCACATGAACATAAATTATAATAAAAAATCGAGCTAAAGTTGAGCAAATTAGCATAAATACGTAAGAATTCAGTTGTCCACTCTACTGAATTACTGGCAACTAGCTAGCCCACACTAGTGTTTTACAGTAGTGACCGAAGGGTCGTACTCCAAAAATAAAAGCAAAAAAACGGCTTGAAGCTTGAACATATTCCTTCAATGAATCGTGTCAAAGAAGGTAAGCTTTGCTAGATAACCCACCTCGCAGATAAATGCAACCAACGCAATAGCCAATAGAATAAAGTAGATTTGGAAGGCCGGTTTCGTATAGATTAATTTAATTGTGTAGAATGAAGTTGATGAGTCCTGCCTAGAATAGGCTTGATAGAGAGAAGTGTACCTGAAAATAATTAGTATGTATTAGAGAGAGAGTGAGAGAGATAGAGAAAGAGGGAAGTGATACCTAGAAGATTTCAATTCAATATTCAATTGTATTTGGGAGAGATAGCGAGCTAGAGAGATGTACACCAAAAGTCAAAACGCACTATCCCCAGCGTTTTGCATACCTGCCGGCGAAATTATTGTACGAGTTCTGCATTCCGGACATTATTTGATTTAGTCGTTCCCGGACTTTCGGTAGGTTTCTGAAATTTAACTCTAACAATAAGGTAACAATGTGAAAATATATGAAAAAAATAATAATAAAATTTTTTACACGATATACACAATATAAAAAAAACTATCATATAAATAGAAATCTGGCCTATTCTATGAAACAACTAGGATGGGAACTCCTACGAAGGGCCACGAACTAGTGATAAGTGGCAACTAATCTACCTCAATGAATAAAGCAAGCTGGAAAATTAAATGCGAACAGCTTCTAGCACACCGTATGAGTATATGAGTTGTGCCCTGCAGACTTCAAACTACAAATGGTGGAACTCACTTTGACACGGCAAATGCTAGAATTCCCTGCGACATTCCGATATCTTTGATGAATAAAAGTTTATTTTCCTTGTCTAAAATGACGACGTCGCCTGAGAGACGGTCTACCTGTAGACCGATCAGGGCCACTGATCTCGGTGTGTGAGCCAAGGTCTAAAAGGGGGTTTTAATTCATCGCTATTACGAATAAATTTCAAACCGTATTGTATCTACTTTGGTAAATTCGCATATGATACGCATATCCTATGCTTATGTATCTCATGCAAATTTCTGGCGCCCGTCCGAAGCTTCCGGCACCAAATGTACATAGGATATCCCAAAGCAAGTACAATACTGCTTTAATGCGGTAGAACATTCGGTTTTTGAAACGTATGATGTTGCTTGCATTCATATGCATTTATGCTAAGTGAGCTCGAATTTGGCCGATTGTTTATTCTAATCATACTCATTTGCATATAATGCGTGGGAATGCTGATATGCATCGTACGTTTCAAGAGCCGGCTTTAAAACACCAGTGTTAGAAGTTAGAATAAAGTTTAAATCACCCACCAGCTCAAGGCTATCGTCATCCTTGACGTGGATGAAGCTGAAAAGGTTGAAAAAGTTAGGCAGACATTAGAAACTAGGATTACTAGATGGCAATATGATATGATAATGATTGACAAGCTTGTACTGTGTACATTCAATGTGTTTGTTATAAATGATACATGTTACGGACCTACGTAGGTAACTTCATCTCTTGTAGGGGTTAGGAGATAGCCTGCGAAGTCGTTTCTTTGTCAATGTAGAATTTATGCTCCGTTTGTTATTGTTTGCTTGTTAAAGTCACGGGCCCACGTATAAAAAGTTTTCCCTAATTCCCTAATAAAATTTCCCTAATAAAATTGGGGAAAACTTTTTTTGACGTACATATGTATGATTTTCTTTACATATGTATGATAATAATTGCTCACGTGTGTTCCTGTTTCCTCAAACGTTCGCAATGGCCCTCAATGCCATAACAAAAGTCAAAAGGATCGTAGGTGGTGGCATTTTGAATAACCAATCTCCAATTTGATCTTTCTATTGCTTCGATTAATTCCTCCAATGTTTGAAAGGCGTATCTATAAACTTTAAAGCGAAATACTGGCCGGTTTTTGAAACGCATCGAGTACACCAGTACACCAGCATTCTTATGGAGCATATGCAGAAAAATTAGAATAAAAAAAGGATTCAGTTGTCCACGATGCGCTTCAAAAACCGGCCTTTATTTCGCTTTAAAAAGTGGCTATCGAAAAAAACTTATAAAGTAACTAATCAAAATATTTGTTTTGACACAGGAAAATTCAGCATAATAGTATGCGAATTGGGTTTTAGACAATAAGCGACACGTGACATAGACAAGTATTTTGAAACATAGGCTTCCAATTAAAGCACAGGAAAACGTAATAATTGCCCAGACCGCATAAGAACCGTCTGTAGCCGGTAACCAAATGGTCTCCACCGAAAAAAAACATTTAATGACCGGTCACTGACCAGTTGGTGACCTGTTGACAACGGTTTTCGAGAATACTTGGTCAGGACAAGTTTACCAATTTTTCACCAAATAGGTTGGCCCCAAAAAAAAAACACAGGGAACTGTCGTCAAATGGGTTCCACCGATTCCTATCCCATATTCATATATTCACCCCTGTTTCGTGGACAAGGTAAGAAAACTCTTCATCGAGCTCTCGTAATACAAAGTGAACACAAAAGATGAGAATATCCAAGTAAGCATTAGTATTGAAGTTCGAGTATTGAATCTAAAATATAACAAGTTTACTTCATCATATGCAAACTGTATAAAAACATTTTTCTGATTTCTGCTGATGGTGACGCGCCATGCTTCATTCTTCTACGGTTGCAGCAAACTAAATTGTTTCCTCTTTTTGGCGTGAATGCCTCCATCAAGAATTATGAGAAGCATATTAACACATGAAAACACCAACCTTCTATGTGAGCTATTTTGCTTGAATAGCACGCTTAGACAATACCAAATCCATGATTGAAATGTTGCATTCGTTCCTGTATGGACTCGTGGTTTAACTCTTGAGAGGATCAATAATAGTAGTGGAATTAAGCAGAGAAAGGAGAAGAGCAATAGATACACATCGGCTTTCATGGCGTTGACAATGTACTCGATCACCTAAATAAAGGATAAAGTTGAAAGATGGGATTTCCGAAATGCATGGAAAGTACCTAATTCTTTTCAAATTACCTTACCTATCTTATTATATAAATGAGTAACTGTATCGTAATTTGCTCACCGATGTGCGTTACGGAAATGCAAATTTCCGACATAAGTATGCCCATGCTAAACCAATCGTAAGTCGCCTCAGGCGGCGTGAGCCGACTGGTAATTGAATAAAACTGTTTAGGTTAGTGTCATGCATATAAACATGTCCGTTAGCCCTTAAAGCGAAATGCCAGCCCCTTTGGAAAATTTGCATATGATAAGCAAATCCTATGTATCCTATGCTAATTTTGCGCGATCGTCCACGGCAATCGCGCAAAATTAGCATAGGATACATAGGATTTGCTTATCATATGCAAATTTTCCAAAGAGGCTGGCATTTCGCTTTAACAAAAGAGAGTTAGTTTCATGCGTTTCAGGAAAAGAATAAACTCAAACCAGCGAAAAATATCTGATGTAATAAACACCTCAAAATCTCTAACCGTAAGATAAACATAGCGACAAGGGACCAAACTACAAAGAAGCAACGCTAGTATTTTAGGCACTTACCTGTATATTCTCCACCTCCCTAGCCAAATATCCATAGGCTAAATAGTTAACCGGGGTTGTGTAGTCCACGATTCTCATTCTTTCCACAGTCTGTCGTAGTGCCAATACTGACATATCAGCAGAGCCATTGGCAATAAATTCAATCACTTCGTCGCTAGTGGCGTCGATTTGCAAGACCTGAAACTTTGCAGTTGTACTTCTTGTGAACATTAGGTTTTGGGACTTTACGTTCGAAATGGCCCCTTGTCCGTATGGGATGTTTTTATACGTATGTCCGTCTTAGTGTGCCTTTTGATTATATGTTATTTATGTACTCAATAAACCTTTATTATTAAATGACCACTGTAGTTGGTAGCAAGGGCGCTATTTCGACCGTAACACCGTCATTTGGAATTGAAGAATTCTACCCCATGGATTGAGGAATACTACACTACCCCATGCAAAATACTACCCCCATCATATGTAGCAATGTAGCTCTATATTTGGTGCAAGATGTTTATGGGATTTCGATCCCAAGTATGCTGAAAATTTACCGTATCTTGGAACTACACGAGAATATTTTTTCAATTTTTCAATGCAGGTTTCGTGCAGAAATACGGTAGTATTGACAGAATCAGCCCGCTCTTTTGGGATACTTGGAAACCACATTATAGACATATGGCTACGTGAGCTTCAAGTCTGACTAAGGAGATAATTCTTAGACGGTAGACCGCATGATAAAAAGAGGAGCAATGTCAAAAGGTAAGTTTCTTACCCTGGCGCTATATCCAGTCTTTTGTAGCGCTACCTTCAAGAAGTCCACATCGACCCCGGGATGGGGACAGTCTAATGTCCAACATTTATTTGTGAATTGAACAACTTGTGTCTGTTGCTGAAGGCCGATCAGACGTAGTGTCCCGTTGAGGAGGGGCATATACTGTAGCGGGAAAATCAAGATAAACAATTTTTATTATTTTATAAACGATAAGTTTCACTTTTGGCCGGAGACAGATAACATGAAAATACGTATCAATAATGATTTAATACATCAAAAATATGTGCAAAAAACATATAAAATAGGATCGGATCAACAATTTTTTTCGGCTATGAAAAATAGCTTGAACAAAGGCAGCATCGACTAATAGACAGAAGAAATAATACTGCGAATACAAATAATAAAACTATTACTGTGTGAATAGACTTTTCTAGCTTTATTTTGTACTAACAATAAGGATGCTGTTTGTTATCAGATAAGGCCAAAAACTAAAAATTTCCATGTGTTTACCCAAAGGTATATTCATCTTTCCTAGAAACACGTATAGCACCACCTCCAGGTGGTATTAATTAAGACTCAACTCTAGTAACAGGCGCGTTCGGGCATATCATATTTCACAGTGCAAATAATAATAGGTTATTGTTATTCCCTTCAGGAGACAATTAAAGAACATTCCGGGAACACAATGGTTGTTGGTTGTGAGCCTAAGCCTAAGCCTAAGCCTAAGCCTAAGCCTAAGCCAAAACCTAAGCCTAAGCGCGTTGAAAGGACTAATGTTAAGAGTCTCAGTCAGTAGTCTCACAAATGCACAACTTGGTCATGTGGACCCGATTCTTGACAACCTACCTATGTTTTTTTTTATTGTTTTCAGTAACTAAGAGTCTCATACTTATAGGAAATTTTTTATTGAAATTTTTTATTGAAATCTAACAATAAGAAGAAGTTACAACGCGAAACTCTGATGGTGCGAGGCGAAAAAATCAATCCTGCAACTCGCGCATCTAAACCAGTCGTCCCCATGTTCTCGCGAGTGGAGCACACGTTCGCGCAGCCCAGCCTTGTTAGGGAGGCTACTCCCGGCGTTGTGCATATGGCTACAGCAGAAAAGTTATTTTTATCGAGCAGTTTTCTGAGGTTTTTCTTGCGTTGTGCTTATGGGGGGGGGGGGGGGGGGGCAAGCCTAAGCCTAAGCCCTCTTCGTTTGAGTTGAAGGCAAGAACGAAGTCCTAACGAAATGTCTCTTTCCTTCCTTTTCTGTGCATTCACATGTCTCGTGAAGAAGGTGGAGATGAATAGGCACTCGACCGATAATGCACTAAATTGAACAAAATTAAAGATCTAATATAATGGTCTAATATAATCAGAGGCTATATTCACCAATACGATTCCCCGGGGAAATCTTCTCTATGCAGAATTCTAACAAGAAAGGAGAGGTTTTCCCCTCGGGGAATAACTCGTGAATATGCCAATTTTTTCATTGTGAACTAAAGTGAACTACGTGCTTGAACGGACGACGATACGATACGGTTTTTCCAACTAGTGAAAAACAATCAAAATTAACAATTGTAATTATAATTGTGGCATGAAACCTACCTCAATAACAAAGACCAGTGCAGATATACCCAAAAATATGAAGTAAATTTTGAAAGCAGGGGCCGTATATACCAATTTTATGGTGTAAAATGGATTAGTAGGATCTGAGCGTAGGTAAGGAGAATAGGCACCAGCGTATCTGAATAAAACCATATATTGACTACTGATGTATTGATTGTAATTTTTGAATTATCGATTGCTAATCAGTGGCACAGTAGCCGTGACTTCTGAAATGCTCAACCGCATAAACGATAAGCATGCTAATAATTATTTGAAAAGAAGAACCTTCTCGAGAAATTTTCATACGATCCAATCATATGAGAAAACGCTTTGTTCAGTCGCTCGCGTACCAGGGGAAGGTTTCTAAATTTGTGGTTTCTAAACCAATAATTACAACAGATTTTGTGTAGACGACTAGTATCAAGTATCGATTGAAGGTTGTGAGCTTGAAATTTGTGTACTGATCAAATTCCGTCATTAATTTCCGCCATACAAAAAAATCTATCAACCTAACAATGAGTCTGCTTGTAAAGAAAGGGACAGACTCGGGAACGATGTGAGAACACACCGACTCGCTAAGTGTTTCCCGAGAGACCCCCAAATAAGCTACCGTACCCAGTAGTTGTCCACGAAACAGAAACGTCCTCCTTACTTGGAAACAGCAAATGCCAGAATTGCAGTCGACATCCGGTTGTCCCTGATGAATAGTGCTCGACTGACTTTGTCCATAACGACCACATCAGAATCGAACAGATTTGTCTGGAGACCGATCAAGGCGACTGATTTAGGGCATTTGGCGACGGCCTAGAAAAATGGACGTCTGCCAAGCAGTAACTCGGCGATGACGATATGAGGACTCCCCTCGATTTATCACTTTCTCTCTCACAGACGTACGCACGCACGCACGCACATACGCACACACGCACACACGCACACACGCACACACGCACGCACGCACTTATCAGACTCGGTCATGAAAGATTGCAAAATTTGTCCACTTACCTCAAATAAATCCGCATCGTCAGGCACGTGGATGAAACTGAAAAGAAGATTTGTTTGGTTCGACTTTAAAAAAAAATGATTATACAAAGGACCCAAAAGGTAGAAAAAATTAAAAGGGTACCTATCATTGAGTCGTCGTAGTCGCATACAATGGTCTTCAATGCCCTGACAAAACTCGAAAGGGTCGTAGGTAGATACATTCTGCACTAGAAGTCTCCATCCGTCTGTCTCTATTGCTTCGATCACTTCTTCCAAATTTTGGAATACGTAGCTGAAGTGTTTCAGGTTTTCTCTCTATCTCTCTTTCTCTCTATCTCTCCCCCTCTCTCTCTCTAAATGTCTACTCTTTATTTTTCCCTCTCCTCTTAGAAATTCACGGAAAATTACGTAAATCAATAAAATATGATGCCAAGAATTTACCCCTTTTTAGACGACAATGTGAGGAAGCTCTTCATGGCACTCTCATAATAAAGAGTGAAAAAGAATGAGAACCAAACCCAAGTGATCATCACGACAGCAGTACCAGTATTGTGCCTGAAAGTGGAGTCTAACACCTAAAAATAGGGTCTCGTCGTTTCTTTTTATGAGTAGGTAAAGCCAAGAGGGTCAGGCTTAGGCTTAGGCTTAGGCTTAGGCTTAGGCTTAGGCTTAGTCAGTAGCCAGCAGTAGCCCTATTGAGGTACTGACTACGTTGTCGCCCATACTAGCCATGTGACGGGCTGACGGCACGGTCTCAAAAATAGGAATAATTGCATAGTTTCCATATATTATGTTTTTTTTTCTTTAATATTTGCTCTTATTAGCTGCTGTGTATTATATTACAATGAAAACAATTGTTTGGGTAGACTAATTGTAAGGAACGATTTTCCATTTTAGCTGTTATATAACGACTATGAACCAACCTTCTCATCCTGTTTGATTGTTTTAAGAGTACAGCCACGCAAAACCAAGCCCACGCCGGGAAGCTAGCTTCCTTATAAGTATGCAATTTTGGTGGAATTCTTGATAGAATAAACAAAACAAAAGGAACGGCAAAGAGGGCGAGCAGTAGGAGAAGATAGACACCGGCACTCATTACAGTAATGATGTAGTCAATTACCTGGAAGACGTAAATAATTGTGTTCTCGCCTGTTACATACATTTTTTATTGTTTGGCGTTTTTTTTCACCGAAGTACTGCAGTATTCTAAAACCAACCAGCCAGCTACAGACTACAAACGAGTTTTAGTAACCAAGTCATATAACATGTTGTTTCTTGTACATGATCGATCTACTTAAGTAGAAGGGTAGGCTTCAGGGTATACATCAGGGTACGTGTCACGGTCGACGTCAAACCATTTTTCAGTCAGGGTAGGCTTCAGGGTAGATATAGGGACAGGTCAGTTTTGGCCAATTGGCCTAATTACCAATTAGCTTAATTACTGCAGACATCGCACCTGTATATTTCCGACTTCCTTTGCCAAATATCCATACGCGTAATAGTTAACTGGAATGGTAAAATCCACAACTTGCATCCTTTCGTTCGTTTGTCGCAGTGATAACACTGATATATCGGCCGAACCATTGGCTATTGCTGATATTATCTCGTCACTGTTCAAATCCCACTTTAGCACCTGTGCGAAATAAAAATAAAAACCACTAGAATTTTCTGCGGGTTTATGCTAATTTGCTCGAATTTAGCTCGATTCTTTACTCTAATTTATGCGGGTATATGTGGGTATAGTATGCGGGTATAGTAGGCTAGTTTTGTTCTTATATGTAAACTCTTCATCCAAAATGCACCATGATGCCTTCGTCAAAATACCAACCGTTATTCAAAACGTATTAGAGAACAAATGAAGGTTTCGGCTTGGGAATGACTTGCATAGTAAACCATGTTTCATAATTTACGAGTTTCCATTGCGTAAGCCATATTCACCGTCACGATTCCACGGGGAAATATTCTCTAGGGACAGAAAACAGCCATCTAATTGAGAGTTGCGGGGAGAAAAAGACAAAAGCCCCAACCCACCCGTGGAATTCAGTGGTGAGTGAAGATGAGCTCGGCAAATCGAAACGAACTATTATGAAACGGACTAACTAAGTTTCTTACCGTAGCCTGAAGACCCGCCATTCTCAGGGCAACATTTAGATAATCAACATCTGCGCCAGGATTTGCACATTTCAAATTCCAACATCGATCAGTGAAAAGTACGGAATTTAAGGTCTCTTTCATTCCCACAACACGTAGGACTAAAGTTGAAAAATTGGTGGGCGGCATGCCTAAAATACGTAGTTCTCAATTTTTTTCTGAAAAGTGTCTCCACGCCTTACCCTCACGAGATTACCATGGTGAACCATTAAGTTTCATCAGTAGCATTGATAATCAAATACCATGGTGAACCATTAAGTTTCATCAGTAGCATTGATAATCAAACCTATACATAATCAAACCTATAAAAAAACAAATCCTACGGACCAACTTTCAACTAAATGATAAAGAACAGGTATTTATTTTGCAATACTTATTTGCAAAAGAAGTTCATGTGTTGTAGAGGGTATGCATAGGGATTAACCAAGTTTCGCCCAAACAACTCCAACTATACGATTATTAATAATCCATGTTATTCTTCAATAATATATTTGTGCGCGATCTTTGATGGCATATTTTTTGCGTTGGTTTATTTACATTGCTGTGTGGCACGTTGTAGGTTTCATGTTGCACTAACGAGTGCAACATTAATTATTAAAGAAACGTATTGATTTCTTGCAGCAATAATTTATTTTAAGTTATAATTGTAAGTATTAAGTTAAAAAAAACTCGTGTATTTTTGCTGTAGATTTTGGAATAAGCAATGCAGTGCCGATTTGTGTGAAGTGTAAAAGTTATAGGTACTTCGAAACGTACATTTTACCAATGCTAGCCAACTTTCTATTTATTAAAGCGAAATGCTAGCCGCTTTGGAAAATTTGCATATGATAAGCAAATCCTATGTATCCTATGCTAATTTTGTACGATTGCCGTGGACGATCGTACAAAAATAGCATAGGATACATAGGATTTGCTTATCATATGCAAATTTTCCAAAGGGGCTAGCATTTCGCTTTAAAGTGTTTGCAACACAATCAATTAAACCGTACAAATAAAATATTTATTATTCATCTCGATAAACACGAGAATTGTTTTCTATCACAAAGAATGCAGAAAAATAAAAATAAAAATAAACAAGACAATTGTGACGAGATTGGCTTGGGCGATGCACATTTTCAGTATAAAACATAATGGGGTTTCAAAGTTAAAAGTATCACAAAAAGTGTCCGTGATTCTGTCAATACCACCTATTCGTATTTTTGCACGATACTTGCATATATTATATGAAAAATTAAAAAAACTCTTCTCGTGTAGTTCCAAAATACGGTAAATTTTCAGCATACTTTGAAACCCATTATATAGTTAATTATTCATGAATTAATTAAAGGGGCGGACCCACGGTAAAAACAGTTTCGCAAAAGTACCTTACAATTAGCAGAAACTTTCCGTGGGCCCGTTTTTTAAAAACAAAGGATACCAGGATGTAAACTAGAACAACGTATGTACTATGCCAAAGTGTATGGATTAGATAATTAGATTGGGACTTATCTTTACGGGGTCAATTAAGATACTCATAATCAATAATCTCAAATAATAACACCTCATTGACTAAATGATTCATTGCGTATTCCGTTATATATACTAAGCGGAACAATTATCTCCATACTACGGTAAACAACATCCTACAATTTAAGTTAATAAAAATAGCCTGAGTTTGGCCTAAATACGCAAAACTTCAATGGCTATGCTGGAAAATAACGAGAAAAATAAATGAACCTGTAGTGATCAGTGAGTGGTGACAATAATAGTAAATTAAATACAAAAACACATAAATGCAAATATTGTGAAAACAAATATTTTAGCGTAGGGATTCGGCTAAAGGGCGCGCGGCAGTGATTTGACCCGCAGTTTTTCGCCAGCGAGCCGGACGCCCGCTTACGAGTAAGTCTTACGCCGCGCGCTCTTGATGCTTCTTTGTGAGGCAGGGGAATTAATTAGCATACTAACGAAATCTCAGCTTTGTGACCATAGTTATGTAAAATAGGAAGAAAAATAGAATGAATGGAATAATGAGGACTCGTCCTCGAAATCGTGCAAAAACTATCTTTGGTTTGTACAAAAACATAAAAAATGCATAAAAAAATACAAAAATGCACAAGAATGGGCAAATGGTATATTTGGTCCTTTTGGAGGAGTAAATGCATGCAATGATAATGTGAAACTAACACACAAACTATTTAAACAAATCAACATTTAAAGAGAAATATCTGGCTAGAGTGGAATGGGGTTGAAGCGGTATAATATGTACTTGGCAGACAGTGGATTCGAACCCTCGATGGGTTTTCGGTAGGTGAGAGACTTAGCATCTTGCCATTAGGGTACAAGTCGGAAGACGTTGCTGTTGACTTCATTCTCGGTGACTTCGAACATGAGGGCGAGGACAAGAAGAACCTCGTCAGTAACGTCGTCACTGATCACCTAAACACAAAAGGTTGAAAGTTAAGGAAAAAGTTATCGACCACCAAATAATCTTTCCCGAAAATTGTCACCAAAACAAATATATCTTGTCACGCTAAGAACCTTCCGGTGGCGCGAGCGATTAAATGGCTGGGAAAGTGCCGCGGTGTGAAGTATGCGTGGCGTAAATCGGGCGCAGCGTCAGCAACTACTCGCGGCGCAGCATACTACTTCACTTCACAGTTCTGAGCCGCAGCGCTGCATTGTTAGAAGGAGCGCGTCGAACTTGGGCTCAACTTTATAATTAAAGGAGGAGGCTCACGAGAATGAAGTGCTCAAATGGTTTCCTTTTATCGAAATATGATGGTAATAAATTCCGAAAGACATGCTTTACAAAGCAAAAGCTTTTAATAGGAAGGAGTAAATCAATATAAAACTATGAAGTCTATAAAATTTTTGGATCGTAGTAAATAGTTGATTTCCATAGTGGGCATGCAAATTTACAAGTCATTTTGCAAGCCGGCGAAAAATTTGCATGCACACTATGGAAATCAACTATTTACTACGATCCAAAATTTTCATAGACTACATAGTTTTATATTTATTTACTCCTTCCAATGAAAAGCTTTTGCTTTGTAAAGCATGTCTTTCGGAATTTAACACCATCATATTTCGATAAAAGGAAACCATTTGAGCACTTCATTCTCGTGAGCCTCCTCCTTTAAGAATGCTACAACGGAACCAACCTGTAACACAGTGAAGTTCTCCAGTACTAAATTCATGTCGTCCGTATTGTTCAGTTGTTTGAGATGCGTTAGAAAAGTGACCATATAATCGCACATCGACGACCGAAGCACTTGGAATGTTTTCCGACCATTCATCAGCGTGGGTGGGAATTTCTGAACAAAGTCACACTTTTTTTCTAACCTTTGTTGCTTCAAGCTTCACCCTGTCAAAAATCCCTATACGTTTCGTAATCCCGCGGTAATTTAGTAGATTTACTTTACTACTTGTTCACTCCCAGAGTTAGGAGTCAAATTATTGGGTTTTGGTAAAGTATTTTTCTCAATTCTTTCCTATATTCAATTATACCCAAAGTAAAATGACGAATTTGAAGTGACTGCCTTCCTTTAAAGGTACCTCAATCTTTTCCACTACAGCCTTTCCAAACGAACATGCTTGCGTAGAAACTTTGATGTGGTTCGAGCAGCTATTACTCGTGAAGACTGAATCCACTGCGTACACGGCATCTAGACCAGCCTGTAAAGAGCCCAATAACAAAAGATTTAGGGAAATATTTGCAAAACTATGTAAAGCAGGCCAAGATATTACACTTGTATGATACACCTTTCCATTTTTCTT
Organism: Pelodera strongyloides; assembly: GCA_036852015.1. NCBI lineage: Eukaryota > Metazoa > Nematoda > Chromadorea > Rhabditida > Rhabditidae > Pelodera > Pelodera strongyloides. Next base: position 284,998 of record JAANDG010000079.1, read on the forward strand.
TTACCCGATTGCTAATCGACTACAGTACAACTGGTTTCGTTATATCTAAATTGTTCTCTCTTCATCATATTATTTGATGCACACCTCGGTGTTTTTTAATAAATAAATAAAAAGAGAAAAATGGTTTTATTCAGATATTTGATTCTCGTCAACTGCAACTGACCAATCTGCCTATTTCCTTTATTTCACCCTTTATGGTGTCCCTATTTATTTACTTTAGCCCACAAGCACTACATGAGAAGCGGATCTATCTTACGACTAAATTTTTGACTCTTCTGCCGCTAAACCAGCATAAATAAAACTAAGGAAAGGGGTAAATGAGTAATGTTTACTTATAAAAAAAAACAATTATGAAAATTACCGAAAAATGAACCGTCGACCAGCATTTGACCAAGAAGAACGCTTCCCGTTGACTGCTTTGGTAGAGATGGCTGAGTTTGTCGGGGAAGAATCGCTCGATCACCGATAAGGAAATTTCCTAGAAAATTTTACTCATTATTTTCTTGACTTATATGTTTACGCTTACTCACGAAGAATACTAGCAGTTTACGTAAGTTTGTGAAAGCGTAAGTTCCGAAAATCCGCAAACCTCGGGCTTCTCAGTGGTCGGCCTTATGGACATCAGCTCTGTCCTCTTATTTCCATCATCCACATAGGCCGTGAAACTCTGAAAAATAAGGATATTAAAGCGTAATACCGGCCGGTTCTTGAAACACATCGAATAGTCCAGCATTCCTATACAGCGCATGCAAATGAATAAAAACTCGTCCCCATTTAGACCCCGCGTTGCATAAATGCATAGGAATGCAAGTACTTGAGATGCGTTTCAAAAACCGACCGGTATTTCGCTTTAATTACAAATCCATGTTTTGTCTCTCTTTGTACTAAATCAAGTCGTGGAAGTACGTTTCAGCACACTGTTATATCTGACGTAGAGGATTCAGGCTTGTCTTTTTTTTTAGCAGTGGAAAAGAGTTGTTTTTATGCGTATGGTTTTTACGGAACCTATTAGTTCCTCAAGGTCTTATATGCAAAGAAAAAGGGATGGCTTATTGTTCCATATCAAGCATAAATAAAGTTTTCTAATTGCAACCCTTTCTAACCTGTAAACTGAGAGAACTATGTGAAGGTTCTCGAGCCGAGGCTGCAGAGGTGGTTATGTGACAAATTCTATCAAAAAATTCCGTACGGTCTTACAGCAGAGTTACATCTAGGCCTTGGGCTTATACCGTACTAGAGTTATATCTAGGCTGTTGAAGCTAAAAACGTAATATGCTAACCTGTAAACTGAGCGAACTTGAAGATGGCATTGGCTGATTCACATCAGGCCGAGGTATTACGGTAGGCGAGGTTCCTTTTGGCAGGGAATTGGCGAAGAGAGGGAAGGAATTCAGTGAACTCACGTCATTTCTGAATAATATCAATGGTAATTGGGAAGAAACAAAATTCAAAGGACCTTATAGGGCCCTAGTAAATAGATCGGGCCTTCAAGTCGTGGTTAAAAACATTATAGTATTATGAGGTATGACGAACAATACGTATTTATAATTATGTCACTGCGGTTTTCGAAACGAATGTAGGACTATTTTCAACATACGGTTAGGAAACCGGCTGTTGTATCACGTTGAAATGGCTAACTTGTACGATTACACGCAGGGACGGAAATTACTATGTGATCGTCGAAACACTGACCCGATAGTGGAATACGGCTTGAGGTCTTCGGCTTTGAACGCGGCAAAGGTGCCACTCGTCACCACGGGGAGTTGGGGAACTCCCGGCATCCTGGGCATGATGCCCGGGAAGAAGTTGGGATAGATGCCTGGAGCAATCAAAGGTGTGGTTTTACCTGAAAAAAATAGGAATCAGTGATATCGTTTAGAACAACTATCAGAAAAAAACGCTGCAGAGGCATAGTAGAAATTATTTTCCGACATCGCTAAGACAATGTAGTAGCTCATGTAGTGCATGGAAAGCCCGCGCGATACTGCATGATTTTTCAGTCTAATTATATTCAAATGCCTATGACATATACATATGTGTGCTCTGAAAACAGCGTCCAATATACGTTTAAAAAATGGCTGTTATACATCTTTAATACAGAAGGAATAAATGAAAACACTCACTTAACAATTCCTCAATTTCCTTTTGTTGGGAGAGTGTGGCGGCGGGTAGACTGTTGGGCGCTTGGGCACTTCCCGGCATCGAAATGGGAACGGGAGCCGCAGGAGGTTGGGATGTTCCGGACGCTACGGAGGAATTGCAGTTGGACGATGCGGATTCGGGAGTCTGAAAGGAGACGTCATTGAGTTGAGCTTTCTTGAAAGCGGTATAACAACCGGTTTTTGAACGTATGTTGGTCGCTGTGTTCCCAGATAGTGTATATGATAACTGCACGATACTGTGCGATTTGTAGCCTAATTACATTCATTTGCATAGAACATATGGGAATGGTGTTGCCCAAACTACGTTTCAAAAACCGGCTGTTATATCCCATTAAACATGACAACTCTTGTCAAATGATCACCTTTATCTTGCCTCCATGATGTTCTCGGGCCTTTTTCCTGGCCAACACTTGTATGTGGCTGCTGACTTGCTTTCGTGTCCTCGTCTTTCCACATCGAATCTTGATATATCGAGCTATTAACTCGTTCCGACCTATAAAATATAATAATTATTGCAATATTATTACCGATGTCTTGTTCCGTAGCCCACACAATCACTAAAAATTGAAACCTTGCACGACATTTACGTGGCTTGTGAAACGCATGCTGGGCAACTGCATTCCCACCCCTTATATGTGTCCACAATCTACGCGTCTACGCCTAGGGTACATAATCAGAGGTGAACAAATTTGCGTATATTTTAAAGCGACGTAATGGCTGGCTTTCGAAACGTATCTTGGACAGCGGCATTCCAAAGTCCATAGGTTGCATGCAAAACCAAAAAATCGCGCAGTATCGCGCAGTTTCTTGCAAAAACTACATGGGAATATAGGGACCAACATGTGTTTTATAAACCGACTGCTACGCTCTTTAAAGATATGTATACGTCCCTTTCCCAAGAATACACAACTTTCCTAACGATGTGCCTTCTTCTGAGAAATATCTATCTTGATATCAAAAAACTCGAGAGCGACGTTTAGTGCCATGTCGGGTCCCAAGAGGACTGTTTTGGAAAAGGTCCAATTCAAATCGTTCCTACTGTCCTTTCTCTGATTGCTTCTATATGTGCCCCTGAATGACCCGAATGTCTCTTTTAATACGTCTATCAGCTGATGCCATCTGGCCGATTGCCAGGAATAGTCTCGAACGGAATCCCACACACCGTAGCCCATCAATCAAAATAAAAACGACTCTAGGGGCCAGCGCCGTGGATCCAACAAACCTGCATGCATATGTTTGTTGTTTTGATTTGAATGTACTCAGAGGAGTACCGTATGCTGAAGTCAACGTTGATTGAGTGACAGGGGTGAGAACTTTTGTGTATACATTCGATTTAACTACCTAAGGTTAGAAGCTCCCGCTGATGAAGGGCTAGCTAGAGTCGAAATTTTCATACGATTAGATCAAGCTTTGTTGTCATTAAGCAAGGGACAGGCCCATCAAAATAAACCTATATATATAATAGTTTATTGATACACACATAGAAACATATGTAATCAAAAGGATTTACGATACGTTCATAAAGACTATCAAGCATTTTTATTACAATATATACACACTAAATTTGACCATTATTCGCCCTAGACAACTTTTTTCCAATGCGCTCAACGCATATGTATACCATAAAACCGCAGATTTCAAAGCTATATATGCAAATTTTAATCGCATTATAATTTCACGATAAATTTGCATTGACGACAAGGATATTTGCGGCTTTACGGTATACATTTGAGCTGAGCGCATCGGAAAAAGTTTTCCATGGCAAATAAATGTGAAATTTAGTTTGCATATATTGTAATAATAATGCTTGATAGTCACTATGGACGTATCGTAAATATAGGTTTACTTTGACGGGCCTGTCCATTTAAGCATGTATATGAATATGTTAACTTGATCTGAATCACTACATGACTGCATCTATATGAATTAAAAATAAAACATAAAAAGGCAACACCTTGAAAAGGTTTTACATTGACCAGCTACTTGTTGATTCAATATGGTGAGGTATATATATATGTACATAAATGAAGGTAGCTTAATGCTCTTTCACAACATCCAATATTAATAACTAAGAAGCTCCCCTATTTCAATCCGAGCTTTTAACCGGGATCAAAAATCTAACAATAAGATGCCCGCTCCCTATTAATCCACTCTCTAATACGAACAAAGACACCGCTTTCGGCGTGCGTAACACAATTTACAAACATACAAACTCTCATCGTTTGCAGAGCAGAACCGCCTCGGATGCGCAACAAGCCTACGTACGTATACAAACATTATATACACAGAGCGGGCCATGATGGTAGAGGACCGCCCGGGGGCTGGTAAGTTAGCGGCTAGTGTGCATCAAAAGGCGCGCCCAGCAGGCAGCCGGATTAGCTGGGATATAAGTTTGGACATGGAGGGCTAGAGACGAGAGCTTAACTTTGGTTGTAAGCTCGTACATAACAGAGAATGATCCAATTTGTAACGTTCTGTAGTATCTTTCCGAGTCTACGTTCGTTTCATTGTGAAAGGAAGATATTAGAAGGAAATAGAGATAAAAGTTAAAAGGATCTGTTTTGAATATCAGAGACTCGGAGACCATCGGTCAACCTCAGAGGCCATCGGCCGATCCACCGACCAAACAAACCATCTCTGCGCACAACGTAGGGAATCCATATTTGGATACTGCCTTTAAAGCGGTATTACGACCAGTTTTTGAAACTTATTCTAGGAGCTTTTTCCAAGTAGTTACGTAAACAACTGCGCGACACTGCGCTACTTTTTATTCTGATTATATTCAAGTGCATGTAGTATATATGGGAAATCTAACCTATTTTTCAAAAATGGGATGTAATGTTTTAACAATACCGATGACTTTTTTGTATACAGTCCCCAACAAATCGAGTACACCAACAATCCGCACTTTTATTGAGTTGTTCTGGCAGCTGTTGCAGGGCGCGCGTAGCGCTCACGCAAGGGAGATTGAAAGTCAAGAGAGGGAGAGAGAGAAAGAGAAAGAGAGGGAGAGAGAGAAAGAGAAAGAGAGGGAGAGAGAGGGAAAGAGAGGGAGAGAGAGAAACAGAGAGATGGAGGGAGAGTGAGAGAGCTCCCTTGTGTGGAAACATCTGCGCGTGTCCTACGCGGGTCTGTCTCTCTATTCACCGACCGCAAATTAAATTAACAACCTGATGACCATACAGTAGTGCTTTGAAATCAGAAGGCAGAAAATGGTGGGTGGGTAATCGATTTAAAGCGGTTCAACTGCCGGGTTTTGAAACCGCTCTAATAGCTATTTATGTTGTGAGTTGGAAATAATACAAAATCGGGTGGCTATACCGCTTTAAGAGATCAATAAAAATTGTTTCCAGGGAATAAATGATGAAGTATATGGCAATGCCAATAAAAATTTATGGCGTGGGTTTGAGATACAAATTGAGGACTAAATACAAGAGGTAGGATAATTTGCTACAGTACACATTATGGAAAACAGGCACATGTAGCATGAATTGTGAACAAAGATTGTGCATAAACATTGAATATATAAGATACGAAGAGTAAAGAACCTGATTATATTCAACCGATGAGTGGAGCACAGCGTCTCAAAAAAAATAGGCTACAATAATAAGTTTAAAATAATTTTATCGCTGAAACTTCAAATCAAAGCCAAGGAAATAAAAAATAAAAAATAACTTACCGTACATCTTTCCTTCATCTGATAATATAATTTTCCTGCGACCGCATGGCGGGTAGATAGCCAGGGCTTCTTGAAACGCCTAAAAATTAATAAAAAGTTGGATCTGGTGTAACTCTCATTGTCATGAACATGAATACAAATGCATATATGTATATATATATATATAGTATCTATTCTTCTTGCAAATAAAAAATGTTGTTTATTGACATTAGCTTCCTGCATTACTGGCATTACTGCATTTTGTTATGTCCTGCGTACTAATGAACTACTTTTGTCTTTTGGTCTTCTCTTGGATGTACAATACAATACGGTATGTAGCGATATCCTAGATTTTAACTAAACTCTACTGAAGGAAACGAAATAAATACATAAAATAAGCTTACTTGTTCTATTTCTGAGGACCATACTCCTTCGGGATCTCCGCCGAGGTCATCTCCGCTCTAAAACCAGAAAATTTATGGATTTGACGAGTTTCGGATGAATCTTATTCGAAAATTCATTACCTTTCATTTGGCTCAATGTAAGAACTAATCAGTTACCTATTATGGACCAGTGACATATCATGGACAGCTTTAGGGCCCGAAATGGACATGCAGAAAAGTTACCTTTACAATAAAATAATAATAACAAATAATAATATATTATCGATTACTTTATCTGGATCTGGAGACCATGAGTCCCCATTTTCCCTGCTGCCCATCGTGGATGCAATATTTGAAGCGCTGCTGCTCTGCAGCGGCTCGCTGTTCACGCCGAGAACTGCTGCCTGATCGCCGGCCGGAGGGGAGAGCTGAAAGGTGGTATAATAAATTGCATACACGATTCGGAAAGTGCATTTTTGTAAGGGCGAACTGTATTTTAATAATAGTTTATAATTAATATCAGCAGAAAAATGTGCTCATTGTCAGTGCTTGATCTCGGAAATTATTGAAAGTGAAAGTTAAAAAATAGAGCAATCGAGCGTGGGTCCCATAATCAATGTGTTAGGCATTCAGCGTTAGGCCGTTCTAACATTCTAAATTCTAACGCAGTGTGAGGGGTCCCATAATGACGTCACGGACAAAATAAATACAAATAACAAATAGCTAATAATCAATTTACATTCATCATTTGTCCTCCATTACTCCATACGTTCGGTTTTTGCTCCACACACGGCGAGTTCGAGTGCCTGCCAGGTATAAGTTGCAATTTTGAAACAATTTTATCATATGTACAGGAGTACAGGATAGGTTTTTAAACTGCCCATTTTTATATACAATCAAGGAAACCATATTTCACGGTCTATGTAAATCGATACGAGTTGATCTAACACTATTCGAAGTACATTTACGATAACATCATTATTTTTATGGCACCCACGGAAGTTTATTTTAATCAAGGTATGCGTTTAATCGTAAATAAATAACAAAATAATTGGAATTAAATTCGTATTTTTAGTTTATCAGTGAGTCATCAAATCAAGAAATCGTTGGAAATACCTTATCACGTGTCAGTTTTCATGAAAAAATAACCTCAGGAATGTTTAGGGTGTGTGTGCTGTGCTGACTTCCAAATTCATAGATAAGAATACAGAAGTTCGGGATTAGGAGAAAAATAATATCAAAGATCTGACTCTAAATTAGATGAAGGGAAAGGATGTGGTATCTTAAAGTTATACTGGGGCCTTGTTAGTATGGGATGTTTTTATAGGCATTGTCGTCTTAGCGTTCCCTTTTGATTGTGTACTTTGAATGAATGTAATCAATAAATATTTATATAACCGTAAGAGATCCAAGGCCAGAAGTCAAAAAAAATATTGGAAATATAGGAATAGTCAAAAAAAATCTAATGTATTTAAAGAAAAAATGAAACGCATAATGCTACTGGAGACTGACCCAAGTTGTTCTATGGATGCACGATATGTGTCGATATAAGTAACGCTGAGGATGTGAGCCCTGCGCTTGCGCCTTTGAAGCGAAATGCCGGCCGGTTTTTGAAACACATCGAAAAATGAACATAAATTGGAATAAAAAATTGAACAAGTTGGCATAATTACATAAGAATTTAGCTGTCCGCGATGCGTTTCAAAAAACGGCCGATATTTCGCTTTAAATTAATAAACAGAACAAATATCATAACCTGTTCAATTCGTTGTAACTTCATAGCTGCTTATGAGAAATAGATCTAAACTTAAATATGGCTTGGAGCAAAAATAGGATATAATTGTTTAGAAAAAATAAAAAGTTCATAAAGATCTCATGAACTTCGATATGAGATGAAATGTCTTGCGGTGAGATTGCGCTCCCTTAATCAATAGAGCTGTGGTGTAGCGATAAGAACGAGCACTTCGCGAAGGTTAGGCGAAACGAGAACTCGTCTGGCAAAAAGGAAGAGAAATAGTGAAAAGTGGAGCCTGTTTTCTCGCCCCCAAAAAACCAACAAACTTCAAGCAATTATTGCGGTGATCTTGTAATTTATTGATTAACTTTAAATGATACTGAGCTATTAACTTGAAACGTTGAAGTTAAATACATCGGAGGAGAAGGATAGGAAAGTATATACATAGACAGACCGGATGAGAACAGAAATTGAAAAATAAATACATAGTATTTGAAGCAATAAATAAATAACAACAGCATATGCAAATTATCGATCGATGCGACAGGCTAAAGCAATATCGAAAACAACTACACTCCTAGCAGTTAGCCTTAGCAGGTATGTTTGATGGTGCATAATCATGTATTAAATTCAAATGACTGCGCGATACTGCGCGATTTTTTATTTTAATTATATTCAGTTTCGTACATATATATGGGAATGCAGTTGCAAAACATGCGTTTCAGAAATCAGTTGTTATATAGCTTTGATAAATACTTTATTGATTGAACTATACCTTGACGGATCGATTGTGGAAACCGACGGCGGCAGCAAGTGCGCCGTGGCATTCATCTGAAATTATTTAACGATCCAAAAAAGTGAACTTATAGAAAAAGATAAACTGAGCACAGGTGACACGTCATTGATATTGAGTTGAGAGAGAAAGAGAAAGAGAAAGAGAAAAAACGAGAGAGATACGAAGATAGAGATAGGAAGACGGGGATAGAGAAAGAGAGGGAGTGAGTGACAGAAGGAATAATTTACTACTTAAGTTGTAACGTCGTCGTATTTTAGGTAATTAATGTACCCGGTACCCCTTGACACTGTACAAAACGTTATCAAACATAACATCGCTAGCTCGTAGCAGACAAACCTTAGCAGAATGGTATGTTCCAGGTAGCTGAATAGGTGCAATACATAGCAGAGAAGGTATACTGTGCAGTGTATTGTCGTTAAGGACAAGCTGATACATATTTAGCCGTTCAACGGTCCTGTGGCGGCACACAGTTTGGTACTAAAGCAAAAAGCCGACTGCCAAACTTTCGAAGCTATTCTAGAGAATATATCTAGTCTACTCAGGTCTACGCAAACAACAAGTCGTTCTAAAAATCAAACACGGGTTTCAACTTTTAAAAATTGCAAATTCTCCCGGGCTTGTTACGGGGAAATGCCGTTGCGTTTTGTTTGGTTTATGACAGCTGAGACTACGGATTTGTTATATCCAAGCATATAATGCATATAGATATGTATATGTAGACTGGTGTTTAAGTTTAAGTGAACATATGGTTCAATAAACGGAAAAAATGGCATCAAGTATCACCAGGAAAAGAGCACAGGGATCTGTGGTGTACTTTCAGAGCTATGATAATGAGGATGGTAATGATGCGCATTTTTTGCTTAGGGTGCTTGCTGTATGCTAATTAAATAAATTTAGCTTTTAACTAATATTAACTGCTCCTCACGTGTATTACGACGGGTTTAGGTCAAATTTACACTGAAATTTTTATGATTATGACTACTGTACTAATTAACAGTGGCAAGCGAGAGAGAGAGAGAGAGGTGGAGTTGGAGAGGAGCGAGAAACGCGAGAGTTAAAAAATGATGAAACTTGAGCAGTTAATTGTCCCTAAAATAATATCGATTGACTTTTCTTAAAGAGACCTTGGTCATGGACGGGTCCCTAAAACGAGGTAGAAACGACATAATTATATGTTTGTCCGAGAGGATGGTAAATGTCAATGCACGGATTCGTTTGTGTTTTTCAGCAGCTCCAAGCCGGTCATTACCTATGGAAAGAACATCGCGGTTTGACTACCAATAACAATATGTACATTTATATATAGTCGATGTCCAGAGCACGCGATCTGATGTTTTTTCTATATTTTATTTTAGTTTACTTCGAAATACCGGCCGGTTTTTGAAACGCATCGAGTACACCAGCATTCTTATGCAGCTTATGCAAATGAGCATAAATTATAATAAAATATCGAGCTAAATTCGAGTAACTTAACATAAATACGTAAGAATTCAGTTGTACACGATGCGTTTCAAAAACCGAATCAAAAATGGAGAAAAATCAATAGTGGTATGGTATAAGATAGTACTACCGTGGTGTACGCGTGGTATACGAGAATGAACAGAATATAGTACAAGTGAAAAATGGAAGCTGATCAAAGCCAAACTATAAACTTATAATAAATTGTCGGAATTTTTGGCATCGCCTCCTATCTCGAATGTTCTCATTTATCAGAACTACTGTTTAGTAAATATTTATGATTTGTCATGCAAAAAGATAAGGTTCAATTTTCAGCTTCTTTATATTGGGTGAATACCATATTAGGCATCTAAATTTAGCCACTATCATCTTTCAACTAACTAGCTAGGTTGTTTAAAGCGAAATACCGGCCGGGTTTTGAAACGCATCATGGGTAACTGAATTTTTACGTATCTATGCTAAGTTACTCGAATTTAGCTCGTTTTTTATTCTAATTTATGTTCATTTGCATACGCTGCACAGGAAGTTGTTTAAGCTATTTATATGGCAGAATTCACAGGTGGCAGACTGTGTGCCTTTTACCTCAAGTCAAATCAGCTACAAAGCGCGTAGCGCCGTCACACTGATGCGGTACATTAACCAAAGAGCGCTTCACGCGCAGCCACAGAAAGAAATCCCATTACTGTGGGAAAATTGGCTAGATGTTGAAAAGCCTTATTGTTAGGGTCTCAACCATTTGGATGCAAAATATCACAAATATTAGTTTGTCTAACATTTCCACATTTTTTACGGAAGTATTTCATCGTTCCAATGGTATGGTGCACCAATTGCGCACCAATTCTGCACCAATAGTGCACCAATTTAGTCTCGCTAAGGCAAGGGTTGCATGCCCCAACTACAGGTGGCAGGTGTTCGATCTGGTAGACGCGCGCGCTATTCACATATCACTTTTTACGCACTCTGCCACCATCGTGACCACAAAAAAGGTCAAACGGGTAGCTTACCGCTGGTACAGGCTAACCCCATCCTGCTATGGGGTAGGTCTGCGGACTGGGTACCTAGGAATGAAAAACGTTGGCTAATTTATTGGCGGTGACTAATTGCGCAGAAGTTAAATAAAAAGCAAATAGATGGCGGAATAGCCCTAACTGTTGACGATAAGGCGTAGCGTACCATAAAAATTTCATTATTAGGTCCGACCTCACCTTTACCACTAAGGCACAACAGTAACAAAAACAATTACGTATTTCGCATAGACCTAGGGCAAGATAGTATAATTTGTATAATCAACAGTACACGTACACTTCACTGAGAATATTCGCATAGAATTTTCAACAAGCAATTTGGAGGGATATTAGGCCGAGGCTGCCTAAGCCTGAGTCTCAGACATGGTACCACCCTAATGGTAAGATCCAAAATTCAACTTGTCACAATAGATTTTCGAGAGGTCAACAAATTATCGAAATTACGGAATTTATAGCTCAAGAACCGGCACGCAGGCTATGTTCGGGCGCAGATGTTGTACTGCTATGGCTCAAGGTTATCTGGCTGTGGGCGGCCCGAAATAAAGAAAAGAAAGGAATAGACCGACTTATGTTTAGTAACAGTTCCGCGAGTATCAAATGAAGTAAACAATTTAGATGAAGACAAACATCTTTGCAATTTTAAAGCGAAATACCGACCGGTTTTTGAAACGCATTCAGCATCCTTATGCAGAATATGCAAATGAACATAAATTAAAATCATAAATCATAAATTAGAATAAAAAATCGAGCTAAATTCGAGTAAATTAGCAGCTGTCCACGATGCGTTCAGAAGAGAATCTTTTAAACAGACAACATTCTGGTTAAATATATAAGGTTATCATAAAAGGTCATAATAGGACTCGTCGAACGACCATTCAATAGACCGAAGAAGAAGAAAATTCTAAAGGTAGCTCTATCATACCACAGCTATAAAAGACAATCAAGCTGACGCGTGCCTGTATCCTTCCAATGGTACCAATTGAGAGATAGAGAGAGATAGAGAAAGAGAGATAACCATATATAGCTTCGGTAGAGGAGAGGTACAGAGAGCCAGGGTGGTAAGAACAGTTCACTAATTTGCATATATTCATGAGAGAGTGCGTGATCGAGGAGACTTAGACCAGATCCCCAGCGGGTGGCAGATGTTTGTAAGGGCCCAAAGATGGAGTGGCCACTGCACATTGCTTAGCACCCGGGGAAGCGCATACCGGAGCGGTAACCCGAACCGCTACCGGGCCCGTACCACTAGTGAATTACTTAGCACCTCGTTGTAAACATAATATGGAGATGGATAAAGAAAATCCTTATTTACATAGACGTATTTGAAGATCAGTTTTCATAACAAGTCTATGTCAACTACTAGTTTATCATAAACCAATAAAACCCAATAACTCGAAATTAGAATACCCAGTTAAAGTGTGCAAATAATCTATCGTAAGCTGTGATGAAAATGAATATGGAAAATGAATATGCGCCAAGAAAAAATGTTTTTCTTTCAATCGTGTAAATAAGTGCAAATATTGAACAACGAAACAATTGGATTGAGGTATGAGAGCTTTGGAATGAAGCACTGACGAATGTCAGATAAGGACTGGAGAGGGAAATAATAAAGGAGAAAGTGAACCTTTAAATGCACGTCAGAGGTTAGAAGAAGCCGGCTGTAAATTGGAACCTTGCCAAGAATGGGTCATGTTCTCAAAGGTTCAAGTTAATGGCTCACTCAAGTACCATGTAAAAGTCCCATGTAAATATTTTTCTGTGATAAAATTACAGGGGTAGGTAAACATACATAGCTGTAAATATCGCACGGGATAAAACGTGTAATAATTCACGAAACAAAATCCAAATATGGGTACCTGAACCGAAAAGTTAGCTTCTGAATCTAATAAAAGGTCTCGTCCACAATAATAGAATAGAAATAAACCAAGATTTAAATATAATGTATGGAGCAAATTTTCTGTATATTCGTTTCCTTTCTTTCTCAGGCTCCCCCTCTCTCTCTCTGTCTCTCTCTCTCTCTTCTCTCTTTCATTTCATAATCAGACACATTTTTTTATAACCTTGACGGTTGAGTTAAAAGTCATGATGGTTCCGGGTTAGATATGATGTATGTGGTCTAATTGTAAGAAAAGAAAAACCGAAAAACCTTGAAAAACTGTTAGATAAAGGTGGGTATTTAAGATTTACTGGTGGCGCACTGATAGGCAACCATTTGCAAATGTTTACGAACTGAAATGAAATGTCCTTCAAAAAAATAAAGCAGTTCTCATTGATCGATTTTCTTTTCGTTATAAAGGGAGAAAATGAGGGTGGGAGAGAGAGAGAGAGAGACAGAGAGAAAGAATAAGAGAGAAACAGAGAAATAGAGGAGACAGAGAGCGGTAAAATATCCGTATCAATATATCATATTAGATATCAAACGACAAATAAGATAACCTTGAGTTTAATTGGATTAGTCTCGACGACATCGGCGGGAGTTAATTTGCAATTCGAAAGCAGTTTTTCAAGTCATCAAAAACCATTTGTATGGAAAGACTTTATTGGTAAGCATTATAGCGAGGTTACTGTTGCCGAAGTACATATGTATAGGCCAGGTTGACAGTGCAAACTTTCAGCAAACGCTACTTGAATTTCAGCAAACTTTTCTTGAATTGACATTCCCGGTAATCACGGTACTTCTATATAAAAAACGGAGCTATATAAAATATTCTCTATTTCTCTCAATATTACACTATCACTACGTCAGAATCAACCCCAGGGAGGTTCTAGTCTATATTTGGTAATTAACACACGGTGGTTCAAGAGCCATGCTCTTAACTTCTTACTTATTTCTATGACGTGTATTAGTGTGAGTCAGCTGATTGAGGGATACTGATTAGCGAAAATCAATCAATACTTGGAAAAAGAGAGGAAGAACAGTCATGTTATGTGTTAAGGAGTCGAAGGTTTGGTGATAACACGACAGTCAGAGACCGAGACTGGCAGGAAGCGATAGAGATTGAGATAGGATGAGATAAGGGATCGAGGGAGTCAGAGGGTAAGAGAGAGAGAGGTTGAGAGAGAGAGAGGGAGAGAGAGGGAGAGAGAGAGAGGGAGGGAGAGAGAGAAGAGAGAGAGTTAAGGGAGGGAGAGGGAGAGATCAAGTCTGCTCCGAGATCCGGTCTATCCCCTCGGGGACTACTCCCCCCGATCCTACAAGGAGAAATGGGTGACGAATGGGAGAGAGGGAGAGAGAGAGAGAGAGACGTCGATTATTGATTTGTCATATAGTTATCGATTTTTGAATAGACAAAGTGCATGCATATAGATATAATGAAAAAGTACTAATTATACATGATCATTTTTTTTAATAAAAAAATTGAGCGTGCGTCGTGAATCTACTGTTCTACTCAGACATAATGTCAGTAAAATTTGAAGGAAGTTTTGTAATTACACGCAGACACGTGAACGTGAGCGAGATCGTTTTTACTCCTAGCGTAAGTGCATGAGGGTAATCCTAACCTAACGGATACTATGAAATAAAAATGATCACTTATGAAAATATAATATATTCAATTTTCCCGGCAATTTGTCAAATACATTTGAACCAATCGGTCAAAAGGTCATCTGCAAAGCCAGAAAATTTCCACGAGAAACTGAATTATCATTAAAAAGATATTATAAAAAAGTTGATTGAATAAGAAGTTTGATATTGTAGATAAGAGATAGATGAGCCAACAAACATAAACTGACAGTTGTTCTCTTCACTGTGCTGTGTTGTGTGTGATGAAATATAAGATCTGAGCATGAAGAGAGAGAGAGATACATATATATGTGTATACAAAAATAAACCCCTTTTTTCTGGGTTCTTATGGATAATGTACTGTATAATAATTATTAAGAGAACATAATTATAATACTCTTTGCCTCATTGGAGAGTTGTAACCAAAGGAGGACAGTGCATTCGTAAAGTAATAGTTGAAAAACAATAATTGTATAAAAATATAAAAAAAAAAACTCGGAAATAGCTTTTCCTTCGGAGTACGTGATCCGGAAACAAATATACAGATAAATATGAAATTGTTGGAGAGAGAGAGAGGGAGGGAAGAAAGATAAAGGGGGAACCATAGAGAGAGATAGAGAGAGCGGAAGAGAGAGAGAGAGAAAGATAGAGAGAGGACAAAAGAGGAAGAGAATAAACGGAAATAAAAATGTAAAAGTGTCCATAAAAGACGTTGATCTCGTAAAATAAAACGCAAAACGCTAGGATACCCTACATATCGGGACAGTCGTTTTTTTTAAATATTGTGGCGACCACACACAGATATTTAATGTGTATATAGAATTTTTTGATGTCATAGAAATATATAATTCGTGCAATATTAATTGTTGTTATTCCTGTTTTTTGTTGTATAGAAAAATAGAAAGGCTCGTTTTATTGCAGGTAAATTGTCGCATGGGGTGAAATAGGCAATCTAACAAGTGATGTTAACTTGTTAATAATAAAAATGGTCTAGTTTTGGTATAAAATTATAAAATAAGCACTTCTTTTAAGTTTTTAGTAAAAAACATCTGCATCTATGCGCACTATGCGAAACGGGACATGCGCCTATACCTATCTATGTAATACCAAAGATATATTTTTGGATTCTTTGTTAGTTCTAGCTAGGGAAACGGTGCAACTTTTGGTATAAAACCTTTCGACCGCTTTCTTAGAAGTTCACTCTTAATTTTTTTTATTTATAGTTTAGTGCCATCATAAAAGCACAATATAATTCCATATTCCTTATAAATATACTTGCCTAAAAATATGAATGATAGATGCAAAAAGGCTCGTTTTTCTATAACAATTGAATGAAAAGAATTTGTATTGTCTGCGAAAACGAGTCATAAATTCCCCAATTCTTTAAATTTTCATTTTCTGAATAAAAGTGAAAATAGAAAGACGTCAGAGAAGTTCTCATTGAAATGTTGCATCGTCCATTAGTATATCAAACAACTTTCGTAATATGCAAAATGAAATAATATAAAAATAGCAATAAACAAAATAGAAAAAATACCTAAAGCAAGATTTGAAACCGTTTGCGAAACTTATTAATAAAATAAACAATATAAAAATATAAAGGATTTATCCACTAACAATGCTAAAGTACCATAAGAAATATGTATAATGTGATGAAAATACTCATTGTCCATAATCTTTTCAAAGTCTAATAGATACCGTAGGCGTTGGATAGTAGAGTTTTCTCAAAAGCTGGCATCTTTTTGTCCCGGGCCCCTTATTGGTCCAAAACTATTCTAATGTATGCAAGTCCCGCCCACCAACAGATGTGTTTCCCTTCATAAATGAAGGTCCCAAGTTTGAGTTTAAAATTTACGCGCAAATCAATATTTTTCATAAATAAACTTGACTTATATTTACTTACATTGATAGAAGCCATAAGGTTACATCCTGTCCTGTTTTACGACTATGACAAATTTAGTCTTTCAATAAGCTACAAATACATATATTTGCACGTAAAAAGAGTCAATATTTTGCAAGGACTGACGTGACATAGTGTATTCCTGAGAGAGCACAGAGAAGCGAAGAAATTGAAACATGTTATATAAAACATGTAAGGCCTTTCAGGTATGCAAAGAATGGAAAGCGCGCTGACACGCTCAAAAAGGGGCGGAGCATTAAAAGAGGGCGGAGTTAGGTGATGATCCCGTTTCAGGACAAATATTTCATAAAATTCGATTTCCTTATTCGAAGCACGCTAATTCTTAATGTTGAGTGATCTATTCGGAAACTGTCCAAAACGCTCACATATTATATTTTAAAGCGAAATACCGGTCGGTTTTTGAAACGCATCGCTGACAACTTACTCTTACGTATTGATGCTAATGTGCTCGAATTTGGCTCGATTTTTTTATTCTAACTGATGTTCATTTGCATAGGCCGCATAAGAATGATGGTGTACTCGATATGCTTCAAAACCGGCCGGCATTGCGCTTTAATAGAAGCATGCTAATTCTCCTTTGGAAATTAAATTTTATGTTGACCTATCCGGAAACTATGTCCAGAACGCTCACATATTACATTTTAGCATTGTTTCGTTTGTTCAGCAGTATAAATATGTTAGTGCTCTCGCCACTCGCCACTTACCATCACTGAACGTTGCACAAAAAAAACATCTATTCTGCTTTATGGGGTCTCGATGTATGACAAACATTGCTTCCAAGTATGGCTTTAATTACCGTAGATTGGCACTGCACGGGGACAACTACAGACCGCCAATAAATGGTCCCGCGGCCGGTAGCCACAGGACAATTTTTTTCGAGCGTGCATAAACTGTGCATTTTCGCCTCGTCTAGTATTATCAATGGTGCATTTTCAAACTTTCAAAGGTGTATGCACAATTTCAAAGGTGTATACATGAGATGCACATTTGATACTTGGAAGCAAAATGCGCTGTTTTTGCCATACATCGAGACCCCATTAGTCGCAGTGCGAAAACCTGATCATTACGCGGATTTAGTTTTTTTTTCGTGAGGACACGAAGACCGTACAACGAGACAATCTAAAATTCCCTATTTCAGATGAACAACAAGACAACAGAAAATCTGCAAACGCGAAAGAACTTGAAAATGAAAAACGCAAGCAAAATAAAATAATTTTCAAAGTTCAATCGATATTTGACTACATCTACAATGTCTACAAAAGTAATCACGGACTGTATGAAAGTGTACTGGTCAGAGAAAAGCAGTGAGAAAGAGAAAATAGAGAGGGAGAGAGAGACAGAGACAGAGACAGAGAGAGAGACAGAGAGAGAAAGGGAGAGAGAAATAGAGATCACCCAGCAGTAGTAGCCAAGGTGGGTACACAGTACACACTCGGCAATGTCAACACAGAAGGAGGACTACACGGGGGTGGATATGTTTGGAGAAACCTGCTGACAAACACTAGCGCCAGAACTGCGCCGAGCAATCTATTATTAAATGCGAGAAGCTACATTTTGCTGCCTAGCTGCTGTGTTAGCATACATTGATAAGATTTGAAATTATGACAGTGACTGCGGTTTACAGTTTTAAATGTTTTTATGAGTGCTAGAGATAAAGTAAATTATTTTAAGAAAATATTCGCATACATCGCTGATGTGCTGCATTTAAAGGGATGTAACAACCAGTTTTTGAAACATATGTTGAATACTGTATTCCCGTGCATTATATACAAATGTGCATGATTGGAACAAAAAATCGAACCTAATTCAAACACACTTATTGTTAGCATAAATACATGGGAGCACAGTTCTCCAATATACGTTTCAAAAACCGGCCGCTATATCACTTTAACATTTTTTAATAGGACGAAGTTGAAGTTCAAGGATCCTTGAATATTGGTTCTCATCTAGACACAATTCCCTTTTCATTTCCTTCCAGTATTGAAAAGGTAAAGTTAGACATTTTCTACTCTGATTTTCAGATATGCATACCAAATGCGCATTTCAGACTTTGGATTGACTACTACAGCCCAAACAACGCTGTAGGAGAACTCTGCGTAAAATAGTGCGGGGTTGGAGAAAGCATGATCTAAAATCACAACATTGACAGTATTCAACATCTTATCAGGAAATAAATAACATAGTGTAGAACATTGACATTTACCACGGTTTTGAAATATTCAGCCAATCAAAGGATTTAATCCGGAGCCGTACACATCAGGAGCAAATCATCACGAAGTTAATGCACAGTATAGCTTTCTGCAGATAAATGAATAAATACATAACCGTAAGTTTGAATACCGGCCGGTTTCTGAAATGCATCGTGGACAATTGTATTCTTACGTATTTATGCTAATTTGCTGGAATTCAGCTCGATTTTTTATTCTTATTTATGTTCATTTACATATATGCTGCATAAGAATGCTGGTCTACTTGATGTGTTTCGGTCTACGAGTCGGTATATGAAAACTCATCCAAAGGATGCTAAACATTTAAAAATTTAAATGGACAAAGTGAATACAGGGCCATGAGCCATGACCACCCACTATTCATCTTCAGTGCATTTTATTGCCCTTTTTGGAATGCACACTGGCTTTTTTTCCTTCGGTTATATCGAACACCAATTTTGTCCTCTTTTCAATTTACCCCATGTCCAAAAACCCCTCTTCCATTAATAAATATTTGATGAGTTGACGCTACGAAATATGACAATTTATGCTAATAAAAAGGTTTTTTCCTCTGCAATTCCAGCTTCAATTACGACAAATTTTGCAGTTGAGTACCAAGTACATCCACGAACTAGAATACTTTTATTGCACGAGCTCTGGGCTGGCTGGTTGGCTAGTGCGTTCGTATATAACGTGAACGACCCGGGTTCGAGTCTGGCCCATGACAACTTTCAAATCAACAACCGGCGAGGGAATCATGGGTGATCCCTAATGGCCCTGAAGACCTCTGCGAACAAGTCATAAGCTTTGAAACACTGCGTTGAACTGCCCTTGCAAAACCTTATTATTCATTATTACAATAATCCTATGGTGAACTTTCTGAATGAGGGTTATTTTATGCAAGCAGGAGCAATAAAACAACTCCGAAATACCACCACAGAAACAGCAAGCAAAATCCTTTATTAAAATGTGTTACTTTACAGACAAACAGAAAGAAATCTTGGGGATATGTATAATTCGAGCAGTGCATATGTTCATTCAAATAGACACAAGTTTATGTACTATAAAAAGTAATATTATTTTTAATGGACAAGCAAGGAGCAGACGAGATTTAAAGCGACATGCCGGCCGGTTTTTGAAACGAATCTCAAATATCAGCATTCTTATGCATTCATGCTAAAAGGGGTCTATTATCTATTTTTTATTCAAATTTATGCTCATTTGCATATCAAGCATAGGAAAGCAGGGAGTACTCGATGCGTTTCAAAAACCGGCCGGTATTTCGCTTTAAAGCCATATACTTGTGAAACGTATGAGCATTCCTATGTATGTATGCTCATCCTAATTTACGTCATTTGCATCCAAACATACCGAAATGCAGTTGTTCTCATACGTTTCAAAAAACTGGCTATTATTTATTATTTCAAGCGAAACACCGGCCGATTTGTGAAACACATCGAATAGACCAGCTCCCTTATGCATCCTATGCAACTGACATAAATTAGAATAAAAATTCGAGCTAATTCGAGCAAATTAGTAACATTTCAGATGCATTTCAAAAACCGCCCGGTATTTCGCTTTAAAATTGCACGCTACATCCGAGATAGTCGCAAAAAGTTTTTGCGATATTTTCTATATTCTCTTCGAGAGCACCCTCACCCTTCTTCACGCCTTTCTGAAAGAGTTAGATCAGCTTATTATTTTATCAATTATCATTTGTCCCACAAGGTTTCTAGTCAATAGCAAAACAATTTAATGTGACCCTTTCCCTCTAGATAGCCTATCATTTCTTTAGTTGCACGCATCGTGCTGTAACACTTTAAAGGGGTATAACGTCTGGTTTTGTAATGTAACTGTGCGAAACTGAGCATTGTTTTAGTCGAACCATATTCATTAGCGCAGAGCAAGTGGGAAGCGAGTTGCCCAGCGTATGTTTGTTACATCGCTTAGTAGCACGTTTATTCCCTGGAATCTGGAATAAAAATTTACCTCAACGAGAGCGTATAGAGTGGTGCCGTGTGATCCCCAATGGTAGCAGAATTTGTAGTCCTTCTCGTCCCAAAATGTGTAATGATCCCAACCGCTTGGAGTCTCCGGCATAGCGGTATGAGGTGCACCCTGTAAGTACGGTAATAATATCATCTTCGAGCGACCTTTCGTCTCAAAATCGTAGCTCACACTGCGAAGGGTTTCCTTGATTACGAAGAACCGTTGGACGCTGTACTGAACCACTCTTGACCAAAAAAACCACATCCACACAAATCTATTTACAAATGTCAATGTTGTGTGCATATAAATAATATAGAACGTTGAAAATCATAAGTTAAAGGTGTGAATCAGATAAACCATAAAGCCCAATGAGGAATAGACATATATATGAAGGGATAGACTCACATCTATGCGGCATCGTGGATGTATTCCCATGATGCATATGCAAATGATTATAATTAGAATAGAAAGCCGTGCAGTATGGCGCAGCCATTTGCGTGTACTATACTATTTGGGACTACAGCGTCCAGCACACCTTTCAAAACCGGCTGTTACAGCGCTTAAAAATTAAATTTCACCCGCCTTATCTCTATTCTTATAGCAAGCGATTGCCAGAACCGCTTGAATCTCGTCCTTGGAAACTTCAAAATCCAGCATATACTTGATGAGATCTTGCGTTCGCTTCTAAATGTTTTATAATCATGCAAATAGATAGATTTAGAATTATCAGAAAACATTATTACTGAAGCTGTAGAAAATTGTCTACTACATTTGGATATTCATAAATATCTATAAGATTCATAGCTTTGAAAAAGAACAAAAACAGCTGAATCACCAACCACACAATCCGTGCATTCGACTGCCTGAAATAGTAGAAACTGTTAAAGCAAAATGCCGACCGGTTTTTGAAGCGCAACATGAACCGAGGCATTTTTATGCATTTATGCTAAGTGGGGCCGATTTGTTATTCGAATTTGTGCTCATTTTTATAATGCTGCATAAGAATGCTGGTGTATTCGATGTGTTTCAAAAATCTTATGAGCAACAATTTCAATACGTAACCCCGATACTTTCTTCAGACAATAAACATTGACAGAAATTTATAATGCCAAACAGAATAGTCGAGCCCACAACAGATAAAAGATATAACCAAATGAAAGCAACCTTCACCTCAAAACCTGTCGTTTCAATGTAGGAAGGCAATAAGCAGAGGATAACAAAGATAATACATTGTACAGGGGATGAAAAAATCATTTTGTGCACTATTTTCTGATTTTTCTTGACTAATTAGATTTGTGCATGTGGTTTCATATTTGCATATGTAAAATTACATATTAGCATATATCTATTTAACATACCCGTAATGAGGACATTACTCTAGATATACAGACTTCTGTGAAAGCGGGACCCCGGCCCGGCTTCTACATAAGTATACTCTGAACCTCAGACGAGCAGCTGCCAAAACTTTTGCTGGGTGCGCGGATTTGCGTTGCCTAACTCACTCGGCCATGTATTATTACTCGCAATCTATCAACCGCGCACCTCTCCGCGTACGCGGGTAATTGCGCGGCTAGCTGCGCGCGCGTATTCGTGCGCCAGCTCCAGTAGCCGATAACTCGCCTGGAGACTGGTACTTCAAATGAAATCTACTATGGAAGGAAAACAAGCGAC
Organism: Pelodera strongyloides; assembly: GCA_036852015.1. Classification (NCBI taxonomy): domain Eukaryota; kingdom Metazoa; phylum Nematoda; class Chromadorea; order Rhabditida; family Rhabditidae; genus Pelodera; species Pelodera strongyloides. The sequence goes on from JAANDG010000079.1 coordinate 307,505, forward strand.
GCTCTAACAATTAGTGTCTTGAGTTCTTTGAGATAATGCGTGGTGTTTCTAAAACATATTGAAATAAAAACTCTTTACTATCAAAGCAGTTGACTAACAGCAAACTCAGAAAACGAAAGTTTTACCGAGTCGAATGACTTAGGATCGAAACACAGAGAAAGTGAAAGTTATATATTTTAGCAAGTCCCCTTTTCTGTATAGCTGATCAATTAAGCATTATAATTACTACACTACTACACATAATCTGGTTTTCGAGCTATTCCGAATATAATAGATTCTAAGATAAGCGGCAACACTGATAAGCAGGGCAAAATTGCAACATCACGTTTTTTTTCCAGTAAATTACATACGAATACCGATTTTTTGTGCGTAGCTTGCGTATTCTCGCCTAAAAATTTATCTGCAACACATTATACACAAAGGTAAAAAAAAACCCAGAAAGTCAGACAACCGTATGTCCGATACGTAGTCGGTGGACGATGGTACAGCGTGACATGTCAGGCTGTTCTAACTATTCCAATTTCTAAACTACTTCAACTACTGGTAGATCTCCATAGGAGGGAGTCACCTGTCTACTCTTTGAAAAAAAATTCCGTCCCTTGTATTATTTGCACTCACTTTGGCATATATATAGAATTACCAGGACACTGTAAATCATCCTTTTGTACCATTTAGAACCAACGCCCAGTCGAAGACCAGAAGCAAAACGACAAAGAACGGCTGGAGATCAGATAACAGGATTATAATCATACTTGTCTGATAAAGGGTTATCAGTAGATACGGAGCACACAAAAAGCACACTGTGCGCACTAAAGACTAGAATATAAATATATGCTCTAACTAGACTAAATTGAATTCAGATAGAACAATGTCGGAAGAACCATTATTGATGAATTAATCAGAGTTTGATTAATAAACAAAATCTGGTTCAGAAGATCTAAATAAATATAAAGATAAGTAAATATCTTTATCAATCTGTGTAATACTTTTTCGTTCATCATTGAGTGTGCCACCAACGTAGTTCGCTTACGTTAGCCGATGATTTTTTCCAAAAAATCTAAACGAGAGAAAATTTGTGAGCCACCGGTATGCAAGAAGTGCGCCGCAAGTGTGCGACAAGTTTTCCGTCCGCCCCGCGTTGGTGCGGCGCGCCTGGCGCTTGTGTTGTCCTCCATGTGCTGGTGTACCGCGCGGTCAGAATCTTGTACGCTTACATTCCGACACCTTTTTTTTATAGTCGCTCACCTCCTAAACTTACAAACATCAACTGTGATTTTTAAGGCCTCTTTATAAAACTAATAAATACTAATGACTCAACCCGTTATTTTTGGTAAAAAGAATGCACAATATTAACACAACAGATGAGTTGTATTTACATTGACACGTATTTTAGTACGTAAGTGCATTTTAAAATAGAAATTCTGAATCAAAACATTTAATTTAGTACACAATATACATCAACACATAAAAACGAAAAGCCTTCTGTGTTTTAGTTTCAAAAGTATAATACACCTGATTCGCAAACATTGAAAATGACCGGTGACGCATTTTCCTGCTTTATTTGTAAAATACATCAACAAACAGATATCTGCGGGACTAAACTCTATATAATATGTGCAAAGTTACTTGTGCATCTATTTGCGCTCTACAGTAGTTTACCCGAGTACAAAATGTTCCTAAGGTTCATAAAAGAAAAGTGTTTGAATTTTGACCAAAGAATAGTATTTTCTTTGCAACTCGGTCGCCAACTGAACTTTAGAATTTGCAATTTTTACAAAATTTTTACTATATAATGTCAGGTTAGGGCCACCATTCTGTAGAATTCGCTTCCTACAGTATTCCCCTTATAACGGCTACTTTTTGACCTATCATTTATGTATTTCATCTCTTTTCATAGTAGGTTTATAGGATCCACAACGTTTGCAGGTTATGTTATATGGCGTAGCGTATGTGACTAATATTGGGTCGAGAGATATCTTACATTGAGTGAGGCTTGTTCTAGAATTTGTGCGCCATTTTTCTATGATACAAGCTCGATATCACTTACATAACTCGGGTGGGAAGAGTCACCCATCCCGTTTTACTACTGTGAAGCGGGAGGGGAGGGGTATTCCCCAGTTTGGCCACATTGATTTCTTCACTGGGTTTATTTTTGTGATCCCTAATAGTGTCATCAGCAGTTGGTCTATTGTCTGATTTGATTATAAGCGGATTATTCTTTATTGAACTGATCTGACCTTCGGCTTTTCAAAGCCAAAGCACACGAGAAACGTTTTATTTATATTTGTTGCTGTATTTTGATTTAGATCCAGTCTCCCGTTATTAAAGCGAAATACCGTCCCGTTTTTGAAATACAACGAGTAGATCAGCATTATTACGCAGCTTATGCAAATGAACATAAATTAGAACAAAAAATCGAGCTAAATTCGAGAAAATTAGCATGAATTCGTAAGAATTCAGTTATCCATGATGCGTTTCAAAAAAACGGCTGGTATTTCGCTTTAAAACACTAATCGCTAGCAAGGCTAGAAAACTGGGGAAACTAACAGTACACAATGCAACATATTGTTATTTTATTTTAGCTAATTGAATACCCCGAGGAGTGATATTTTATAGAAAATTATTGTAAATTAGGATGTTTGAATAGAAATTTGTTAAATGTTAGTAAGAAATGTATGAGGATAAACAAAAAGTAACATGACATTTATGAGTTTACACTAAAATTAGTGTATTAAAAACACCACATCGGTATTTTATGATTGGGAAAACATTGAGACAAAAGGATTTCGTATTTGCAAAACACACAACTCTTCTAATAAAAGCTAGAAAAATACAAAGGAACGTGGTAAACTCAGGTTTCCCATTGGTTCTTTATCTCAACTCGTTCATAAGGAATAATATTTCGTCAGTTTCACTTGATTTATGACATATCGCCTAACAACTGATTGCTTACAATAGAAGGCGAGATAAGTAAATTATTGGGGTATATATACCGTAGTCGATCCTTTTCCGGAGAACCCATTTCGAAAATACTGTACTTTTGTACTCACTATTTTTTGTATTCTACCCCATTAGCATTTCGTGCTTCCCCCTATTGTTGTCTTTGTTTCTGGCCAAAAAAAGCTATGCAACTATTTGACATTGAATGTATATAGTACACATTTGTTGGTCCAGAGATCTGCTCACGGTAGGGCATAGTTGTCGAATCCAAATACCCATGCTAACCGAACCTTTGATGTCTGGTGTGAGAGACCGGTGTGCTACCCAGACCACTTTGCCATAAACCTTTTGTATTTTGATCCATAAAGAGTGTATTCTACTACTTAAAACTCAGTTAGTGATCCACCCTCGCCCGACTGATTAAAGTCTCCCCCGCTGGTTTACTAGCAATTGATAAAACGTTTCGTAATTAGAGATAATCTTTTCAGGAAAAAAATGGTTGTTCGCCAGAGTTCTGTTTACTCAATTTCTAGCGGAAAAGGCGGTGATATTGCCGAGGTGACGCTTTTTTGTTTTTGAACTCAAGTTTTTTTATAAAACTTCATCCTACGCTACTCAACTCTGTTATCGTGGTACACTGTAGTTATACATAAACAAACAGTTGCACAGTGGTGTCTTAAGTACGGATGTGTGTTTTGGGTTCAACATATAAGTTTTCGAACGCCCACATGATCACAAACAAACAAATAAACAAACGGTGTCCGCTTCTAAAATAAGTCAAGAGCAATCTTACTTGGAAGCACTTAAAAAGGTTTATTCATAAAAACGAAAAGGTACACAATAACGAGGTAAGCGACAAGAATAAGAACCAGGTCCCAAAGAGTAAAGTGTTCAAGTCCTTTACTATTTACAGGGAACATATCTATTAACTGCTTACATTTAGGTACATCAAACGAGCTCTAGCACTTCTAGTTCTTGTAGCTCCGACCTAGATTCTACCGAGAATCAGATTGAAAACAAAACTCCGAAAAGTGCAAATCGTCTCCTTCGTTGGAACCTTCTCTTCACACTTTTCATCCTTTCTGCAATCACTTCGTCGATATGGATTGCTTTCATACCGGTGGTCAATGTTGGTGTTTAAACATATCAACTTAACATAGCACTTATCGCTCGGGTAGGTTACCGTGGGTTAGTTACCCAGCGGTGTATTTTTGCTAACAACTTGGGCTTGACACCAAACAGGTGTAATACAGTAATACTATACGTGAGATTTCGAACCAGTAAAATAAGAAATTGCTGAACAGTTACTAGAAAATATTCATTCTTAGGAGACGATTTATTGATTACAAATATTAGTCATATTTTGCAGAGATACGCTCTAATCTTCGTCCTGGCTTGTATGTCCATATTGCAAATTGTGTGGTTTATTGGATTATTCAACGCGATACGATACACTTTACGATTACGACGCTATAGAAGTAGGAGAGTTGACACGGTGGGTTTCTCGACGCCGCTTCCACAGGCTATTAAGAAGGAGCGGTTATTAGCTCGATAGATTGCCAAGTTTTCGAATTTCTTAACTAACAACAACTTTCCCCGTTAAGTATTTTTGTTCTGTTGCGGCACTGTGACCAAAAAATCCTTTGTTAGCGCGATAGCGCTAACATAGTTTGGGTTTACCCTTATCAGGATAAGTCTTTAGAAATATTTTACATTTGATTTCTTTCAGGAGAACCAGTCCAATTGTTCGAAAATCAAGCATTTAGTGGGTATTTGCGTTTACAAGGAACCGATTCAATTGCTAATTGATACGATAGACAGGTAGGGATTCCAATTTGCGTGCTTAATAAAACTACGTATAATTGGTATAATTCGCCCCTGTAGCTACGATAATTTGTTGTGATTTATAGTCGCGGTTAGCATATGTCAAGCTTTCGGCTTTGACAAGTTTCAATTTTAGCGTAGCTTCACAATCAAATTGCTCCAAGAAGATATCTCTATTTATTGGATTTGAAGAAGGAACGCCAGAACGGGATCAGGTATATAAAATGTTTTATTACAATTAGATTGCACGATAAACCCGTCGTACACAACAGACTCTTGAAATTTCACTAATCTGTACAGCATGTGGACTATATGTAAGGATTTAAGTCTGCCGTAAAAAATACATTTTTTTAGATTGTCAAGCAACTGGAAGAAAAGTACACGGCATCTTTTGAACGGTTATTATTCGTTGTTCACCCAAGAGGTCTGGAGGGCGATATTCCTGGGAAGTGTTCAAACCTGAACTATGCCGCGAGGACTGCAGTCTCAAAATTGAGACAGGATCAGGTAGTTGCATATCTAAGACATATTTCAGTATCTGTATCATCTACCAAACGTTATTTGTGAAGTATAACTACAAACAGGCCATGTTGTGAACATTGTGAAGCATATCTTAAAAAAAACAGTGGAAAAAAGTAAAAAAAAAAAATCGTTTTTCCTGGGGCTTACTTTATTAATTATAAACATCTAATTGTGAAAATGTTTAGTATTACTGCATGGCCACTCAACTGCTTGTCACAACTGGTGATTGCGATTCGATATTTGGCGAACGATACTTTGATGCGCTAGAAGAAGAATACTGGAAGACTAGCGAGAAGATTTGCAGTTTTATTGCTTGAACCTTTATATTATTTTTATGTTTCACTTTCGCCTTGTTTTTCACTTTTTATTACTTTGACTTTAGTTTAGTTCTCACTTTTGATCTTTATATTAATGATAATATTTCTAGGAAAGGAAATATACAGTATGGCAGAGCCCGCTATTCTACACTATGAAAACAAAAACGCCTCCATTTTTTGTACGAGTCACTGGTCTTTTGCGGTCATTTTTCATGATTGGGTAAGAAGAATTTTTTATAATATATTGATCGATACATAAAGATGGCAACAGAAAACGAGGAATACTTCTGTTTTATTGTTCACTAATTGTAAGAGGCGAGGCATTATTGGTCTGTTTGTGACTACGACAGAGCTTCCGTGTGTGCAATAGAATGTAAGTTGCAGTGTCAAGGTTCAAAACTATTTCTTTTCAGTTTCCTAATTCCCTGGAACATTAATACAATGAGCATTTTCTCGCTCACGTTGGAACTATTTGAAAAGGGAGGATATACTCATCCAGGATATCAGGTAATCACTGAGTGCATTTTAACGTTTCACAACTTTGTCGTACCTGTTTACCTTTGTTATTTCTTGATTTCTGCTTAGAGCGAAATACCTGCCGATTTTTGTAACGCATCGTGGACAACATAATTCTTACGTATTTATGCAAAGTTGCTCGAATTTAGCTCGATTTTCTAATTTACGGTCATTGCGTAAGGGGCATAATAATACAGCTGTCCACGATGCGTTTCAAAAACCGGCCGGTATTTCCGCTTTAAACCACGTACAAATAAGGGTTTCAGATGGAGGATATTATTGCCGTAATTAGATGGTCACTTGCCGTGAGGAAACAGTGCAAAATCCAGGCAATCCCAGTTGCTACACTATCCGGACCAACTTCAGGTGGGCGTGCCCTAGTTATAAGCAATTGAAGATGACTGTGTCGAAACGTGTCTTCGCAACAAAAAAAACTGACCTCTTCGAAATAGACTTCGAGCTACGTGACTTCGAGCTCTGCACGTCCATTTGGCGGGATCAGAGCTGGAATTGCCCATTTACGTTCTTGATTATTTGATAAACCTTCTAATTTTTGTGTTTTAGGTGATGGATATATAAACGAATTGTATGAATGGGCGCGGCAGATCCGGAGATGGACAATTGGTGCTGGAGAGGTACGAGAATCATTGAAGAAAAAATGTTTCGTATTAGACACAGGACTTTGAATCTCATTCATGGAGTGTTATTTATTTACCGTACTATATATGATCTATGTATAGCACAAGAAAACGAATTAGTTACCGAAACCACAGAAAAACTGTGGTTGGCCCATCAAATGGTTTTTGCCGAAAACAAAATTCGGTGACTGGTTCGTGACTGGTTCGTGACCATTTGGTTACGATCTTATGACTGTTTTCGATGAAACATGGCCACGAGTTGGTCACGAATTGGTCACCAAATGGGCAGACTGGCGAAAAAACCATTGGGATATGTGCCCTTCATAAACGAAGTAATTGCAGGTATTCCACTACTTTGCTATCAAAAGTTTTCGGCTCCCAACTACAGTATCCCTTGTTTTCGCAGTAAGGTTCATATTTTACTACGGAGTTGTGCTCTGCGTCTCATCACTATTTTCGCTGACAGCTCCATTCATCGTGAGGATTTTTCACACTAATTTTCGCGAACATAGGTCGATGTTGTGTATATATGCACTTGGGCCTCTATTATGGGATCACTGCAAAAAGAGCTGTAAAAAGGCTTAAAAATAAAAAGATAGTTTCAGACTTCTTCAATCCTAACGGCTCGAGACGTTGACACAGTTCTATCGACAAGAAATTTCACATATATTTCTCTGGGTTTCCTACTATTACAGTATCTTTGCTTCCTCGCCGTTTTTCTCATAAACTCTTGTTGCTCTAGGGTAAGTTCATTTTTTTGCATTTATCTAGTTTTATTTGGAACAATTTATATGAACACATATATTAGAGAAAACAAGTGTGCTCGCGTGTGTTGGATTTTAGCCTATGTAACTTTAGGAGTAATCAATTCATATTCCAATGAAGTACAAATAATTAAAAAGGAACAGTATATAGAAAATTGATAGTGACGATATTGTAGACCATGAATGCAGACACAAATCAATTCAAACACGATTATTATAATGATTAAATTAAGCACCAATGCTTTCAGGTATTTCCTCAAGGGATCCGTGACAACTGTAATTTCATAATAAACATAGTCCATTTTCTGCTCACCCTTCCGACAATTATATTGTATTCATTAGTGGAACTGGCAGCGTTCCTAGAGGTTAGAAAGATCATCTTTTATGGAGAACTACAGAACCCTTTTATAGGGCAGACCATTCCCCCATGCAAGATGTATTCATATTCACAGTATCTGTGCTAATAGTAAATAAGCATATGTGCTGGGTGCTGCTTCGTTAGTTAGTTCGCAACAGATAGTACGCGAAGACATTACGCCAATTGACGGGTCTGAATATATTTCAAGATAGAATTTTCCCTGGTGACACCTCAAAATTGGGTACCTAAACCAGTGCAACTACGTCTGTGCAATCGATAATTTCTATATTTTTTTCAGTTGACCGTGCGGGGCAAGGACGTCTGTTCGCATAGTGCTTCCAAAAAAGACGGTCTAATTCTAAACGCACAAGTACAACGAGTTTAGGAAAATGACAAACTGATAATAAATCACCATAATATGCGACAATTGAGCTTTAGTTTATTGGTAATTGTGAAATAAAACTTTGAAAAATAGTTTTATTAGAATCAACGAGAGTTTAAAATTATAAAGTAACAAAGGAACAAAATTATAAAATAAATGAAAAATACAAGGTCATGACGATATAGCACAACACAGAACTGACAAAGATATCGATTTCATTAGGGTCGGGAGACCTTGAAACCTCTAAACTTTCGATGAACTATAAAACATGGTAGGAAAGGTTTCGTGTTCATTGTTTTTTTTTGTCTTGGCTGAATCCCAAACACCGCTCGTTTCAAACTTTTTGAAATTTATTCGGTTGACACGCAGTACGACTGTCGTTTGACCATGCGCATGAATACATCTAAAAGAAAAAGTTTTGTAAGCAGCGGTACATTATAGTAATCGGGAACCATTTGTCGACGGTTCTTGTTTTTTTCTATAGGCTACATCATATGGATACATTGAATAAAAGTGGCGCGCGTTTCTCCTTGGAAAGGGATTCCTTACTGTTAATATTGAAAATATACGTCTTGTAATAGAACTGTAGCCTTCATTATAGATTTCTGTATAATGTGTCACTTTATTTATTCTTCATTTTTGTATTTGTGCTACTGTTGACTGTTGCTTTACTCGACAAAACTGTACGTTGCATATATTTTTCTCATGAATTTTATGTGTGCGTAATAAATTATTATTATTATTATTATTATGACGATGATTTAGGAGTCCTACGTCCTACGATGAGAAACACCAAATAAAAAAGTGGTAAAAACTGAAAGAAATACCGACCCTGATCAGTTCCGTGCTGATCCTGTTGTTCCATGTTCGCGTAACTTTTCTGAAAGTGAGGAAAATCCCTTTGTTGCATTAAAAAGATGTAGCACAAGTCTCCATACTTAACATCAATGAATCAAAATATGTAAATAATTCTAGCTCACATTACTCCCATCGAGGTAGACACGCTTGAGAAGATCGGTAGCCGACATGCGATCTATGGGATAGAAGCCCAACATTCGCTCGAACAGGTTGAAAAGGTTCGCTTCTGAAATATATAAACTACACGAATTTCATTACGGAGGCTCGTGTGTGAGTGCCTGGCTCCTATTCTATTTACATACCTTCGTCGATTCGCTTGGCGGTTCTATATAAATATATAAATATCGTCACAGTATCGCTGATATCCTAAAGGGACACGAGAAAGAGTTTCCCTCAATTCATGTGTACGGAGTATCCGGAACTTCAGAAATATTACTGTGAAAACCGCATTGCTTGAAGCCTAGAACTCGCAGAGTTATTCTCCGGTTAAACAGATCGGCCAGGTACCGTAGCCAGAAACAATTTTTGCGGTTGTAGGGCATTACTGTATTGGAAACGCCTCTTTAGAAACGTAGGAATGATCTTTCTTCGAATTTTGACGTTGCTGATTACGGTACCGGGCCGAACTGTTTGACGGGGAATAACTCTGTGAGTTCTAGGATTCAAGCAATGCGGTTTTCACTGTAATATTTCTGAAGCATCGGACATTTTATACAAGTAACTTGAGGGGAACTTTTTTCTCGTGGGCCTTTCCCTTTAATAATAATCTCACCCGTCAATTGTCCCTCGCCCGGAGTGAGTTGTAGCGACGGAAACATATCTCGCAGGGATTTCATCCGCTCGTACTTATCGTAGTCTTTGACTTTCTTCAGTTGCTCGTTCACACTTTAAATTACTCAAATTGCACTATTGCTACGATTTCCACATCAAAAGAACATTCTCAACTTGGCTTCTCCGATCATCTGCGCAACGTTTGTTGGGTTTCCTTGCATAAAGTCCCATCTGGAACAAAACAGGGGAAATCAATTTATGAAGCAGGCAACGCCACCAGCAGTGACCTCAAAAACTTCACTGCTTGTCATTAACTTAAGCTAAGAATACATGAAACACAGACCTTGTGCCACGCAAAATCAAGAAAAATCAAAGTAAACTATTTTTCGTTGAAACGAACGGCGGTCTTGGTGTGCCGGTGATGCGGAGGATTCTCCCAAACAGATCACCCAATGTTTTCGGCACCGGCTCCACTATCAATGGATTGTATCCAAAGAAGCCCAACAATGTGATGCCGAGAGACCAGATGTCAACTGAAACTTCCACAATATTCTGAAGGCAAGCGACATGCATACATGTAAGCGGTAGACAGTTTTGTTATCTTCTGACAACCTTGGAGCTAGGGAATACCATCTCGCTGGTGGACGCCCTTGACAACGTGACCAGGTTTTCATTCCTATGAGTCACAAGACCAGTCATCGTCATTTGGAGTTGCATATCCAATTAATATTTCATCTGCGAGAAACTTTTCTCGAAGAGTAACGTTTGCTATACGATCTCGTAGACGTCCGCCTGTGAACCATTCTTCGCTCCATTGCACAATGCGACTCAAGAACCAGGGTCTTTGTCGTGCAACAGGCTTCGGAAGCATACACCATTACAGGCGGGACAGGCGTATTAAACAGCGTTGTTTTTAAATTCTTCTGACATTAGCTCGTGAGGTTGATCTGCAGTACACACGGATCATTTGCAATACGTATATCATGAATCATGGATGTGTAGCTCTCTGGCACAAGATGGTGCCTATGGCATTGATGACTGTATGTTTTTCTCTACGGAGTCAAGCGCATTCTTGTGTCAACAATCAGCATATATAGTGGTATTTTGCACTGCCTAGACCGCTCGATAACTTGGCAGGTCGCGTGTGAATGTGGGCAGTTTTCCCGTAGCCGCTTCGAAGCCCGGTCTGTTCATTTTTATTGCTTTCCAGAACCGTGCTTATCCTGTTCTGAAGGACCTGGCACTTGTGTTCCATAAAAAAACCTTTGAAAAGAAACGTTTAGCACATACCTTTTGTGTCGTATTTCTCTCGCAGCAATATTTCTGGCGCATTGTATGCTCGTGTTCCCTTGTTATCCGTCATATGTTTTCCCGAATATCTCGAGTGACCAAAGTCAAATAATTTGACCACAAAAGGGTTATAGTTCACTCCAATGTTCTGCGGCTTAAGATCCTGAAATGTACAATTTCCCTTTCTATAGTGGTGTATTTTACTATTTAATCTCTAGTCCATTTGCTTCAACCTAACAATACTTACCCTGTGCAGTATTCCCAGATTATGCAAATAGTCTGCAGCTCTCAGCAGTTGAGTGGCCAATACAGCAAAAAACTTATGGTCTCGAGGAACCATTTGTTCTATTCCATTTTGCTGGGACAATCCAACATTCTTCACTTTCAGAGATCTAAACATATCTCTATACAAACAATTTTTCCAAATAATCAAGAAAAAGGTTTTAAATCTAACTCTCAGGGAGTGAACTACTAGACAAACTTTTTTTACATAAAATACGCGCGTATGCAGGTATCCCCATACGTTTCGTAATCCCGCGGTAGTCGAGTAACTTCGCTTGTCTAGAAGTTCACTCCCTTGATTAGATTTCAAATAATTTTTTTTTTCAATTCTTTCCCATATTCAATCATACACAAAGTAAAATGACGAATTTGAACTGACTGCCTTCCTGACCCGGAGTGACCCGGAACGAACCTAGTGTTATACTGTCAGGTTTAAAAAAAAGAAGATATGATCAAAAATAAATGTATAAGAAAAACTCAAAGAACATACTCATAGTAATAGTAGTCCTCCAAAGTGCGGTCCATTTTCTCGAAGACAAGGTAGAAAAAGTTTGGTTTATTTTCCTTTTTCGAATGGAACGCCTCGATGAATTCGACAATCTAATTAGGTACATTTGTGCAATGTTGCTTTTTAAGTTAATTCGTAGACGGATTTCGTTGGAACACATATATGAAATGTCACACTGTATTTCTAAAGAAATTAATGCACTAGAAATGAACATTGGAATTTAATTACGAATCAATTTCAATAAATCCTATGCTATGAATGAGGAGTGCATACTCTGCGCTATAGCACATGACCACGGAATAATTGCCGAAAGCACAGACCACAGAAAAACCGTCGGTGGCCGGGCACCAAGGTTTAGTTACAAGTTACAATGATAATTTGGTGGCAGTGTGGTGACCAATTGAAGACCATTTTCGGAAAACTTGGTAACGACAACGTCACCAAGTGGTCACCAAATGGGTTTGCCCACGAAAAAAAACAGGGTTTCTCTGTTTCCTATGATGTACATAAAGGTCACACAGCTCCGATTTCCGCCTTCTACTACTAGAACATATGTATGTTGCGTAAAACCATAAAAATAATTCGCGACCAAAATAAACTCTACACGGGGATGTCTGATTGCCACGGCCATCTCCCACTCTCGCTTCATGTCCTTCCATGCGGCTACATCGGTCACAAGATCCAGTTTCAGCCGTTTGAGCACCACATTTCTCCCTTCCGAGTCTTCCTTGAGGACCTTGAGCTCCGCTTCACTGGAATTAAATTGGGCAGCAATGGTATGCAAAGACGACAGACAACTTTACAAAATGAGCCTTTACAAAATGAGGGAGCTAAACAGCATAAAAAAACGGGCACTCGTTTGGTTTCAAGACACACCTAACCATATGTATAATTCGTATAACTCACATAACACTTCCCTGTGCTCCGTGTCCAATAATATTGAAGTCCTTGGCTAGTGGATTCTGCAATTATTGCTTAATTTAGAAAAGTTTACCGTTTACCATGAATACAAACAAACACTCTATATAAAGCGAAATACCAGCCGGTTTTTGAAACGCATCGTGGGACAACTGAATTCTTAGGTGTCCACGATGCGTTTCAAGAACCGGCTGGTATTTCGCTTTAAGTGAATATCTCTCAATAATGTTGAAATCACGTTTTGCGTTTGGGGAGTTTTACATACATAATACGACAGTCCCCTGTAGTACTGTAACAAAAAAAAATTGTGTAAAAAGAATGCAATTTGAAAAATAAAAGTAATGACTGATGGCGTATACCTTCCTGTTCTTTAATGGTGTGTATTTCTTGGGGAGAACAATCTCCTCCTTAGGTGTACGACTTGTTCCAGAACCAGCAGCCTGCAATGGAGCTAACGTTTAGACAGGCCGCACAAACAAACAATGCAATTGAACATTATACAAAATCTATAGGAAAAATGAACCAACTCCTTTATGGTTATCTAAGACCCGTTATATTCTGAAATTGATCTAAATTATATGTGAATGTACGAAATACCGTAATTGGCCAGCTATGAATGCACATCGGGCAGATATAAATAACATCAATTATTGCCAGTAATGGGAACACAAAAGTTTGGACCTTGGCGGGTCAAAAGCGCAAGCGCAGGTTCTTTTCCTATCTACGGTCACTCCGGTGCCCTATTCTTGATAAATTTTTTTAGCATAATGTGTCAAATCACAGTTAACTTCAGGCTTAATGGTCGTAACAGTTAATTACCATCTATTTTTGCGCGTGCTCAACGGTCAAAGTTCTTCCACACCCTGCCAGAATGCAATGATGGGTCTTGAATGTCAATTGAAGGATAATTTAGTTTGAGATATTTAAACTATAGTTAATTATTATATATTCAGCTGTTTATATTATCATGCGCTATCATAGTTTATAAGTGCACAGTAAAATAATACACTATTATGCCAAACATAACCCACTGTTTATATCATGTGAAATATGATCACCGCTTTCATCCTTTGTCTCTTTATTTCTACCGACTAACATACTATTACACAATTATCTATATCTGTGATGTCTCTCACCGGAGTACATAATGCCAGAGTCTGTGATAATAAATAAAGTTCTCCTCAAAGTTATCGTCGTCACACGTCACACAACACGGTCGCATTGCTGGATGCACACTCCCAAACGGTGATGCGACTCGCAGCTGAGTGTGAACATTCCCAAGCCCTTCATATTCTCAATTTTAAAACAGAGTGGAAGAAAGGTTGTTACCTCCTTTTTCTTCCCGACAACGTATCTCTTTTGTGGTTTGGTAGAAGACGATTGTCCTTCTTGATTTGTCACAGGCATTTGAGGATCCGACATAGCTGACTAAAGAATTTGTGCAGGAAATAAAGCAGAAACATTGTTCCATGAGGAGAGAGAAAAAAAAACGAGAGAAAAAAATATAAAAGCACCAAAAAACCCAAGTGAAAACGGAAGAAACGAGGATACAGAAAAATGGAATGGATTAAAAATAAAAGTTAAAAAAATTTCCTTTTTTTTTTTTCTTAAGGCGAAATACCGGTCGGTTTTGAAACACATCGAGTACACCACCATTCTTATGCAACTTATGCAAGTGACCATAAATTAGAATAAAAAATCGAGCTAAATTCGAGCAAAATTAGCATAGTACGTAAGAATTCAGTTGTCCACGATGCGTTTCAAAAACCGGCCGGTATTTCGCGTTAATAAAGAGTTTAATATATAAAACTGAACTTATGTTAGTACATCTGTCAATACCTTTTAGTTCAACATTCTTTTATATTCATTCACGCAAAAAAACATCCAGGAAAGATGAACTGTGTGTCAGGGAATACAATCCCGGTTGCTTGGTCTTTCGAAACGAAACCCACATAATGCGCAAGGTGGCCCATGAATCATCAATCATCCGATAAAATATGAAGCCACTTTGCTGTTTCAACACCACAAAACATTTGTTGACAATGCTTAAACGTCTTACTTCCGATGCTAACGGAACAAAACCAAAGCGTGGGAACATTGGCTTTTTTCGATGTCTTCGAAGTAAATAGGTGAATAAAGCGTTTTTTTTCTAGCGGAAAATGATTTTCGCAAGATAAGCAATCATCCTAAAATTGATAAAATGCTATACGAAAGAATAATTAGACGTCGGCAACATCACAACGATCGATACACTTACTTATTATGGGTAGGGGATGCATACCTTTTGGTGTATTTAGTAAATAAATAAATACATAAATAAACATGACATAAAAAAACTATATTAGAAATTAAATTACACGGTATAACTCTCATATATGACTTGATAGCCGAGTGAAAATGTTTCTAAAAATGGAAATGAAATCGATTAGAAAGCCAACAGTCAAAAGGCAGGCAAGTCCTTGTGTTGGTTTCAAAAATTCAAAAAACAGCCACCCCCCCCTCACACTCACCCTCTCCCTTTCGTTTCATTGCGCAATTTTTTTCTTATTGATATTTTGGTTTGTCTATTCGATCAACAACAAAGCAAGGAGACGATACATGAGACAAAGTTTTTCGAATCTTTTTATTGTAAACGTTTTGCTTAGGTTTGTTGAGAATAACATTATTTCTCTAGATGTAAATAATATTGCAACTAAACAAATTCGACGCGATTCAAAACAAATATTTCATTAATATAATAAGAAGCGAAATAATGGCCTAGAGGGAAATAAGTATTAAAGTAAAACATAAATTCTAAGTTGGATATTGCAAGTGTAAACATTGACTGCAACTAATATAACTAAATTAAAAGTTACAGTCTGAAGAAAAAAAACTAAATAGGAAAAAAAATGAGAATAAGTAGTAAATAGGAAAATTAAATAAACATTAAATAATTAAATATATAAAATAGCATAAAAGCTTATAATAGTCATACCACTATCCCAATGCAGTTTATAATCCCCAACATATATCCCTTATTGTAGGGCACAAGAATCAATGATCGTGGCATGCCTTGATGAAACAAAAAAATAGCTCCTGCTCAATTGCTTTAATTCATCTCAGTTTCTCAGAGATAGAATAGTAAACAGCAAGAGCAAGAAGCTTATAAAACGTATGCGTGTGTTGGATTGCATTCCAGTGTATTGCCTGTAAATTTGTGTCTATGTGGTCGGTTCATACTCATACATACGTTTACATGGGAACACATCATACATCTTACCAGTAAATTTCCCAAACTGCATGATGTACATATGCACGATGTACTGCTGTACAACTGACACTAAACCCTTTATAAATTTTGGAAAATTTGAGCTGTCTGAATGCTTTGTTGAACGTTGAGGATTGAGAGCTGCTTGGGTTTTAAATCGTTATGGCTAAGCCTTAGACGGTGCTTCGACGTCAATACGATGAGTGGAATTTGCACAGTACGATTGGCGTTGCATCATTTGCATGAAAATCTCTGAAAGCAAGTGCCTATTTTGTAGATTTGTAGGGTCGCAGTCACTGCAAATTCGTCATTTTACTTCAAGTAAAATTGAATATATGAAAGAATTGAGAAAAATAATTTGCCAAACCAATTTATTTGAACTCTAACTCAGAGAAGCGGAGTACCGCGGGACTACGAAACGTACGATAGGGATAACTGCTGCCCCAGCCCAGCTACGCATATTACGTTGGAGGATATCTGCATATAATATTTTTTTAATGGTGCTTCTCTGCCAATACGATAAGTGTAATTTGGCACAGTACGATTGGCTTTGCGTCATTTGCTGTAATAATATTTCACTCCCTTATTGTTAGAGTGACGGTTCAAATAAACTGATTTGGCCCAGTGCTCAGCGAATATCGAATAGTTTAACATATGAATAACAAACCTCGATCATTTTTCGCCCTTTGGTCCTGAATATTCATTGATTCGTACTTCTGCTAAAATGGTCATATATCAGTGCATGATAAATTGAAAATGTTGACTTTTTGAGAACAAATAACGCGGTATAACAACGGTTTTTTTGAAAAGTATGTTCAACGTTGTACCCATGTAGTGCATGCAAGTGACTGCGAATAATTATGTTCATTTTCAAGCAACGCAAATGGTATTCCCAGCATAGGTTTCAAAAAGCGGCCGTTAGATCGCTTTAACGACACGTGTCGGGAGATAATACGTCTAAACGTTGTTTTGCCTCACGTTGCTCGCCGAGAGGTAGTTCCCATGCAGTAGTTGTGAAGCAGACTGTCGCTCGGTGGGATCGAAGCACAACATTTCTTTGAACAATTGGTTGAGTGCTGCTTCTGAAATTTACAATGCGCTATAATGTTGCTACGGACGTTAATCTATTGGCAGAATACACCTTCTGGATGTGAAACGCAACTACTCATTAGACTTATGTTGATTAAGATTAAGGGACGCCGCGCAAAGGTCGGTACACAATATGAAGCTCCGCGCTTTCTAATTACGGCACATTTTAATTCGAGTAGCTTAGTAATTTTATTTCAGTGGTGCATTAAAAAGTGGACATTGCGACTCACCGGTCAGCTGCCCTTTATCAGGTGACAGACGAAGTAGTGGAACCAAATCTTTCAGGCACGTTATTCCTGTACACTGTTTAAAGTCCTTGAGGGACCGATGCACGCTTAAAAAACCGTTGTAATGAAATTGAAACTCGATCGGTTCGAAATTGAGTCGAAGGCGCTAGAAATTGTTATTTTGAAAGCGATGCGAGAAATATGGTCCCAATATCAAATCATACGTGCACTATGCTATGCGGCCACTTTTGCTATCTTACCGTAGGCAGTTAATGAACGCACTTGTTTGGTAGAAGGTAAAAGTATGTTAATTTTGTTCGTACACATCACTGGAATGCGCGCCAAAGTTGAAATATTTACCCGCTTAGTTGCGCGTGGCGTGCGACTTGATATTGGGATCATATTCCAGAGTACATTTTACAATAAATAAAAAAGAGCAAAGTAGGGTTTTTTTCGTGCTACCGACTCTTTTACGAACTCAAATTCGGTGATCAGTCAAGAGGTTTTGGAGAAACACATACGGTTCTTTAGGTGTGCCCGTAATTCTGAGAATGCGCTCAAAGAGATCGCGAACAGTCTTTGGTTTTGGAACCTCCAGCAACGGATTGCATCCAAAGAAACCCAGCAATGTGATGCCGAGCGACCAGATGTCAACTAAAAGATGAAAACAATATTATCAGTAGATTCCGAACATGTCACACTGAGCCACTTTTTATGATCGTGTTAGGCCAGGGTTCTGCCAAGCAAGGAAAAATCTCCCATTCTCTTGTCTCCTAAAGCGAAATACTGGCCGGTTTTTGAAACACATCGAGTACACCGGCATCCTTATGCAGCTTATGCAAATGAACATATATTAGAATAAAAAATCGAGCTAAGTTTGAGCAACATTGCGTACATATGTAAGAATTCAGCTGTCCATGATGCGTTTTAAGAACCGTCCGGTATTTCGCCTTTATGCTCAAGAAACAGGGAGAAACCTAGAATCGGTCTTCTTTGTCTTAGGGAGCAGGGGCACCAGGCTCTCTGCTGTTTTTTCTATGCCGGGAGAATCCTACCTCTTTGCGGCACGGACGGCCACCACACGACAAATCTCTTATGTATGGTTGTCTCCTCTTGGTTATTATCGGTACATGTTATAACAAACCTTTGGTGTCGTATGTTTGCTTCAGCAACAGTTCTGGAGCATTAAATGCTGGTGTTCCCCTCATGTGCGTATGGTTTGTTGCGGCATATCTCGAGTGACCAAAGTCGAACAGTTTCACGACAAAGTTCTTTGAGTTTACACCAATGTTCGCAGGTTTGAGATCCTGCAAATCGTATTAAAACGCTAGCAAATATATATTTTTAATATATTATAAAACATATATTACAACAACCATTATAGAGCGGTTTTAAAAAGTTTTCTTTACCAATTATTGTCTACGTGTCGGGTGTTTTTATGTTATTAGTTTGTATCTACCATATCACCTATGCTTACCCTGTGCATTATTCCGATATTATGCAAATAGTCCACAGCTTTGAGTAGTTGAGTGGCCAACGCGGCGAAAAACGCATGGTCCCGAGCAACCTGTCGCTTTCCTCTTCTATTGGACAATTCCAAGTCTTTCGCTTCCAAATTCCTAAATAATTGTCATTATTTTGTATTTAAATATTTATTAACACATAAATGTGTGCATCAATATGATGAAGGGTTGAAAGATATTCAGCAACAATTGAATGATCTTATTATGTAAAGGAGAAGATTTTTGTCATCGAATCCGCAACGAAATCCATAATACTACGTTTCAAGGATTTGGTATAAGCAGTAAACATTTCGCAAACAAACCAATGTAAACGAAATGATTTTCGTTTCATTAATTTCTGACAATACGTTTCAGACGTTTCATATAAGTATGCGCACTTTTTTTTAACGGATTGTTGTGCGACGTTGTGTTGAAAGACGCCTCAGGCGGCGATAGCCGTCTGGTATATAAATATATCACGAAGACACATCAAGAAGAATATAACGCGAAGATGCAAAAGGAAGCTCAAACCCGCTGATTAATAATATGGCTACACGGTGTTTCAATATGTGCATGTTGCATTTGTATTTTGTATTAATAATTATCTAAGATATGATCAGTTTGTAATTAACTCAGTTTGGAATGCTCCACTTACTGTCACTTACAAATAACTCATTTGGGGATGCTGAAGCTTATTGTTACTTGCAACGGCATAAGTCAAAGGCATCATGTGGCTTCGAAGGTTTCATCAGGGGTCATCGACATGTCGGCTTGTTCTTGTTTGTTTGTATTATTACTTTGTCGCTCTTGTCTGTTGGCAGTTTGGGATCAACGCACGCACCCAGTTTGTTCAGTAGTCTTAGGAGCTCTTTGTGCGTACAGATTATCGATCGGGCGCTACCTGTCTAGACATGCCCACCCTCCGTTCACACAAACAAAAAAGTAAACTCTTCTTCTTTGTTCATTTAGTGAAGGATTATCTTGCTTTTAGGGAAGGAAACTAACGTGCGGTAGACTAAAATATCCAACAAAAAACATACTCATAGTACTTGGCCAGATCGTAGTCCATTTTCTCGAAGACAAGGTAGAAAAATTTTGGAACCCTGTCCTCATTTGAATAGAATGCCTCGATGAACTCGACAATCTGCCAATGGAGATTAATAGAGATTAAGTGCAACAAATCAACCGAATCCGATGGAACTATGCAGGCGAATTGCACCATCAACAGCTTTAATCTTCCCGATAACCCAGAACACTCAACTTTGCAAGAGTTAAAAGGCTGCACATTTTTACACCATTTTTATGGACGTAACTACCTCGGACAGGAATAGATTCCGTGACCTTTGAATGAACAACTAATCACTTCCACACAAGGGTTAATTGTTATTATGTAGTTATTATGAGCGGATGATTCAGTTTTGTACGTACTACAGCTGTGAGCTATAAAATATTCCGTGACTCACGGGCCGGAAAATTGTGGCATTGCATGCCCAAAAATCGGCCGGTTTCAGGCGATTGCTCAAATCAAACCCTCCGCTCCTACTCTCGTGCGTATAGTGCTTGTGACTCAAGTAAACACCCACATTTGGATGTCTGATTGCCACAGCCATCTCCCACTCGCGCTTCATTTCCTTCCCTTTGGCGTCGTCAAATGCCTTGAGAGAAAGGTCGGACCTCTTGAGCACCACCTTTGTGTCGATTTGCCCGTCCTTTAGCTTCGCTTCGCTGAATAATATCTTAATTTAAAGATATGGAGAGGCGAACTGTTCCTGAGTTCCTAAAGCAGCACCAAACAGCCTCGATCGAAATTCCTACCACTTCTTAGGAGCGAACGAACAAACAACGAGCCGGTGGTGTAGTGGATTCTCGCGCTGCTACTCACCACACACACGACCGGGGTCCAATTCCCGCGCGGCTGATTGCACCGCCCGGGTGGTAAAAAAACGGTACCAGGTGAAAACTTGGGAAGGTTTCTTGGATCAGGGCTGGTCACCCATTCCGTAATCAAGGATGGCCTATTCTCTGGAGCGCACTACTTCGGTAGACCAGAGGACTGCAGGGACCCCTTCCGGGCCCTGAAGAACAGTCCTAGATTTAACCTTTAACCTTTAACCACTTCTGAGGAGCGAATCAACAAGCGTTTTCATGATGGAAAAATAATTAATATAATTTTGATGTAGGAACTCTTCGTTAGTCCGCTTTTCGTAATTTTCGTTCACGAAAAATGTATAAAAAAAAACTAAAAGTACTCACATCACTTCACCCTGAGCACCACGTCCAACCATTCGGAACATGGTGCAATCAACTCTGGAGAACGAGTACTGGAAGGTATGTCAGTTAGTTTATTTATTTTGTTATTTAACTAATTTAATTTAATTCGCACGCTTAGATATTGCGGATGACAAATATTATTATTATTTTTAGCGCTAGCGCTAAACACATAATAAAAAGCTGATGTTATTCCATATTATTAACATCAGTAAAGAGGGGAAATGCCCAAATGCCAAAGGAAAGAATTAAGATTAAGAAAGAATTAAGAACCTCCTTCAGCGGTGAATATTTTGCTGGGATCAGGATCTCCTCCATTTCAAGGCAAACATTAGGTTCCTGAAAAATGTGCAAAATAAGTGAAAATTATCCTATAATCTATTTTTTTAACCGTGTGTGTGAATCTCTCGACTCGTTGTATAATTAAACATTATTTCATACATCGATATGCATATGCACTCCACACACAATTGTATGAGGCGGGCACGCCGCCTTGTTGTAGTACGTAGTACGTACGATTCATTTTCAGGTAGATTCTCTTAAAACGTAGCTTCATTGATACGAAACTGTACCATGCCCGTCGACTTTTCCTTTGGTTGCGATACGAGATAGCGCTTTGGTGGTGAATCACACGGCTGTGGATTTGCTTGTTCCACTTCTGATCGTGGAGAAGAAATCGTTGATGTCTCTGTTGTCATCTCTAAAGAAAATAAAACAGGATGCATCAGAAACTCTAAATAAAGGATTATACTCAGGAAGGAAGATCATGTAAAATTACACATGCAGTGCCAGAAGTTCTATGTCAGAAACACGCATCAGAAACTCTAAATAAAGGATTATACTCAGGAAGGAAGATCATGTAAAATTACATATGCAGTGCCAGAAGTTCTACATCAGAAACTCTAAATAAAAGAAGCACCCCAACGGAGTAATAACGAGTCTAAAACATAAAAAAACAGTTGTAGGAAAAAAAAGTGAGAAGGAATATATAATTGCAACTAAAAGTATGATCATTGATATACAATGTATGGGTCTATAGGATATATGATGTGCCGTTAAAATTGACATTTAAACTTATTGTCAACTTATCGTCCGCCACGACCGCCAGCTACAGGCCTATAGGTTTCTAACAACATGGCGAAGCTTACGCGAACGTGAAGTGAACCTATGAAACGAGGGGGCATGTCCACTACTTGGCAGGCAGATGCGTGCGATAAAATGAAAGGTCTTCAGTTTGTTGCGCAATTCATTTGTATTTAAATTGAGCCATGGTTCTATGATATATTACGGTAATTCTGTAATTACCCGAATCAACCTCAAGGAAAATAAATAAATAAATAACCAAACAAATTTGAACCTTTCAGAAATACACCCAGGAAAGCTCCAAAATTAAAACGCTCATTTACCAGTTCCTTTTTTGGAACGACACATTTCACGCGTATTTTTCGCGCCCAAACTATATACTAATAGAAGTAGAAAAAAGAGGAATTTTAAAGCTTGAATTCAGAATATATCAAATGGATTAAAAAAATGGCGCCAAGCAGCAAATAGTCCTGGAACGTTTGCGATGCTCGGTTAACTTGTGCAAGTTTAATCATTTCATTGCGCAATTTTTCTCTTATTGACGTTTTGATGGGGAGGGGGCTGACCGGCTGACAGTCCCTTTCCTTGGGAAAAGAAGCTTCGAGGCTTCCAAAAAATATGACAGAAGCACAAAAAATAAGCCAGTATAAATAAAGATTATATGTCCATCCGTTTTATTGTGTGGAGCGTAATGTATTCACGTTTGGCTACGTTAGTTGGGCTTTTATTAAATTGCAGAATAAGGTCTGAGTTTCTGTTTTTTTTTTCGTTTCAGGCGTGATTGGTGTGTGTGTATCTGTGTTATGTATGTGTGTATGTGGTGTGTGTATGTGCGGTGCGGTGCGTGCGTGCGTGAGTGCGTACATGCGTGTGTATGCGTGTGTATGTGTGAGGGTGTGTATGTGTGTGTGTACGTGTGTGTGTACGTGTGTGTGTGTGTGTGTTTTTTTTTGTTTGTTCGTTTGTTGTGTGCGTAGTGTATTTTCTTCCTAGTCAAGAGTATTTAATTATTTGGGAAAATATAGTACATGGCGTGTGCAGGTATCCTGATACGTTTCACAAT
This sequence comes from Pelodera strongyloides, assembly GCA_036852015.1. Classification (NCBI taxonomy): domain Eukaryota; kingdom Metazoa; phylum Nematoda; class Chromadorea; order Rhabditida; family Rhabditidae; genus Pelodera; species Pelodera strongyloides. The sequence continues at coordinate 330,872 of JAANDG010000079.1, forward strand.
CCTACTCCTACGGTAGACGTAATTCCGCTTCACTAGTAGTTTACTCCGTGGGTGAGATTTCAAACAAATTGGCTTTGGTAGAGTACTTTTCACAAATCTTTCCTATATTGAATTATATTCGAAATAAAATGACGAATTTGGAGTGTCTGCGTTCCTTTGATGATTGATAGAAATCCCACAATGTGTTCTCGTTTATACGTTTAACATACGGATTGTTGTGTATTATTGTATTTTCGTTCACTTTGTATCGTTCAATCACAAGCTGGGCGTTTTCGTGTATTTGATAAGTATTATATTGTATTATTATGTATTATACATGATCCCAATGTCAGATTGACAAGGGGACGAAGAGGAATCAAGCGTTTTCGAAGTGTTTATTCTTAAGTAAAAGTAAATAAAATAAAAGCTATGTAAATAATTTCGGAAAGCAGTTTAAAACATTAAAAATAAAAACGTGGCCATAATTGTAAGATGTGGGAATAAAAGACTGGGCTTCGTACTGTAAGCCTAACAACTCCTTGATAAATTAGAAAAAGTCTTATTGCAACACGCCCTGCATGACTCGGGTAGTTCATCTATATTACTGTTTTCTTAAAGTTAAGAATAATATTGAGCGGAAGGTACGTTAGATTGCATTCCTCGCGCAGTGAATTGTTGTCTCTTCTGCGGTCTACTCAAAAGAAAGTTTCCGAAAAATATCCTTCCGCACAAATTAATGCTTGAGCGACCAGTATTGTATAGGTTTTATGGTTTAGAGGGTTGGCGTTTTCTATTTCTGACTCTGGGGCCGATATTATCGAGGTTCCGAATTCGCTTCGCTGTCCGTACCATAAGTGGAATTTGCACAGTACGACTGTCGTTTCATCATTTGTATGAAAATCTCTGAAAGCAGGTTATGTATCGCATGATGCGTTCAACAAAAGACCACATTTTATATGTATCTTCCTAACAGTCCTAACTCTGTTAAATTATAAGGTTTTCTCGATTTTCGCACACGAAGCGCTGGTTATAATTTGGTTATACGGATCTGGATCGAAAGACAAAATATCGAAGGACACTACGGAACCAAGAGTTACGCGCTTCAACGTTTTAGGAGTGTTCTGCAAAAAAAGGGATTTTTTTTGTTCGGAAAACACCAGCAAAATTTGGCAGATTTTTTGCGGAAAAGCTCTTATTCGGTGCAAAAAGAAAGCAAATAGTAAGACTCGAACACAACAGTAAGTTCTCGAACTAAGTGCCCTAAGACCTCGCTCGAGTATTCCATACACGATGTTGTCTGTGCGTCTGACTGAAGAACATCAACACACTGCTGCAGTTGCATGAGACACTTCGCGAGCGTATAAAACAACTAATAATAACGCTTAGTTGAAGTTGTAGTGCGGGCGCAATTTGCGTCCCATTTCGCTGCTTGACCGTTCTGTGCCCCAAAACGTTGCGTCAAGCAATTTGTCCATTCTCAGCCAGTGAACATATCGTATAACATACCTAGATCCTGTTCTCTGCATTGGTTCTGGTCATTTGCGTCGTACTTTTGCTAAAAGGGTCACGCATCAGTACGTATGATAAAATGAACATGTTGACTCTATTTGAGAGATCTGTTAGAGCGAAATACCGGACTGTTTTTGAAACGCACCATGGAATTTAGCTCGATTTTTTTGTTCTAATTTATATTCATTTGTACGAGCTGCATAAGAATGCTGGTGTACTCGAGGTGTTTCAAAAATCCACAGATATTTTGCTTTATTAATATAACAATAGGCGATCTATCATTAGGAACAATCGATGTTTTGCCTTACGTTGGTGGCTTGGAGGTAATTCCCATGCAGTAGTTGTGAAGCAGACCGTCGCTCGTTGGGATCGAAGCACAACATTTCTTTGAACAATTGGTTGAGCGCTACTTCTGAAATATACAATCCGCAATAAGGGCTACGAGTTACGATCTACGGGCCGTGCAACCCAAACAAAAAATTTGTAATATTAATAAAATGCTTTGAATATTATGAACGTATCGTAAATAAGGTTTACTTTGATGGGCCTGTTTTATCGCTTAATTCAGCTGCCTAACTTAAGATATATGTAGGTCAAAAAGGAATAATTAAAATTCACCTCTCACTTGTGCGTTAACAGGAGCGGTCGTTGGTCGGTTATAAGACAGTTGAAGAAGTGGAACCAAATCTTTCAGGCACGACATTCCTTTGCATTTTTTGAACTCCTTGAGGGACTGGTGTACTCTTAAAGAAAACTCATTATACTGAATTTGGTGTTTTTGTGGTCCTAGATAGAACCGGTCTTTATTGTTAGGAGGTTGAACTAGCTTGCACATGTCGTGGGTGTTTGGCGTTTACACTCGCACATCATGCATATTGTTGGAACAAAAAAAAAAAATTAACTCTAATTCAGTGAACAGTCAAGAAAGAAATATTTGCAAAACAAACGGTTCTTTTGGTGTGCCCGTGGTTCGGAGAGCCAAGAAACTTTTGCAAAACAAACGGTTCTTTTGGTGTGCCCGTGATTCGGAGAGTCATCTCCAGGAGATCGCGAATAGTCTTTGGATGTGGATTGTATCCAAAGAAACCGAGCAATGTGATGCCGAGCGACCAGATGTCAGCTGAAAAATGTTAAATAAGAGAAATTGTTTTTAACATCGGAAAATTAATAGCATATGAAAAACCAGTTTTACAAAGCCTAAGCATAACCTCTGCATATAAATGTTTTATAGCAACCGATTCAAAAGTTCTTTACTAGAGATGAAAACTAAGCAAGGGCATTTTCCAAGATAAATTTGTATTTGAATGTATTGTTAATTTTATTTGAATTGTCATTTTAATGGAAACGCCCAGCCACTGTTTTAGCGAAAATGATAGGGCAGGTTGCTGTCACATTGGTGGCAACAGTTGGCAGTTCTTGCCAACTCGAAGAAGTTATCTTTGATTTTTCGATAGTATTTTGTAATTCACCATATGTAAAAACTCGTTCTGAGGTGTGTGCGTGTGTGTGTGTGTGCATTAGTATTTGCTTTTGTTTTGTGCATACGCAATAAATGTTTTAAAAACATATTATGCATGTATGTTTAAAGCTTGAAATTTTAATCGCCCAAAAAATTGCACTAATGATTCTGGTTCAAATCATTTTCCAAAATCAATTTTGGAAAGTGCACCGCGTGCTTTTCATTTTTTTTCTTTCTGTATGTAACAACAAACCCTTTGTGTCGTATTTTTGCATCAACAATACTTCTGGAGCATTAAATGATGGTGTTCCCCTCATGTGCGTATGGTTTGTTGCGGCATATCTAGAGTGGCCAAAGTCGAACAGCTTCACGACAAAGTTTTTTGAGTTCACCCCAATGTTCTGCGGTTTGAGGTCCTGCAAATTGTATACAACTAGTAGCAAATGTATTACACCAGCGGGAAAGTACCTTTGAATGAAGTGATCATGAAAAATAGGCACTTATATGGAATGCCTGAAACGTATCTTCCAAAGTTTACTTAAGAAGAATCGGTCGGTTAATTTGGAGAGCTACGAAATGGTGACCAAGTATGCCAAACCGACTCTACTTTTATCCTCTGCAGCCGGCTGTGATTTTTTTTTAATTTCAACGCGGACTCCGTTACAAACTATTCTCTTTTATATGTTCTTCTTCAGCAGTTTAGCGGAAATCATAGACCCATGCTTCCTCACAAAATAGCGGAAAACGCGGGATTCCGTCTTGCGAGCGCTAATCAGGGACCTTGCCGCTAACACAAGGCCTTGCCTAAAGTTTAATTGCAGGACATGATTGGCTAATCTATCAGGAAACATGCGACTTTTCTTATTACGTGGGATTGGGTGCTAGTAAGTCAGGAAACGAGGGACTTATTTTTGTTTCGCGGGAAACGTGCAGTAGAAGAACAGATATGTGCATACCCTGTGCATTATTCCGAGGTTATGCAAGTAGTCCACCGCTCGGAGTAGTTGAGTAGCCAACGCTTCAAAAAACGCATGGTCCCGAGGAGACATTGTTGGCTTTCCTTTTGCATTTGACAATTCCAAATCTTTAGCTTGCAAGCTTCTAAATAATTGTGTTTATTATATTTCACCGAGAAAACCAAAATGTTCTTCTACACAGTTTAGCATGCATTTGTGTGAGTGTGTGAGTGTGCGTGTGTCTTTGTGTGCGTGATTATCGATCGTGATCTTCTTGTTTAGACCTGTCTAGACTTGTCTACCAGGCTGTCGCATAAAGAGGTTCTCTCGCTCTTGTGTGCTATCGCCGTCGATGGTATTCTTATATTGTTTATGGTCTTAAGTATTTCATTTAATAGCTTTTGCCAATATAATATGACTTTTTCTATTTCTTATTTATGTCTTAGAGAAATTTCGTTCTTTCAGAGAAGGACGAGTGATGTACGATTGACTAAGGTATTCAACAACAACAAAAACAAACAAAACACGTACTCATAATACTTGGCCAGTTCGTAGTCCATTTTCTCGAAGACAAAGTAGAAAAATTTTGGAACCTTGTCCTCATTTGAATAGAATGCCTCGATGAACTCGACAATCTGCCAATGGAGATTAATTATCTAGAAGAAAACTAAAGATAAAGTGGACCAACTCAACCAAAAGCAACACCTACATTTGGATGTCTGATTGCCACAGCCATCTCCCACTCTCGCTTCGTTTCTTTTCCTTTGGCATTGTCAAATTTGCTCACGTCGGACCTTTTGAGCACCACCTTTCTCTCAATGTGCCCTTCCTTGAGCATCGCTGCACTGCAAAGCATGTTACTTTAAAGGAGGATGTTTGTAACGAATGTTACTACTACTAGAGTTACGCAAATGGCCGCGACGTTCCTACCTGCCGTGGGGAATAAGCCAAAAAACATTACGATGCTAAAAATATGACTTCTTTGGTTGAATGCATTACAATTTTGTTCTCGACAAACACTGTCATCTAGCTAAGTTCTAAGTTTCGATAATTTTTTGTAAGAAACAAACACTCACATCACTTCGCCCTGTGCTCCACTTCCAATAACTCGGAACACTTCGCAATTAGCTATCGGGCTCTGCAAGTGTTTCGTCATCAAAGAAGCTGGATGACAACTAGTATTTTACCCAAAGCAGAAACAAAAAGCCAAAAGTAATTGATATATCTACCTCCTTCAATGGTGAGTATTTTGCTGGGAGCAGGATCTCATTGAGTTCACCATTCCGCTAAATGATTAAATTTAGAAGTGGTCCACAAATTCATGGAAAGTATGACGACGTGCATTGTTACCGCCTTTTGATGCTGCTCGGATGCGTGCGATGAGCTCACCGCCTCGTAGTTTGTTCTCTCGATTTGGCATTTTTTGAAAGAAGAGAGGCATGAAACTTGTTATTATTGATAAGAAACAATACCGAGCCCGTCGACTTTTCCTTCGGTTTCTGTACAAGATAGCGCTTTGGTCGTGAATCAGGAAACAGTGGATTTTCTTGTTCCACTTCTGATTGCGTAGAAGAAATGTTTGATGTCTCTGTTGTCATCTCTAAAGAAAATAAAACATTATAAATCATAAGTTCTACATGAAATAATTGTACACACAGGAAAGAAGAGAGGTTGATAGAAGTTCAAAATCAGAAGTTTTAAAGAAAAGCATTCAAAACACCAGCAACTGAATAAGGAAAAGCAAAACACCAGCAACTGAATAAGGTCCCAGAGGGGAAGCCCTTCACTACTTCTAGAAAAATAACATAGAGGAGGAAAACATAGTGGGTACGCTTATCGTTAAGCTTATCGTTAGTCTATCGCGGAGCTGCGTGAAGCGAAACTTACACGAATGTGCAAGTGAAGAGGACTGAACTAAATAGGAGGGGGCGCGTCCACTTCAAAAAATTAATAGACTCATGTTGAAATGGTCTCTGTTTGATACTAACCTCAAACTTGGGTATTAAACCTCCACTTCTTGATAGAAGCGTGCAATAAAAAGAAGACCTTACAAATAGCAAACAATACACCAAAAAACGCAAAAATGTCCTCTAACCAGAAAGAAACACCATATGAAGATTAATTTAAAAGAATATTGATGCTGTACAGTTCTCGATTCTAGTTCTGGAAATTGCGCCATGCTGCGTTAACTTGCTCAAGTTTATTATTTTTATTGCGCAAGTCTTCTCTATATTGACTTTTTATTGGGTGGGGACGGGGACTGACTGGCTTGTACTTGTACTATCAGTAGAAAACTGGAATTCAGTTCTATCCACCATTAGTAATAACATCTGACAATGAGTAATGGCGCAATCTAACACGTGTTTTTTTGTTTTGCAACTATTTGGGGAAGGGACAGGGAAATAGTTTTTATCACACTACTTCCTGTGAAGTACGAAAAAAATAAACACACAAACTTACTGAAGTTCAGGTAGCCTGAGAGTATGCACGTATCTACGAGTAAGTACAAGACACAAAATGTGATTTAGTTTTATGTTATTACTTTAAAAGAAAACGCATATGTCCTAAGTTCCCCGTTGTTCGCATTAGCTCTGCATTTCTAACCATGAAAACTCAAATTTGCAGAAACTCAATAAAGCGAGTACTTGGCAAAAAAAACTACCAATTGAAACTGTGAAACAATTGGAGAAAATTGGATTTGGATTTGTCTGTAGCAGGTGAAACGCATCCCGGTGACGGTATGTGCGCACCGGTGTTTTTGTTTTTTTTTTGTTACATAACTCACTGAGCTGTAGGTTTCATGCATGTTCGCGTAGTGGAGTGGGATAGTTCAAGCCGCACAACCTGCTTATTTTCAATGTAAATGAGCCTGACTTGTAGTTCGGATTCTGCAGCTTCATGATTGAAGCGTTTATCCCACGTAGTGTAGTTCCCACGTTCCCAGCCAACAGTACACGAATTTTTTTAAACAATTCTTTTGTTTTGGTGCTGGAATGTTAATGATTTCCCGCCCATGTTTTCCTAACAAAAAATGTTGTTTAACATATTTATTTATTTATCCTATCCCGTATGCATATCTATCTTGACGCGGAAATTCTCAGAGTGGATACCCCACAAATATACACATATTGAACACATATTATTTAACATTTTATTGCTTTCTTCGTCTTATGTCGTCGGCCCGGCCTCTGGTTCGTCTCTGTAAGAGCAAGTCTCAATCCTTCTCTTGAGTAGTTCTGAAACAGAAGAAAATTTAATAATGTTTCGGCCCATTGGAAGGCAAAAACGAAAAATGTTGATGGCCAAACCAACGAGAAGTGCAACACACAAATCATAACATTTTGTACCTTGTTGCATTCGAACCTAGTAGGTCAGAGTACGAATAGAGCAACAAAACTGTGTGCAAGCGTTTTTTGCTTTCGAGTTTGCATTTGAACTGAATCAGTTGAGTACTAACTAACGTCAAAGGGAAATGTAGATCACATACCCAGCTGGTCGCCGAAATTATCACTCCTTTCCATTGCATCGTATTTTCTCTGAAACGTACCACTTTAAACATCCATCTTCTGAATGATAAATGCCGTCCATGATAATATGCATGTGTGTAGGGTAGGTCTACAAAACTTGCAACGAGCTAATATAAATAAAGTGGAATGAGCAAACGATTAATCCGTGAGGCACAGTTACAAGGAGGAGGGTCACGAGAATGAAGTGCGCAAATATTTCATTTTTATCGAAAGATGATGGTTTTAAATTCCGAAAGACATGCTTTACAAAGCAAAAGCTTTTAATTGGAAGGAGTAAATCAATATAAAATTATGAATTCTATAAAAATTTTGGGATCGTAGTAAATAGATGATTTCCATAGTGGGCATGCAAATTTTGTGCTGGCTTGCAAAATGACTTGTATTTAATACCATCATCTTTCGATAAAAGGAAACCATTTGAGCACTTCATTCGCGTGCGCCTCCTCCTTTAAAGCGAAATGCCAGCCCCTTTGGAAAATTTGCATATGATAAGCAAATCCTATGTATCCTATGCTAATTTTGTACGATCGTCCACGGCAATCGTTCAAAATTAGCATAGGATACATAGGATTTGCTTATCATATGCAAATTTTCCAAAGAGGCTAACATTTCGAATTAATGATTTTATACTCGATAAAAGAAAAATTTTAGGCAGCACAGGCTGCTAGGTAGGAGTAACTTTGCGGCTTCTGTTCTGTGAACAAAGTGACTCGCAACCGGTGCTACTACCGATTAAATAGTTGCTAACATTTGTCTCGACAATGTAGTCCTCTTCCAACAACTCTTCCGGCGCTCTTTCTATCCTCCGGCCTGAACTCCAGCATTGCTTGAAGAATCTTGAACATATTTTCACCTGAAATATTATGATAAAAGCGGCAACATTTGTTAGTTTGGTTGTTATTGTTCCAATTTTTCATAGTCGATCTGTATCTGATTTGGCTGCTCGTCAGCATCTATAAAGCGGTAATGTGAGAACAACTTCATCCTCACCTGTCCGACTCCCTTTTTCATCCTTCAGTTTAACTCGTGGCGCAACATCAGTAAAAATTTGCATACCACGATACTCTTTTAGATCCTTTAGGTAGTCCGGCACGCTAAATGACCAGTTTTCTTGCTTGCATTCATTCAACTAATTATGGAGCAGTGCGAAAATTAACAAATTATAGGAATCGTCTAATTATAAGACTAAGAGCCCTGGTTGTAAGCCTTGGCGGTTTATGACGTGCTACTTATGCAAAGGTCATGGGTGCGGTTCGCCTCTCAAGCGATCGCACCGTACTGGAAAAATTGGCAGCTGGGCAACTCGGCGTCCAGAGAAGATTGGCAACCGGGAGGCTGTAGCCTTGTTAGCCAAGCTGCCTTGCTCAACGAGTTCCCGCTAGTCTTTTTTTGCAAAGGATCTAAAATAGTGGACTTACGGGGTCGGTGTCCCGGTGATCGACACTATTCTTTCCATAAGGTCTTTTATGCGTCGCGGTAATGGATCCGCAAGAAGTGGATTTGTGCCGAAGAAACCAAGAAACGTGATGCCGAGCGACCAAATGTCCGCTAATACGACAAATGAATTAGTACACGGGCCACAGTATATTACCAAATGTCAATAAAGAATGCTATAGAAGAAAGGATCGGAACATGTTTAGATAATCTGGCTTCATTTCAAACCAAACCTCCCGCCCGGCAATTTAAATTGAAAGGGCCCGGTGCTAGTACCATGAAATAGAATTGGGACGATGTCAAGTGTCAACTGAACTGATAGCGTGTCTTATTGTACCTTTTCCATCGTACTTGTTCTTGAGCAGAACTTCCGGAGCGCTAAAGGCAGGCGCTCCCCTCATAACGGTCATCTTATTCCCGAGATGTCTCGCAATGGAAAAGTCGAGCAGTTTCACTTCGAAATTCCTTGAGTTAACGCCAATTGAGGCTGGTTTCACATCCTTTATAAATCAAACAATTATGGTTTTTTATAAAAAATATCAAAGTTTAAACTTTTGTGCACTTTTTATCGTTTTTTTCTGTTCAATTTTTATCTGCACACTTTGTATTAGCCGGGTTTTGAAACGTATGCTAGACGCTGTATTCCCATGTTGTGCATGCAAATAACTGCGCGAGACTCCGCGCCTTTTTACTCTAATGGGATTCATTTGCATACAACCTGTGAATGCAGTTAGTACTTACTCACAGTACTTTCATTGAGACGACTTTAAGAGACTGTGCATATGGCCTTCAAGAAGAAAAAGGGAGACAAATAAACACACACGAACCCTGTGCACTATTCCAAGATTGTGAAGATAGGCAAGAGCCCGCAGTAGTTGTGTTACAAGGGCAGAAGCATAGTTATGACTTCTTTCTGTCACTTCTTTCCCTCCATTGTCGTCCTTCTTTTGCATATGACTAAATTTAAAAGGGATATAACAGCTGGTTTTTGAAACCTATAACTATACTGCCAGGTATTGTGTGAGAATGGAACTAATGAGAAAATAGCGCAATTATTTTACTTGGTCCATCATACATTTCAAAAACAGGCTGTGATACCGGTTCAAGTTCACCAAGTACGGTCCGCAAGCGGACGAAAAAGCTGGAAATTCCCATTTATCTAAACTCAAACTACGGGCTAATAAGACTCACTCATAGTACTTTTCCAATGTGTAATCCATCCGCTCAAAAACAAGGTTAAGATACTTGAGACGACCATTCTCAAAAGTGTGAAATGCTTCGAGGAATTCGGCAATCTAAATATTTGAAAATATGTTAGCATTAGAATTTGAAAACATCGAAGAATTTGGTTGCATACTAGCAGGTTTCGTTAACAAACACAAAATCTACACCGATGAGCCATATTGTGCCACTAATCATGCCCACGCGCGAAAATACAACAGTGACTGTTTTACAAGCCCAACTTTTTTGGTTTTTGCGATTTCCTCGCGCTATCCCTGACAAGACGATCTTTCGAAAGAGAAAGTGGATGAGGCAGCCTAAGCGTAAGCCTAAGCCTAAGCCCAAGCCACAACAGTCGTCTAGCGGGAACGAACAAGAAAAGAAGGAGCCAAGTGTATAGTTCTCCTTAGATAGTCATTATGAACGTCAAGTTGTGATAGTCATTATGAACGTATCGTAAATATAGGTTTATTTTGATGGGCCTGTCCCTTTAAAAGAGTATTACTGTGGTTAATTTAACAATATTACCTGTGGATGCCTTATGTTAGCTACAACATCCCACTCCCGGTTCACGTCCTTCGCCCTATCGTTAGACAAGGTCTGCACATTGTAACGTTTGATGCGCACCTTTCTTTTGCTATTAGTCTCTTTGCCGCAGCCGATCAGTGCTTCACTAAAGCCGAAAACTGCGAATACAATGTACTTGTTTAGAGAACAAACACTGTGCGAATAGGCCATTTAGGAAATTACCAAATGAATTCCTCTCTAGAAAATTACAAAATAACACAACCAAGATGGTAGCCGCCCACACGCTGATTCTCTCTATTATTAAAGGAAGAGGCCCACGAGAAGAAAGTTTTGCTCAATTTACTTGCACGGAATGTCCGGTATTTCAGAAATATTACTGTGAAAACCGCATTTCTTTGCACCTAGAACTCGCAGAGTTATTCCCCGGCAAACTGTTCGGCCAGGTACCGTAGTCAGAATCAATTTTGGCGCTTTTAGGGCATTATAGTATTGGAAACGCCTTTTTATAGTCGTAGGAATGATCTTTATTCGTTTAACCATTACTATGAAGAGAAAGAATACTAACGGAGGATATAAACCGTAAAAACGTTTCTGACTACGGTACGTGGTCGAACTGTTTGCCGGGGAATAATCACATGCTACGTACCCTATGTAAATTGTGTGCCGGAAGGGTTGCGGAAGACTTACATCGTATCAAAACCAAGGCCAGCTGGGCTGACGACAAAGCATTCGTCTTTCAAGGGCGCGAACTTTGAAGGCAGTGTTTCCTTACATGAGCACAGAACACGCTGTGACTATAAAATGAGTAACTTTTAATTAACTTTTGTTATATGCATAGTTCAAAGAAATATAAAAAAATGTATTTAAAGAAATGAGTCAACGAGTTATGGGTAGTAACATTATCGATGTGTAGTACATGAGACAGACGGCGTAATAACAATCTTAGCCATACCCATACCTACCAAGTACTCTAAATAATTGTAAGGTCCGCCCTACTTGTCTTCGGGAGCTCCGCCCCCAACTTGACACGCTTGTGCGCTACATGTGGGAATGTTCAAAAGCGTTCGGATATTGCAGCTAGCGAAATACCGGTCGATTTTTGAAACACATCGAGTACACCAGCATTCTTATGCAGCCTATGCAAATGAAAATAAATTAGAATAAAAAATTGAGTAAATTCGATCAATTAACATAAATACTTAAGAATTCAGCTGTCCACTATGCGTTTCAGAAGCCGGGCGCTATTTCGCTTTTGAATTGTGTCTGTTAGCTTTTGAATGTGGTCGTTGTGAAACGTAGATATGAATACCCATGAACATATATTGAACCGGGCACAAACACACAATTAATGTAATACTTTGAAATGATGGTGTTCAACGTCTCACAGACCGCGCATCACAACTTACATTTCGTACTGTTATCTTCACTGAATTTGCGGCGATTATCGGATACCGCCGCTCACTTGTGCTGGAACCAACGCACTGTGCAGACGTAGAGCTGCCATTACTCAGGGTTAGCTCCTACAAATAGGCGAATAATCTCTCAGCACTTATTTTTGGCTTGTATTTTTTGGATATATATATATATATATATATATATATATATATATATATATATATATATATATATATATATATTATTGAGTACACGTTTTGGAACGCACTATAACCTATAAGGTGTTTGTCATAATTTATTTTATTTTCGGAAAGATTCCAATGTGTTTTTGCATTATGATTCAAGAAGTAATCTTCCAACAATAAAAAATCAATAAATAAAAAGATTAGTGTAATTTGCGCATTAATGTAAAAAAAATGATAAGTTTGAAACTGCAAACTATAAGGGAAATTAACACACTCCAACTTGTCTGTCAAAATCAATATCGTTGCTTTCCGTTGTGACGGACATTGCATTGAATCGAGCCCTGTTGGATAGTATAAATGAAAATAAATTCTCCATTTATTCGCACATCCACAGCACTATTTTCTTGAAAAAATATTCATAATTTCCCCAAAAAAAGTTCAAGAGATAACACATTTGAGCAAAAAAAATAGCAATAGCTTTCTTAAAGGAACGCAGTCACGATATTTTCGCCATTTTTATTTAATTTTCATTATATATAGGAAGTTGTGAGAAAACTTTCGGTACCAACACTAATATAAAGGAAAACAGACTCGGGGCGATAATTCGCTGAGAATGGGAGTTACTCGACTACAGTAGATACAATTGTCCGGAGTCCGGACAAAGGCTCATTATAATACAATAAATACCCTGCACTGTTAAACAATTGTGAGATGCTGTCACTGCAGGGTATTCAATCTCGGCCGCAGTCCGGGCAATTGCTTTCATTCACAATATATTGTTATCCAGTACCTCCCATTCTCAGTGAGTTATCTCCCTATGTTTATGTTCGTTACCCTTTGTCATCATATTGGTACCATATTTTCCTTCACACCTTCCTATATTTAATGAAAATCAAATAAAAATTACAAATTTATCGTGACTGCTTTCCTTTAAAGGGACTGGCCCATCAAAACAACATATATTTGCATGCTTTTATAATTTGTATAAAGGGGATTATTATAGTAAATAATTTCGGCTCGACTTTTTCCAGCTGACATTTCGGAGAAGATAATCGGAGAACTATACCGTAGACGAGCAACAATTGCACCCTTAAAGGGATCGGTTCACCTTAAACTGTGTCTGTTTTTTTTGTTTCTTTATTTTCTATAAGGGATAATAAAAATTCGGAATACAAAAAGTAGTGTTCAAGTTCAATACTCACGAAGATATTGGGTGATAAAGTGGTGGATTGATCGGTCCGAAATGCAAAAAGGGCAATTGTCCTGCCTTGTTTGTATAGAGACAATTACCTTTTTTTGCATTCGGGGCCGATCAATCCACCACTTTATCACCCAATATCTTCGTGAATATTGAAATTGAACAATACTTTTTGCTTTCCAAATTTTTATTATCCCTTATAGAAAATAAAGAAACAAAAAAAACAGACACATTTTAAGGTGAACCGATCTCTTTAATTCCTTACCGCGTGTCCCGGAGGAATATGTATGGCTGTATAGACAGATACTCTCCTGGGACACATCAAGAGCCAGCCAACCCTCGGGTCACACGGTAAAGAAATAAGGGTGCAATTGTTGTTCGTCTACGGTAAGGTTCTCCGATTAGCGGCACGGAAAAATTTCAGCGGGATAAATTCTAGCCGAAATTTAGTGTACATATATAATACTAAATCCCATTTATAAAATTATGAAAACATGCTAAATACAGGTTTATTTTGATGGGCCTGACCCTTTAAGGTGAACGTTGTATAGATAACAACTAGAAGAAATTGTTGTACTGTACATAATATCCGATATATTAAACAGTTCCGAAAGAAAAGAAAAGATGTATATTCAGCGTTTAAGAAAGAAGTGCCAACACTGCCTTCTCCTTATCTATCGATTGTTAACCAAATATTATTACGCAATTCCGAGCAACCAACGAAATCTGTTTTTCAGAAATTTTCAGAAAAAAATGGTGCATTATAATGCTTTAAAAGTAGTTATTTGTTGATAAGTAAGACTACTGACTGAAGTACAACATTTCATGATGTGATGAAATCAAATTATAAAATAAATAAAAGCATTAGTATTCGCGTAGCACAGAAGAAATAATGAGGAAATGAGTACAAATATCCACCACAACCATAACGGGTTTCATTTATGTTTTCAGTATTGCGCAAGTATGTTGGTGTCCTTACTGCACTATCTTAGGGTTCCTTTTGGTCTTTACAAAATTCACATTTTTGTCTCATTTTTCTTTGCCTTATCCATCGACCAATAAGGATTTATTATTAAGTGCTGTTGCGTAAGACAAATTATGAAATCAGAGTCACTCATTAAGTATATGTATTGCAGGTGTTCCTGCAATAAAATTAATCACTTCAATGAAAGTTTTTAAAGCGAAATACCGGCCGGTTTTTGAAACGCATCGTGGACACCACCATACCATTCTTATGCAGCTTACGCAAATGAACATAAATTAGAATTAGCATACGTACGTAAGAATTCAGCTGTCCACGATGTGTTTCAAAAACGAGACGGGATTTCGCTTTAAGAAATCACATAGCAGCAGCAAAACCACACCAAATTTTTAATGGACAAAGTGAAAAACAGAGCTGAGCCACGGAAAATTTGACGGGCAGTGCGCGCATGGATATGAATTACAAGTTGCGTGAAACCCGAAATTTCGTCATGTCACTCCCGGCACAAAGGTTGGACAATAACCCTTAGGCCGGTTTCACCAACATTTCCGTGCGCACGGAACTTCCGTGCGCACGGTAGTCCGCGCTACTTGTGTTCTCACCAACAATTCCGTGCGCACTGGATTTCCGTGCGCACGGAAGGTTTTAGTATCTAAAAGAAACTTGCGCAGCAAAGTGGAAGTTTCTGCTTACTTCTTGCTTAAGCGCACGTAAATGTTGGTGAAATGCCAAGTAAGCGCGCACGGAACTGCCGCAAGTTTCTCACCGTTTAAACGGAAGTTCCGTGCGCACGTAAATGTTGGTGAAACCGGCATCAACGTGACACATATAACTGGTTGAATTTTAAAGTGGAATGTTTTCAGTTTTTAGTAGAGGCTTCCATGGAAATTCTGAATTCACAGTATAACAGCGTATGCATTACTCAACTAACAATAAGTATTAACCCAAGCAAATCAAAACATGCAAATTCATTATTGTTACATCTTTCTCCAAGTGTTGACGACGTTTTGTCGCATAATGTGAGTTCATTTATGTAGATGGATTTCACTGCCGACTCTAGATAGATAAACAAGACTAGCCTACCAACCGATGTTAGAATTTGGTAAGGGTAAGGGCCCATCTGTGCCTCCCTTCATAGCTGGATCATACTGACAATGATACAAGCCCATGGGACTTGGGCCCTAAGGGGTAATGTTACCGCAGTAGAACCTTAGGCTTCTTTACAACGACAATCAATTATTCAACATTCAATCCAGAAGTTTCAAGATCGATCATTTTCTAGTATAAAGCATCATGTCTGGATCTCTTTCAAAAACAGCACAGCGTATTCTTATGTGTCGTCCGACGTATTTTCAGGTTATTGGTCGTTTTCTTATTGATCTCCATGTTTGCGATCCGCATTTGCTAGGCAAATTACCCATTTTACCATGACATGGTGTGTCAGATCATCATTTGAAATAGATCCGTACTATTCAAAATCGGCGGGACCTTGTCATTTACATTGACTCGAAGGTGGACAGGCATTTGCATTTTCAAGTGCGAATCACATGGAAGGCCATTATTGTGTCACCATTTCCTGTATCATCATCACCCTTTTTTTTCCATGGCTTTATTCATATTAAACAAATACTAGACAACACACGTATTATAAATGCCGCATAAAGGCATAAACCAAGGGAACCATCAATAGATAAATTCAAATAGTGAACAAAGAAAATCGTGACTCACTTACACTCTTTCACCAATTCACGGACCTTTTTTTTTTCAAAATCCAAAAAAAAAACATCTTTTTGAAATTTCCAGATAAATTACTCCATTAATCCATGGATGAAAATCGAGAAGCGGGCAGATGAGAAGGCCTCGATGAAGCAGTGGGAGATCTTAAAGAAAGCAATTGAAGAGGCTGGTGCCACTGTTGAAGTCATGGAACCGGTGGTAAGCCAACTAACGATAAGCTATGACAATTAGAATACTGAATCGGTATAGCACCCGGCTTTGAAATGCACCTTATACGCTGTATTCCCATGAAATCTATGCAAATAAATGTGCGATTTTGAAGTCTCATTAGGTTCATTTGCACACGAAATGTGGGAATACAGTTGGGCATTGTATGCGCGATAAGGCGCGTTCGAGTTGGGAAAGTTTGAATAATTTCGGAAAAGTTCGGTTCGAGGTGGAAACGGAAGCAAAGTTAAGAGATAGTGCCAAAATGAGAGACAACATACACATACAGACAGCTGAATATCTTTCTTTTCCAAGGCAGTTAATACGCAGCCGAAACACACTTGCCTTCGTACCAAAAGCTAAAGCATGATGTTCAGCTGTCTGTTGTCTCGCGCATAAAGAATAAAGCACGCATAATTACATTTAAGGGTGGCGAGCACCTGCCCGATCTCGTTTTCACGGCCAACGCTGCTGTGGTCAGAAATAAGGTGGGTTTTAATTTGTATCATAACAATTCAAAGTTTTAACTTTTAGCGTGGTTTTTGTTCTCTAGCACTAGCTCACGCTCAACTTCGAGAATCATACATGTTTAAAGTTTTACGTCGCATATAAATAAACGAATATAGATATTTCATATGCAAATTGTTTAGAAGGCCTTCTTGGCCAATTTCTATCATAAAGAGCGCAAGGGTGAGCAAGCCTTGTTCGAAAAGTGGTTCAAGGCGAATGGGTTTGAGACCACAGCCTACCAACGCGTACCTCACGAAGGTACTGTCCGGATTTTTTTTGGTATTATGTACTTTGAAACGAGAAAACAACATATTACAACGCTCGAGGAGGCAAATTTTGGTAGTACTAGAGTATTTGACTGCTGTTTCGGAAACGCGAATCTGGGAAACAGGCCAACAACAGCTCTTTCTAGTTTCCAGTAGAGACGTTGAGTGTAGTGTTTTTTTCGTGCAAACACGATAGTTTTACGTTTTTTTATCGTACCGTAGTTCCCGCTTTGTCAAAGAAAGCCGCGCTGAATGATTTATGGGCAGTTTCGAGTTTCCGAAGCAGCATTTAAATACTCGATAACATCATCTGAAGAAGATAAAATTTGAAGACCATCAACTGCCATACTTTGTCAATTTCAGGTGCAGGCGACGCTCTCTGGTGTCGAGAGAAAAACCGAACCTTGTTTGCTGGAGTTGGTCCACGGTTTGTTGGCTTCATATAAATACGTATAAATAGTCATGTTTGTTTATGCCTTTTTGAAGAAGAATGAGCGCAAACTGATAAGCTTGTTCGAAATAATAGTATCTCGTTGTTTGTGCATTCACAAAAAATTTCACTAAAATGACTGTGAATCAGATTGAATTCAGATCCGAGATTGGTGCCCTGGACGACCTGAAAAAGTTTCTCGATTCGCAAAACGATCCCATCAGTATTGTTCCATGTAATCTCGTGGATCCGAGGTTAGCGGAGGTTTTAGATTTTCAGTATTTTCAGCCTGTTCAAACTGTGCGCCGATTGCACGCCACCTTGCAGCCAGCTGATATTTGGTGTGTCAAGTGTGCCGCAGTTTATTTTTACACGCCGCGGTACGCCAAATTTTGCAGATTCTATCATATTGACACATGTTTCTGTCCCTTGAATGAAGAAGTGGCCATGCTGTACAAACCAGCGTTCGATCAAAAATCTATTGATAAAATGGCCAAGGAAATTGAATTAATCCCGGTAACATCCATATGGTTCAATTATAATTATGCTTCACTACGGTTTTATACTGTTTACGAATATAATTATTCAGAGCAATTTGGTCAGTTAGGGTAGAGAGTAGAGATGTAGAGAGTGGTCAGCAAAGGGAAGTGGTATTCCAAAGTTACATTTGTATCATGAATGAAAACTCAGATTGAAGAGGAAGACGCTAAGCGATTCGCCTGCAATGCCGTAGTTATTGGAAAGAATGTCATCATGCACGGCGGGAGCAACAAGACTGTCAAGGTTTGCTTCGGTCATTTATCGATTGCTAGTGTCCGGAATTTGCATCTTGAAAGAAACCCCGTCACAATCTCCTAAGTTCCTAAGACTAAGACAACACGAAGCTCTGTATCACATTTAAAATGGCATTAGTGAGCGATTCAGATTGTTTCTGAAAATGCACTTGAATCTTTTTTTTATATACTTATTTATTTATTATTTATTAACTAACACCGCAAGGTGTGCATCAAAATGAAATGATGAAAAGAAAGTAGTATATAACTCGTCGTGCTGTCGTTGATTAGCAAAAAGGTGATTGGTGAAAAAAAAGCAAAGAAAATATATTTTTCTGTAATATTTTTCGAACATTTTCTTATAGACATTGGAAGGGAGCGGTTTCAAAGTGAAAGAAGTGGACATGTCTGAATACTTGAAGAGCGGTGGAAGTTCCAAGTGCTGCACACTTAAACTGGACTAAAGAATTACAAAGGGAAATTGTATAGTAATAAAGAGTTTAGGACGTTGTTTGTAGTTCGTAGTCCTGTCCGACGTGTTCTGTTACAACTCATTCAAATTCAAGTAACACAAGCACACAAGAAGCACACTCGACTGTGAAATATATGGAACATTAAAAAAAAGTAATTCTACTATTGACTGGGTGAATTGATAGCACAGCGTTTAATGTGCATGTTCATACTGAAAATCGAGGCGAATCCCCCACTGCCTAGCCTGAAGACTTCGAGGGATTTGTCCTTTCATCTCGTCGTCAAACACTCTGTATAACTCCACAAAACCTCATTGGAAAGATCAAGGATCGACATTATCTGAAGAAAATCTCCCCTCCACGCATTCCCCCGCGGATTGAAGAAGCACGACGCTAGAAACCTTCCGCACTTGTTCCATGTACTTGATTGATGTTGTATCTGATTGATTGTATGTGTGAATAAGTAGTGATATTTTTTTTACTGTTGTAGGTTGGAGGTTCTCAAAGCGAGATAGCGGCCTGCATTCCTATGTATTATGTAAAGAGGTTTTTTATGCTAAATATACTGCATACTACGCATGTGAAAGACGTTATTTGAGATACGTTTCAAGAACCGGAGCTATTTCGCTTAACTTTAACATGCTAATAAATGTCCCTGCCGTATGCGACTAGTGTGCTTAGCGCGCTTAGCTTTAAAGCGATACGCATGCTTTGTCGTTGAGTCTCTTCACCTCATTGGTAGATAACGGAATTACGAGAAACTCTACTAAACTGAAATTTAAAGGGTCATTTAAGAGGTAGAGAGAGAAAACATATTCTCGTCTTCCCTCCAGATTTTTTTTGCTTTCTTATCAGTAAAGCAGACGATCGGGCAGAATCATCAGTATAATACGAAAAATAAAAATATACGAAAATATCATACTTCTTTACATTTTTCCTATTATCTGTAAGTATTAATTTCGTTTCTTTTTTATTGTATCCTCTCTCTTGTCTATGTCCTTCGTGAAAAATCGGTAAAAAAAACTATTTTCACTTTCTAACTATGTTTGTGTAAGCGCTCTTACTCTCTGTGCATAAGCTGCAACTGATATTTTATTCTCTTTGTTTGACCGTGTTTATCTTGAAAGTTGGGCTTCGAAGTGATGCTATCAACAGTTCAACTACAAGATACGAACCAAACTTAAAGGGAATATGTAATGTTGAATATGAGCGTTAGCTTTCAAATAATTTCCGGCTTTAGAATTGTACAATTTGTTTCAACCGTACCAGTTAAAATAAGCTTTTGTGATTCAGTTTGATAAATCGCTGATTTCTTATAAAGACTGGATTCACAATATATCTATCACATCGTTATTTTGAAATTTAAAGAGATAAAAGATCAACAATGGACATCCTTGTACCGGTTTCCTTTAAAAACGACAAAGATGAACTCATGGAAACTTTGGCTTTCCCTGGCCGATTTGCACCATTGGTATGTCGATTTGTTGGTCAGTATATTAAGAAACGTTCAAATGCTTCTTCCTCACAAATTCAGAAGAAAGATAGAGAAATATGTGGGAAAGAGAAAGAGAGGGAAGAGAAATATGTGGGAAAGAGAAAGAGAGGGAAGAGAGAAATAGGAAAGAGAGGAAGAGAGAAAAAAAAAAAAAAAAAAAAAAAAAAAAAAAAAAAAAAAAAGGGAGGTGAGAAATATGGGGAAAGAGAAAAAGAAAGAGAGGGACTAGTAGAAAGGAATATTTACAGGACGGTACGCTGCGCACTATTGGAGGCGGAAATCAGGCATCTATACAGTATGTTATTGTTTGTCTTATTACTATTTGAGGACATTTTACGTTTCTCCATATATGGGTGTAAGAGATTAGAGAGAAAAAAAAAAAAAAAAAAAAAAAAAAAAAAAAAAAAAAAAAAAAAAGAGAGAGGAAGAGGAGAGAGAGAGAGAGAGAGAGAGAGAGAGGGAAGTAAGGAGAGTGGAAGAAAAGAATTCAGCCCGTCGGTCGATACGCTCCAGAAGAACAAGCCAGTTGTCTCAAGAAGTACAATCTGGAATCTTCTGAATGAAGACAAGCAAAGGAACTGACGAGGGAATGGCAAACACTTCGACTTTGTAAACATCCAAATGTAAAGGGTTTATAGTTTATACATTACAAGTATTCAGTATATTCAGCTTTTTTCATCGTTTGTGAGGGGGCGCTCGGGAAATGAGATGGCTCAGTGCGTGAACTAGTGAACCAATCCTACTTCCTGGCGTAACGCACATCACCAAACATACAATCAACATCAAAAAACAAACATTCCAACAAACTCACAAACAAACAAAGGCTCCCACTTTATATATAAGAGTGTTTGTTTTACTTTGCTAGCTGGCGACAATCTTTTTAAAATTTGAGTTGTGCGTACATAAAAATGGATGCATATTTGACAACCAGTGTTCCCCGACGAAGAAAGGGTTGTTTGTATTGCTAATTCAAGTAGATCTGAAGTCTGTAACGTTTGCAAAGCGTTTTCCGACAACGTTTCAAAACCGGTTTGTATCGCTAATCTCAGATTGTTTCATTTGTGGACGCATTCATCGTCGAACCCGACTCTACATTGTACTGGAGAATGGAAAGCAACTTGCACGACTTCATCCAGTTTGTTTATGCACTGGATGCGATTATTTATTATTTAATTTAATACTCCGTGATAATACATATGAGTAAGATATATAGTAATTGACAAGTATCATTTATCATTGTCCCAGCTCCGGGACGGCCCGTTTTTCAAACACATCAAGCATTATAGCTGCAATTAAACATGAGAAATAAGAATCGTTCCAAAGCCCACTTAGCTTGCCGTTGTCCAAATCGGTCAACATTTCGCTCCAAAAGGGTGAGCTAGGAATTGAAGGCAAGAGAAAACTCGATTATATACCTACTACACACTCTGGACTCCAAGCGCATAGCGCACCCCAACCAGGGGCGTCCCCCTTCTTCCCCCCCCCTACGCGGCTGGTGGGGCCCGCGCGGCAGCTGGGGGTGCGCTGTAGGCAAACTGAGCGGTGGCACCTTGCACTCGAATTTGCGGCGGTGCTCGGTGCGCTGCGCACCCCGGAAGTAGCACTTCAGAAACCGCCCAACACACAATCGTATAGACGTTGTAGCCTGGATCGCCATCCAACTGCTGCGCGCGCTCGAACATCTACAGGATTTGAGCATCATGCACAGGGTTCGTCCTCAATTTTTTATTTATTTAAAAAAAAACGCGTATTCGAAAGCGAGAGCGCGCTTTTGGTAGTATGCTAAACGCTAAACGGTACCAGGTACAAGATTTTTCTTGTTTGGTACGTTCACTGGTTAAAAAACTACAACCCAAATTCAATGAACAATGTTTCGCTTTAGGTAGTTATTTCCATGCTTTTTCAAAATCATACAAGCATAAGCATTCTACAACTAAGAGGAGCGGAATATAAGTTGAGACTTTGCACCTTCAAATTAAATATTAGGACATCAAGCCGAAGAACATTGGTGGAACAAGGGGCGCTGCATGTCAAACTACTCGACTTCGGTTTGCCAGGTGAGCCGGATCTAGATTTGTTAGATGTATCAATGTTCGAGAATGTAGAACTGAGGCCATATTCCCACTCGATTCCCTCGGGGAAATATTCCGGGGACAAAATAGCCAAAAAAGACAGAAATCGCGAAAAAATGTTTCTTATTATATTGATACGGAGGATCACATTGACACTGAAAAATGGGGGCTAATGGGCCTTTCCCTTTAACTACGATATCCTATGCAATAGTTTCCCTTCTTTTCGAATGTCCCCCTTTCCAGAATTGCCAAGGATGACCAAGAGAGTCTTACTGAAATGTGTGGTTCTCCGATGTACATGGCCCCAGAACTCCTATTTGGCAATCCGAATTTGAAAACGTATGATTCAAAGGTGATACCTGTTTATACCGACAAAGCTATTTTAATAATAAAATGTTTATGGGAATGCAGCAGAGCATAACAACCAAAAGGTACCCTAAGATTTCGATGCGATAAAGACACCAATATACTAACAAGGGACCGATAGTAATAGCTACAAAAGAAAATAGTAATATTAAATATTATAATTCAATAGCCAAAGCGTTCTTTTTCCATCTTTGCTACCATTGCCAACATACGATCAACAGAATTTGACATAGCCACATGATCGACATTTGGATCGCTTACAACTACAACATTCGATACAGGCAATTGTTTACGTTCAACGAGAGCCTCATTAGCCTGTGGCAATTGTGGGGAAATCTGGGATATTTGGCAATTATTGACAATACGGGGTTGTTCAATTGTCTGCGGGGTCAAAGGTTGTTGTTGAGAAGTTGCGGGTTCTTCGGTTTCTGCACGTAAGCGAGCTTCTTGCCGGCGAATAAAGCCTTCGTGACGCTGTTGGGGTGTTTCTGCTCGGCGAACATTCAGATGGGACAGCTCGGGAGAATCCTTGATCTTTGCAGCAAGCTCCTTAAAGAAAGGCGGACGGAAACCAGGCTTCATAGCACATAAAATAGGTCTAGGACGGTTGTTGAGTTTGCCCATACGGCCAACAATATAAAAGGAGTCGGGTGAGTAATTGCACAATGACATGATTTTAGAAACGGTTTCAAAGTCAATACTCACCCGATTTTCCTCCTGTGCGTTGAGAATGACGAATTGGTGTTTTAGTTCATTGCGGCGGAAACATTCGTTCAGTTCTTCTTGAATAAATGCCTTTAGATCAGAAAATAATTCGGAGATATTTTGGCGGATAGGAATATCGGGGCGAGAGTTGGCGTGGAAGTTTGATTAGGGTAGATCATATTGGCGGACACGACCGCTCTATGCCAGTGCAGAGGGTACGAGTGCAGAGGGTACGAGTGCAGAGGGTACGATGCAGAGGGTACGAGTGCCGAGTGCAGAGTGCAGAGGGTGAGCGAGGGCGAGGCAGAGGGTACGAGTGCAGAGGGTAAGAGTGCAGAGGGTACGAGTGCAGAGGTACGAGTGCAGAGGGTACGAGCAGAGGGGTGCAGAGGGTACGAGTGTGTGCAGAGGGTACGAGTGCAGAGGGTACGAGTGCAGAGGGTACGAGTGGAGAGGGAGGGTACGAGTGCAGGGTACGAGTGCAGAGGGTAAAGAGGTTTGTGCTATACAAGTTCCAAGCTCACAAAAGATAAAAATATACTGGTAAGAGGGTAGTGATTGGCGCCTCGGGGTGGGGATCAAACGAAATGTTTACTTTCATTTGCCATCCGACGACGATTGCGCTGAATTAAGTCACAACTTTAGTCGACGTATGGTCGTTGTTCGTGACCTTATGCGAGCTTCCCACTCGTGAACCACTCTTTTGCTCGTCGGACAGTTCGGTATCTTTTTTGAAGAAAAGTATGGCAAGAGTATGTGGGTTACCCGAAAATTCTGTGCTGGAGAGACTCGGGTAAGTCCTTTCGTTGTCACTGAATAACTTTAATCTCATTCTATTTTAATCACAGTGTTTGGTGAGAACGCTGGCGTTCATAATATACCAGCTTATACTATGGAGCTGAACAGCAAGAGTAAGGCGAAAAGAAGGTCGCTATAAACTTGGTCCCCATACCTACCCATCGTATTACTTATTAGTTACCCGCGGATTGGTGCGAATTCAACTTCAACTGCGCCGCTTTTCCCCGAGAAATTACCGACATCTGCATTTTATGCAAACAGCGACAATAATGACGGAGTCACAGGTATTTTTCGCTTCTACGAGCTTATGCAAATTAGAATTCGGCTCACATTGTCTTGTATAAAACGCAAAAATGAAATCTTCAAATCCTACTTTTTTAGGTTTCCGAATTTTATTTTGTTTTAACTCGAAATAGAGTCGATTTCTGATTCGAATGAGGCCTTTAAATCGAAAATCAGCCGGACAAGTAAAAACCAAAATTAGTCTGAGTTTGAATTATGTTTGCTTCAGTGGACAACTTTTACGACTTACTGGAAAAGGTGCTCACATTCGATTATAAAAAGCGGTACTCGGTGCAAGACTGTCTAAGCCACAACTTCCTACACGAATATGCTGTGCATGTGAGTTCCGAAGAAATACGGATGGTTTTTTGAAATGTTCTTGGACATCAACGTTCTTGTGCCTCTTATTTATGGAGGCAAATGAGAATCGCATAGAGTAAAAACAGTCGCACTCCGACCCAATTCATAAATGCATAAGAATGCACTCTGCAGATGCGCTTCAAAACGAAATTTTTTTTGCAATTACCAAAAAAAAAAAATTTCAGCGGTGCCCCTACCAAAAACCGGAATACAAAGGTTAGTTGGACTTTTTTCCTGTCTAGTTTACAATTTTTCCTTAGCTTGCAGATTTTTATTTTTATAATAAAACAAAATGAAGAACAAATAGATAGTAAAATTATGATAGGTGAAGGTGAAATAATAGTTCATTGCCTAATAAGATGCCCCGTTACTAGGACTCGTATACGAGGATTTTGCCTGGGTTGGGTATCATAGTACGTAAAAAAAAAATAAAAAAAAAAACAGATATGACTCATGATAATTATTTGACTTTCAGCTATTCTTCGTGAGGAAGTGAAATCTCAAGGAAAACACTTCGACTTGAGAACAAATTCAACACAATAATAAAGAAACTACTGTGCTGAAGGATCAACCCTATGTTTATATTTTAAGTATCGAACACAGTGCAACAAAATGGTTCGCTGCTGCAGTAAAATACAAGTTTGCCTACTAGACTGAGTAAATTTTTCCGATACTATGCGTTCGTTGATAATGAAATTGACTGCTTTATTAATTTGCCTTTGTTACTTTATCCGAAATGTTCTGTGATAAATCAATCACACATGCACGCAGCACTGTAGATATTGCTTCTGACCCGAGGGCTTCCGGGTAGCGGAAGACAGAAGTCTGTACAGACTTGCAAATGAGTAATGTGATTACTTTATGCGTATTATGGACTTAATTTGCTATGCGACATAGCTTGCAACCATACGAATGAATGACCTCGCCTTGCTATGCGATAAGAAAAGAGTATTACGAGGAACCCTGCTAATCTGAAGCTTAAAAAGGGGCCACGGTAGAGAGAGAGAGAGAGAGAGAGAGAGAGAGAGAGAGAGAGAGAGAGAGAGAGAGAGAGAGAGAGAGAGAGAGAGAGAGAGGAAGTGAAGATGCGAGAGGAAGTGAAGATGAGAGAGGAATCGTCTCTCTTTCTACCACTATCTTTCTGCCATTCTTATCAGTAAAACAGACTATCGCATGGTCAACAATTTGCAGTGCAAATAAATACTGATCACGACCGGAGCATTTTTTTTCTTTTGAAAACGGGAAACGGGGGGCTTTTTTCATTTTTCGCTACACAAAAAGTGGTCTCTTGCAAAGATAGTCACAATTTACTCGCATCATGCGCTTATTATCCGTCTTTCTTTGTGATCCGTTTTTCATTTATTTGAAGACCAAGCTACACACAAATTTTTTCATGAAATGTACTGTTGTTTTCACTTCTATGGTTATTCTTAACTGAATGATTAAATGTTTGCTTAAAAAACTACCGTAGTATGGAGTTACACGATGGTATTTTTTAATTTTCATATATATATATATTATTATATATATAAAGGAGAAGAGTTTACTTTTTGTTTGAAGCCGTGTGAACGCAACGAAAATCTTCCTACGTTTCAGGCATTTGGTATAAACATGCCAACTTTTAGCCAGCAACTCTTCAAAATAAGCATAATCGAGTGTTCTTCTTAGCATATACTTTGAAACTTACGCGGGCGTTTCATATAAGTATGCCAATATTCGTAGGGTATCGCCTGAAGTCGCCTCAGGCGGCGATAGCCGTCTGGTATATATATAGGAATATGTCGCCAAAAAGGAGAGGCGAAAAAATCGCCTCTCCTTTTTGCTCTATACATACGCTTGTTCACAATTTTACAACAACCAAATAATTTATTGGATTAATTTCTGTGTTTGTTTATTGTTGCCTTGTAATTCTCTTTTTTTTGTATGCGTCTGTGTGTCTGCGCTTTTTCTGTTTACTTATATCATGGCGGTGCTGGGGACTTGAAACTTGCCAATATTTGACCTCTGTTTATTGGGAAAGTTGTAGTTAAAAGTCCTTATCTGAACGATGCAAACCGACATCTTAACTAAATAAAAGTGCAGGGGTTGCTCTTTCTTTGCCTTTTATGTATGTACACTTTTCAGTATATGGATAGTTTTCAGATTTTGGGTTTACCTTACTGTTTTCACCCGTTTACTATAAACATTTACTTTGAAAAAGTCCCTTTGAAAAAGTCCCTCAATAAAACTATTTTTGTTGCAAAGAGCAGATGACTCACAATATATATATACCTGGGAATTTTGAAATGCAGGGGTACCTCAGAGAGCAACGATGGACAGGCTTGTGGCCGTTTCTTTGAAAAACAACAACGATCAAGTCATTGGAAATATAGCTTTCCCTGGCAGATTTGCACCATTGGTAGGTCTTATTGTACTAATATGCTAGGCTCGAGAGAGAGAGAGAGAGAGAGAGAGAGAGAGAGAGAGAGAGAGAGAGAGAGAAGGGGTTGTGTGATAAAGATAAAGGGTCAAAGCATAGTACGAAATATTTTTAGGATGGTTCGCTGCGCACATTAGAGGGAGGCAATCAGGCCGTTGTATTGTAAGTTACCTTATGATATTTTTAGAAATATTCAACGTTTGTCTCTAATTAGAAATGGACTAAGGAATAGGAATGGGTTTGAGGAATGAAAACAGGTAAAATTTGACTGAGAGTGAGGAGAGGTGGGAGAGTGATGGAGAGATTAAGACCCATAGTTGTCTAGTAAAAATTAACCTAATTAAGGACCGCGGTCGACAGAAGTCGTGCAAACAGACCAGTTGTTCTAAAGGCATTCAATCTCAACGACCTCTCTGAAGGTCAAGCAAAGGAACTGACGAGAGAATGGCAGACACTTCGACTTTGTAAACATCCAAATGTAAAGTAATCTTAGATTTTGTGACGACTTCCTGTTAACTGGTGGAAATTATAGAGGAACAAGGCACCGGCGACTCTGGGTTATCGGTGAGCTTCACTAAAGGAACGCTTGAAACTGGACGTTGTGTTTCCGTGCAGTGTATTCCAGAAACTGCGCGATCTTTATTCAAATCATCTACATTTGCACATTGCAAATGTTGCATTTGCAAATCATCTACACATGGAAATGCAGTTGTTCATCATTCAAAAACCGGTCGTTATATCGGTTCAATATTCAGATTGTTTCATTTGTGGACGTGTTCATCGTTGAACCCCTCTTCTACATTGTGCTTGAAAAGATGGATTGCAATTTATACGATTTCATTCAGTTGGTTTTAAGTTTATATCGTGCTTTTTTCGAGTGGTCGGAATGTCCTCGCTGTCTAGCTTTCTCCTTCTCTTCGTCGCTCCCACTCTGGTCCTAATACATAGAAGCAACACCTTGAGCCGCTTTGTTTTTTTTCTATCTCGTCTTTCGTTCATACTTACGTGGTAGATAGAGTAATATGAGATGTAAACAAAATCGTTTGTGAATGTTCGAGATGCTAAGTATTTACTTTTGTATTTTGTCTATGGTGGCCCGTGGAATACGACTTTCACGGTAATATGCCATAGTTTGTCGGGGTTCCTAAGCTTTCGGCACAAGAAAATTCCAGTAAACGTTCACCCTTTCAGTAAGGAATCAGGACATAATCGTCTGGATGTGCTTGCATGGGTCGCCATTCAATTGCTACGCGCTCTGGAACATCTCCAGGAGTTGAGCATCATGCACAGGGTTAGGTTTGGTTAGTCCGTCATTTTGTTTACAAACATGACAGAATGTTCCGGGAAGTAAACGTTTTATGAAGGTGATAGTTGCTCCACTAAAACACGCTCGCTGTATCATATTGTATACTTGGTGTTGTTTGGCGCAAATGTAATCCTTTAGGATATCAAACCGAAAAACATTGGTTGGAACAAGGAACGGTGCACTGTCAAACTACTCGACCTCGGTCTGTCCAGGTATGGCTGCTTATTTAACATTTTCTAGCCCAAAAATATCCATTCACTTCGTACTGCTTATGGTCATGTTTTGTTGGGTCCTGAAAAATTTCGAAAAAAATATTGCAGAACCATTACACTCTGAGTAACAAGAGAATAAACAGAGAGCATTGTTGTGCACAGCTTAGAGGTTGTTTTGGGGAGTCTAGCATGGCGGATCTATAATACGTATGGTCACACAAACACGAGCGATCGAGATAGTGTGGGGCAGTAGGAGGCGCATATGCAGTAAGATGAACTAACTGTCTAACAACAGACACAGACCCACAAAACTTACCTTACGCTTACTTTTTTGTATTTTTGGAAACTTATAGAATCGCAAAGGATGGCCAAGACGGTCTTACTGCAGCCCGTGGTTCGAAGTTGTACATGGCACCAGAACTCTTGTTCGGAACCCCGAGTTTGAGAACATATGATTGTAAAGGTAATTCAGTCCCATTCTAACTAATGGTTCAGTCATCAAATAGTGTTTCAAATCATTCATTAATTTATTGAAACACATCAAGCATCTTTATCAGCTTAGGATATTGTGTAATGGAAAATAGCGCAAAGGACTCTCACTTACATCATTGCGTTATAATTGCATGATGCTGATTAAAACTACAATTTCAGTTGATCTGTGGTCGCTGTTCGTCACGTTATGCGAACTTCCGATCCGTCGGCCGCTCTTTTGCTCTTCGGACATGGGTGAATCTGACCTGAAGAGGGGAATGACAAGAATATGTGAGCTTCCCGAGAATTCGGTACTGGACAGACTCGGGTACGTCAACCGTAAAAGTGTGGAAGATGGAAAAAAGCAGTAACTATAAATAGTGAAGGTTACTTTATGGCCATTGACTTCAAACCTCACGAGCTTGAAAACGTGCAGTTCTTTTTTATTGTCTCAAGTGATGTGTGAAGAAGAAGTAAAGTTGAGATTTCATGCTCATTGGTACTTATTCTTGTAAGGTACCCCCCAATCGACGCGAAGCAGACACCAAGGGCACCATGTTTCTCAACGGAATTGCCGTCTTCTGCGTTCAACACGGACACCGCCGGTGAAGGAGTCACAGGTGCCATTTCATTCGGTCTAACCAATTCCTATGTTCCCTTTTTATTTCTCAACATCATCAATGACCATTAATTTTCTAACATAGTGGCGTTGAACTGAAATAACATTGGTTTTGCCTTTAAAATGTCAGCCACTATTCATTTGCTTACTTAAAAACTATTAGCTAGCACCACTTCAACACAGTTATCCGTAGATATTTAGTGGAGAACTTCTACGACTTGTTGGAGAAGGTGCTCACATTCGACTATAAAGAGAGGTACTCAGTACAAGACTGTCTAAACCACAGGTTCCTGCTCGAATACGCCGAGAAGGTGAGTTCCGCGATACTTTTTTCATCCGGGCAACGTTTTTCATGCTTATTGACTTATTGGGACGATCAAACTTGCAAATAAAATAATTGTGAAATGATTGTGTCTATTTTTAATCAAAAATAAGATAGAACATATACTGAAAATTTCAGCGGTGCCCCAAACAAACACCGGAATACAAAAGTGAGTTGCATGTTGTTTTGGCTTGCATTTCTATTGAATTAAAAAAAACCGTGCGATCGAAAGCTCGTTGAGATATAAATACATGGATACTCTATAACTCTACAGCTTTCTAAAACGCAATGCACTTGATTTGGTTCATTATATTTTGGCTTTCAGACATTCTACGCGATGAAGTGAAAGCGCAAGGAAAACATTACGACTTGAGCACCAATGCGAATGCAGCAATGCAATAATAATGAACACAATGGTCAACCATATTGAAATTTTAACGTACAAAGCAGTTCATACACTTGTACAATGCTGTACACATGTCAGAAAGTATTTTTTTGCAAATATATGTGTACGTTGATGAATAAAAAAATAACTGTGTTCAAGTGTTCCTAGATTTTGCATATTTCCTCACTATCATGTGGCTTGTTGACTGGGTTGATCTGTTATCTTCATCCCATCATGTCGCGATGCACAACAACAAGTTATTATGCATATGCCATTGCTTACCATAAAATCCGACTAAGGGGTCGAAAGGGATTGGCTTGAGATACCGTTTCTTGTAGTTCACCTAGTGGTCCATTTAGTGCAGGTTTGTATGATAAAAAGAAACTTGACTCGAATTGACCCAATAAAAAGAAATTTCTTTGCATTCTTATCATTGAAAATATACTATCTAACAATAAGTGGTTAACAATTGAGGTTGACTGACGTCACTGGCTCTGATACTTGCTCGACACTAATGCTTATTCGCCTTTGTCAATCCCTTTTATTTCATTTCATTGCCAATATTATCATGGTCATGTCGTTTGTCTGTGTTTTCGGTGTCCGTTATTTTTTCTTTCTCGGATGCTTTGACGTATTCTCTTGACGTATTTAAATAAACAAACAATAAATAAGTAAAAGCCTTTTTCGCACACAGTGCCAGCGCATAGATAAGAACACAGTGAACGTGTGTGCTCTCTGTTCGATTTTTTTCTTTGAAAAAGTTTAAAAAGCCTTATTTGTCCAGGGATATTCAAGTTATGTGACCTCAGTTATTTTCCCACACTCTTCTCTGATTGTAGCTGTTCATTTTTAATTTTTTCAATGTTTATAAGAATTGTGTGCTAGTATCTTTCTATTAGAACATCGTGTTGGCTCTGTCAATTCAATAACAAAAGAAAAGATTTAAACGATATCTATGGAGCGAGTCGTCATGAAGAACAAGAGGGGTGAAGGGGCAGGCTCGATCATGTTCCCAGCAAGGTTCTTCCCATTGGTAAGTATTTTCTTGGTGTTTGCCAGAGGAGATCAGTTGTCGTGATCAGATGTTATATTATGATATTTTTACTTATATGCCGTCGTTCCTTATGACCTGAAGAAGTCAGACAGTGATTCCACGTATACGGGAAGGGTTGAAACTGAAATGTGGACCCCATGACATGCACGTATATTTCTTTCCAAAATGTTCTGTAAAATTGATTGTTGCAGGACGGCTCCGTACGAACTTTCGACGCCGGAAATCAAGCTAAAGTTTTGTATGTCTTAACCATATGTTTATCATCGTTGGAGACCCAGGATATGTCTTGCTAGGTTCTTCACGAGAGAGAAATGTGGCGGAGAGAGAGAGAGAGAGAGAGAATGAGAGAGAGAGAATGAGAGAGAGCTAGAACCGTTATCAAGGCCAAGGAGGTTAGGAGCCATTATTTACAATAAAACCAACATATTCGATTGACCAGTACCCATCCTTTCAACGTTGCATTTTGCTTGAAACTAACGCAGAAGCTTATCAGAATCAATGTTTTCTTTAGAGGTGGTAGTTTTAAGTGCAGCGATAAGATCTAAAATCAATATAACCGCGAGTTGGCTCGCAAAAAAAATTCAAAAGAGAACAGAAGCTAGGGACACTTGTATTTTTCTGATATATATTTTAAAACCGTGTACTTTAGGTGCTCAATCGACAGGCATCAAGAGAACAAGCCCGTGGTTTTGAAAGTCTTTAACCTGGTCGAATTAAATGAAGAGCAAGCGAAGCAGCTGACAAGAGAGTGGCAGACGCTTCGTTTATGCAAGCATCCAAATGTAAATATTTT